>JACDJE010000016.1:2575317-2652275 GCA_016647715.1 Pavo muticus | reverse complement strand
CTCGCAGCCCCCGCGCGGGGCCGCGGCCTCAGGAGGCAGCCGGGGCCGGCGGGACGCGCTGCGGGCGGACGCGGGCCGGGCGCCATGACAGCCCAGGGAACGGGACCCAGGCATACGTGCAGGAAAAGGGGAGACGCGGCGGTCTCATCTGTCCACCTACTAACGTACGTGAACACACACCACTCCCGTTTCTTAGGCCATTCCACAAGACATAAATCAATTTTTGCTTTGAATGGTCCTCCCTTACTCCACAATTTCTCATCTGCTCTACCTCAGGGTTTTGGAAGATATGTTAGTCACTTCCACGCAGACACTCCTCACTCCACTCTCTGGCTGTCTCAGGTGCCTGATCCATGCGCCTTCACACCCAGTTACACAGAGGCAGACCTCAGCCCAGCCTCCCCACGCTGGGTGCTCACCTCTTCATGCCCAAAAAGCAGGAGGTACAGCAGCACATGTATAACAAAAGCCTGGGCCATGTGCATGCTGTTCCCTACCTTCTAACAGAAGGAATGCATTGCAGCATCTGAGCTGAACGAAAACACCAGCTGAAAACCAATTTGAATAAATACCATGTATCTGCGTCAAATGTTACCTCACCTACAGGACACACCAGTTCTGTAGACTTACACAGACCTCAGAAGAACAGTCTCAACTAATCTGTATTGAAACACGCAGCAAAACCGCAAAGACTGCAGTGAAGATTATTCTTGCCAATTGCCATTTACATTTCCCAAAACAAGGATAGAGCCCCCACTTGCAGAAGAACTGGTTACACAGGATGCAGGGCAATCTAAGGCACTAGACACAACAAATGTAAATGATTTAGACATCTCCACATCCAAGTGCAGACTTGTATAATTTATTCTCTTTATCCACAGAAAGAAGGCAGTGAGACCAATATGAATTCAGCTCAGTTTGTGATGACTGCTTACTGGCTCAGACATTCAAAGCACAGGCTGGGTGCAGCGTTGCTGTACACACTGCATCGCTCTGGATCTAATGCAGTCTAGACTTCAGAAACATCAAGATCCTATGTGAAATTCGAAGTTGAGCAAACTTAACATTACTATTGTGAGAACAAGTCAACCCCTGTCCTTAAAACTTACTATTTCCCAAACCCCGTGAATTACAATCTGCAAACTCTCAGGGAATAGTACCATCACCAGCCACCTTTACATAAATACTTCAGCTAAATGTAAACACAGCACACCTGCGGGCATTGGTAGAGCTGCTATCCACAAAGCAAAATTTCTGTAATATTCCCTAATTAGTGTGTGTGTCACAAATACTAGGAACAGGTGTTTGCTTGTTTGTTTTTTTATTATCATCAGCTGAAAGACCACAGCTCTCACAACTCTATGCCAGGTAACAACAAATGCCTTTCTCAATGTTTCAACTAATTTACTTTTAACTCCCAGTGCTACTGAAAATGTAATAACAAAGAATTCAGCTATTATCTGGCTTTTCCCCAAGTTGCTGTTACAGTACTTGCAGGCTTCAGTTCAAATTCAAGCAGCACACACTTCAAATTTAAAGAAGTGAAACAGAAACAAAGAATAGCAGAACATAACAGTGCTTAAGAAATACAGGGGAGTACTACAGGAGCAGAAAGAAGATTTACTACTGCAACAAAAGCAAAAGGAGAAGGATGTCATAGAACATTTTTTGTTTTAACTGAGGTTTCAGAAGATCTGGAGGACATTAAACTGATCAGAGAACTGAGTGTTAATGGTCAGATAAAAGGATTGACTGAAAAGTGAGGCAGTAAACGAATGATAGCTAGAAATCCCTGACATTGTACCTACTGTTTGTTTTAGGCACAAGAGGAGGAAAACCAACATTTTAATCTTCCCAAATAGCTAATTTGCTTATGAAGATTATTCATATTTATTCATAACAATTTTAACACATTTTATTTGCACCGATCACATCATTTCAGTCAAAGCTACCAGCAAAGGAATAGTATTAAAATATTTACATAACAGTTCAGACTTATTATCTCAGTAGTGACTATTTACGAAGTGAGACATCTATGCAAAAGGATTAGAGTATTTTGAAATGTATTGGAAAAATTAGGAAATCCGCTTTAACGTCAGCGAAACTTCCACATACCTATGATGCTCTAAGATTCCATTGTAGATGACCCATCACCACATGCAGTAATGAATCTGGAATGAATAGTATAACAGTGATACAGAAAACAAGTCTGATCCTCTATGTTCTTATCAACTATCATTTCTTTTTCCAACCAAAACAAAGTGTTGATTCCTGAAAATGGCCTATTAATTAAGCTGCCAGTACGGACTGATGCACATGCACACATTACTAGAAATAGAAAGACTGCAGGTACAGTGAGTTAGCTGGCTAGTTGGAGAAGATGTATAGAGATCTCATTTTTGAAAATTATGCAAATCACAATGCATGGCAATAAACGAGGTTATGTCAGTCAACCTCTTAGCCTCATGCTGTCCCCTTCCCACTCAGCCCCAGATCTCCTCCAATACAGGGCAATAGGAGAAATAATGCTTGATTATGTTCAGTGCGATTACATGAGCTAGGTAGGGAGGAACAGTAACTTTCAGTCCACAGGAACACCTTGATATACACTATAATCTGAAAATAAACCTAATAAAGAAGTTTTCTGCACTCCTACTCCATGCAAAACAGAAGTGCTGGGTGCTCAAACTGGTAAAAATCTAACAGTTACAGAGAATAATGACTTACATAAAACATTTTAATCTCTACTGTGATATTAATCTATAACAAGGGATCAGAAAGCACTACCTGCATTTTTAAAGGTAATATGTTCAAACAGAATGCTAGTATATTACATTATCAAAAAGAAATCACAAGCAAACTTAGAAGATTACTGGGTTTATTCCAGATTGAGCTTCTGGCTTCATATGCAAATATTATTCGCTGCTGAAATAGCAGAGGAGGAACCAAACCTCACCTTTGTTCTAATTAAAAAACATTTTAAATAATTAAAAAATCATAAAAACACTTTCATGACAGCTGTGCTGAATTCAGCTCACTGGTATGCAGGCCCTTGAGAGAACAGGCTAGCTGAAACTTAAAATTCATTTTGTGTCAAAGGCTATCAGTGCATAATGTCAAGTGTTGCTTCGCTATTACCAGAATACACAAGGTTACCTATTATTCTAGCTTTAGTCTTTCACTTACTGACCAGAGTTTTTCTTCTAAAGAGTGCATTTGATGCTGCTAATCAAAATGCTGCTTATTTAAACAGTTTTCTTCATTAGAGTTCCTATAGCATACATCACAGAAATGTAAACGATCACAGAAAGAATTGCAGGGGTTGGAAAGGGCCTCAAGAGATCATCCAGTCCAACCCCCCTGGTAAAGCAGGTTCCCTACACAATAAGTGACACAGGTAGGCATTCAGATGGATCTTGAATATCTCCATAGAAGGAGACTCCACAACCTCTCTGGGCAACCCGTTCCAGTGCTCCATCACCCTTACCGTATCAAAGTTCTTCCACATGTTTGTATGGAACTTCCTATGTTCAAGTTTGAGGCCATTACTCCTTGTCCTAGTGCTATGCAGCACTGAGAAAAGCCTGGCCTCATCCATTTGCCTCCCACCTCTCTTCAGATATTTATAAACATTAATCAAATCCCCCCCCAGTCTTCTTTTCCCCAAGCTGAACAGACCCAGGTTATTTAGTCCTTCCTTACACGGGAGATGCTCCAGGCCCTTAAACATCTTTGCAGACCTCCACTGGACTCTAGGAGATCCCTTGTTTTTTTTGCATTGTGGAGCCCAGAACTGGACACAGTACTCTAAATGTAGCCTCACCAGGGCAGAGTAGAGGAGGAGGATCACCTCCTTCAATCTGCTGGCCACGCTCTTTTTAATGCATACCAGGATTCCTTTCACCTTCTTGGCCACAAGGGCACACTGCTGGCTCATGGCCAACTTGTTGTCCACCAGAACACCCAGCTCCTTCTCAGCAGAGGTCCTCTCTAGCAGGTCATTGCCTAACCTGTACTGATGCATGCAGTTATTCCTCCTCAGGTGCAAGACTCTACACTTGCTCTTGTTGAACCTCATCATGTTCCTCCCAGTCCAACTCTTCAGTCTCTCTATTGTTGAATGGCACCACAGCTTTCCGGTGTTGTCACCCTCTCCTCCCAGCTTTGTAATATCAACAAACTTGCTGAGGGTGGACTCTATCCCTTCATCTCAGGTTGTTGATGAAGATGTTGAACAAGACCGGACTCAGCACCGACCCCTGGAGAATGTAATGTAACAAAAGACATTTCCTCTTTTATCTCCACAAAGCATAAATGGAATTGAAGTCAATATTAAAAGAAGAAGCTTTTCCTCAACACAAATCTTTATTTCACCAACATCTTATTTTTCACTCTAGATTAACATTTTAATTTGTTGAGATAATGAACATATTCTACTGCAAGTTATCAGAGTACAATTCAAATACTTCCTGTATTTTAAGGAAAACTTATTCAACTGCTATTTATATACCATTTTCTCAAGTGTTAAGTGCCATTTTTTTCTCCGGCTACCTAGTTTCACCAATAGCTTTATGCTAACTGCAGTTCTCCATGCCTACTGCAGCCAGTCATCTTTATGAAATTTAGTAAAGTCCATATGAAAACTCAGAGAAAATACTTCATAGTGACACCTGGTTCCTTTTTGGGAGTATCTAACTGTAATTTAAAGGTAACTAAAGTAAGAATTAAGAGCATCCTCAAAACCACCAGTTTGACTATGTCCATAACCACATGCAACTTGCCTTCCACTACACCTCACAGCAAGGAATGCAGTCACATACACAAAGTGAAATATGCTGTAACAAAATATTCCAACATTTCAAGGATTTTTATGAGAGTTTATTTTCTTAAAGATAAAATAATTACATCTGTGAATGTACATGATTTTGTAAACCATAAAGCCCTTAATGCTGTTTGAAAGTTAAATTCGTACACAGATTCAGGAAAACCTAGAAATCTAGAACACGCTTTTTTTCCCACTCCACAATAACTTTTGATTTCATAGCTCACTGCTTTCAGATTTGATACAGAATGTGTTTTTCAATTATATATTTGATATATTGTATATAATTGATACCTGAAAAGGAAAGCATGCCTTAACAATCAGATATATTTATTTTTCACAATTTTATGGCATCCGTTGATTTTTATTTTTAGTATTTAATGAAAAACAGTGCAGCAGTCATCGGCACTGATAGGCAGAATCTGAAGCTTAATGACTAACTGTGCTACAAAAGAAAGGAAGTCAGATTCCAGAACATCTCCTTTCCACGGCCATTCATACTAACTGGGAATCAGCACTTGCAATGAAAGGGCAACAATATAATTTAATAAGCAATGTATTTTAAAAATCACACTGTTTAGACAAATGTTTCAATACTGTCAATAACATCTGTTATAAAATATCCTCTGCATCACAAACACATATTTAAACACACAAAGAAACGTAAGAAACATGGCTTTAAAAAAAAAAAAAAGAAAAAAGTACTTCACTATTGATAGGCTTAACAGATGTATTTTTATCCAAGATTAACAATACATTTGTGGAAGAAGTAATTAGAGTTACACCATTACACTGCTGGTAAAGTTACTATTCCAAACACTTAGTGACTAACATGAAGCAAAATAGGAACAAAGTTAGCTTTTTCTCACATTTATTGTGCCAATATGAAACTTTCCAGCCTTCTTGAAAGGTCTAAGGATTTAAAAGGCATGCTTTAGCTACTTCCAAGTTCAGGGAAAGGCCAGGTAAGGTCTAAACATAGGTTTAAACATTAAGATGTTTTCCTATTCTTTTGACTCATCTATGCAAGAAGTGGCCAGAATAAAGGTACATTGAATTAAATAAACGTGGTTTTAGAAAAAAGCTGACCTTGTTAAACTTCGGTTATCTCACTGCTTTTCAGTTAATTTTGTTCTATCCAGCACAGAATATACACCTCATAGTATTTTAAGCTATTTCTTAAAGTAAAAATAAAATACCTATTACATTTTAGGAAACTAGGAGACTGTATTTCAGTAAATATGAATCTCTTGGTGAATCTGAATAAAATCTCTTCAGCTAGGAAAGCAACAGAAGCAGCTCTTCTGTATTATTGTGAAGTTGCTTGATTTCATTACATTACTGGCTCAAATCATACTTAGATTTTGTTCCAAGATCAATTTCCCTCTCTACAGGAATGACTGTCTTCATATAATTGGTGCTTCAAATGGCACTTCTGCACCCACTTTAAGGGAAGATGAAGATCATGTGCTTTTGGCATTAGCATTACTGATGCAGCAAGCATAGCGCAGCAGTTGGCTTACAGCCTTTCTTCAGTTCCTAAATCCAAACCTTTTAAATACATGCTATTGTTACACAGAAGAAAAGCTTTGAATTTCTGGTAATTTGTTTTGCAATGTGTCCTAGCTGCTCACTAGTAATAACAAATATGTATATTATTAATAAGCATCAATATTTTCCACATTGCTATTTAAATACATCTGGAAAAACAACGACAGTTAAATTTTAAGGATCTAGTGCCATACTGCATTCAAACTTGGTCCTTGCTACTGTATCAGCAGTTAAACCTTGCAAACTGCAGCGTTAGACCACTAGAGGGAGTAAAAAACTACATATAATTTCTGAGTTTCTAAAGCAGTAGCTTAGTTGAAAACGTTCACGGAGAATGCTCTGTGTTGTATTACAACAAATAGGTAAGGAAAACTACATAAATCAGAGGAATCCACGGGGATTAGCAGCTGCTGGCGATGAAACAATGACAAAACACCAGCAACCTCACTTGTTCATTGTTACAGGAAGGAAAAATGTGGTGTGTTCTCAACAAATATTGTTTTTCTGTGTTTGAAAAGAATAAAATTGGAGCAAATTGCTTTGGCTTTTTTTTCCCCCAATAATGTTAATATAATTGGAGGGAAATCTTAAAGTTTTGTACATAGCAGTCCTAAAACAAAGGATTGTCGCCTTCAGTCTCATCACATCCCTCTGATTAGCTTGGGGAATGCCAGTGACACCCCATGAGAAGGCTGGAGTCACACAAAAGGAAGACAAAAGAGCAGCGAGACATAGCCTGACATAACCCTAGAGGAAAAAAACTGGAAAATTACATCCACGCTTACTTACATCATGATTTTCCAAAGGCAAGGTTCTTTTCAGAGAGAGGAGGAGACTTCCTAGAATCAGCTGGGCAAATTCCAAGAGACCTGTACTTCAGATGGGTAGGAACACTAGGAGCTGGCAACACGTGGACTCAATAAGTGCTGGCTGCCATTTCTGCATTGCAGTTAGGAGACCTGGCCAGTCAGTCTACCTCTGACTATAATAACTGGCAGAATCACCAAAACATTGGTATTAGGTTTTGGAAATAAAACTTCTTGTATATATGACATAGCATTTACAAATAGATTAATAGAGAGAATGAGAACTCAGATTTGGAGACTTGTGACAAAGAAACGTATGTAAAAATATAGATCTGTTTTTAAAGCTATCAGGAGATTTAACTATTTGGTTAAATATCAAAGAAGTGGTGGATTCTTCAACTTCATGCCTCCAAAACAAGATTGTATGCTTTTAAGGTAACATGAATTGGTGAAATACAAGTTACTTGCTCAACAGAAGACAATTTACATTTGACAACCTTTTCTACACAGGGTATCACAAAACAGATCATAAGCAGTTCCCTGACATCATTGGTGCACTGTGCAATGGCAGCCTACAAAATGCTTGTCATCACCAGAAAGGCTACTGAGAGCAAAGCAGTGGACATCATTCTGCTGCAGTTCTGCAAACCATGACACATCCATAGCTTGGGTGCTGCATGCATTTCTGGTCTCATTAGTTTGACTCAGCAGGGCATTTCCTATGTTCTTGCTATATTCAGTTGGCTTCACACACTGCAACTTATATCTCAGCCTACTCAACCTTTCACATTCCTATTGCTTAACACTTGTAATTTTTAGCAGAAAGCCAAAATTTTGCCTGCATCTTCTGAGATTCCCCAGATATCATAATTTTCCCTCTTCGTGTACTGCTTTATGTAGTAGCTCCTTTCTACAAGAAGCTGCACTGACTCTTGTCAGGGACTGATCAGGACTGATGCATAGCTTATTTAATACACACTAATAGATGTTAACGTGATCAAAGAAGTCTCTGAAAGGTCTAGTGTTTGTCTGAAGCCAGAGAATGGGTAATTTTGAGTCTGCTTCATTGCCCTGGACATCATTCTACCTATCAGTGCACATGGGAACAGAATATATTAGGCAGACTGATAAAAGCAAGCATAAAAAGCAAGAGCGTTACTGTGACTACAGTTCATTAGTGAAAGATACGAACTACGCGTTCTGTGCACTTTAACTTTCTATCTTCAGATCACAAAGACAATTAATGAATGAAGTTTCTAGGGAACAACTGCCAGTTTTCAACCTTTCAGCACTCCAGTTGGGTCAAAGTACAGGTTCTTAAAAAAAACCTTAAATTTCACATCTGTAGGACGAAGCAAATATCTACTGCTTACAACTCAACCCTACTTCGAAGTGTACAAGTCAAATCAGCCAGCCAAATCTGACTCCAGCATACATCTATATTCAAGTATGAAGGTGTTATTTGAGTCTATCCTTTTAGGTTGTCACTCATTATAAGGTAAACGATTTTTTTTGTACTTTTAAAATTGTTCTTTTTGGACTTCTAAAATTCTTCATTCCATTTAGCAAATGTAACAGTTGCTTGAAGAAAGATATTCATTTACCAGTGCATCTTAAGCTAGAAAGGCTAGAAGAAATTGAATTAAAAGGGTTAACATAAACATGAAGTTCATGAAAAGAATAGAACAGGGCAATGAGTGTTTTTTGCTCCCCTTAATAACCCCAAAACTGCATAACATACTTAGCCCACATGTATCCTGGAAGCGTGTGCGTTTTGGTTTCTGTTGTTTGTTTTTAAACATACTGCTAGCTTAACACCATAGGCATATTCACACATTTTTTTCGTCAAGCTCCTGACGGTGCAGGAGATTGGATCAGTCTGAGCTATCACAAATGCTATCAGTCTATTCTAGAAAGTTGTTTGGATACTTCTCCCTCCTGCCATAGAAGTGGCGCATAATGTAACTAACAACAGACATTGTGGGTTACTACCTACAAAGCTGGATTCATCCAAGTACCATGTGCATAAAATTCATATGCTCAGTTTAATTTTTGACTTTTTCACAAAAAGTTACCAGCATGACTTCAAGAGTCAGTGGAACAACAGCCAGGTGCAAGATCACCAGCTATCCAGGAGAATACCTGTACTGCTGCTTTATGCTGTGCACAGTTCAAAGAATCTTTCCTAAGGGAAACTAAGGTCGAATTGTTCATAATGACATGATGTACTTCTTTAGATTGCTTTGCACTAACTTTGAAGTCACCACAGTGGTTACCCACACAATTTAAGGCAACAAAAAACTGTTTTCCTATGTCTGAACACCATGAGCTGGAGAAGAAAATGGAGTGACTGAAGATCAAAACGTATATTACGAGTTATCACTCCAACACAAAGGACCCGATCCACTAAAAGCTGCTGTTCATTCCTTGGTGGTTAATATGACTGGCACACAAAGGGAAGTACCTGTTAAGGGAGAAGCTCCACCAATAGATCTTCATAAACCAGTGATTCTGACAGGCAGGACATCAAGCTGAGCTTACCATTCTCTGGATCAGCCTGGTTAGGCTTTAACAGCTCTAGAGACAAGAGCATTCAACCGGCACCTGGATCTGCAAAAATCTGATGACTTCTGAGAAGTCTTCCAGCAAACAGCTTGTATTTATTCCATTACTGCATTCACAGAATGATCACACCTCTTCTAGTTTTTCCCACATTAAAAAAAAAAATCCTCATTTCATTTCCTGAATATCCCAAAGCTGGGAAAAATAAATTATTAAAATTCTTCAGCTTCCTGTTTGGTAAAATTCTGCTGCAAAGTTTTGCATTTTGTTGACATGACTAAGAATTTTAGAGATAAGCACACTTCACTATAATCTGTTGAAAAATGGCATAAAATGAGTTAAGGAAATCAAGACAGGACATGTATGTATTGGTGCCTTCGAAGTTTGAAAATGGCACTATTCCCCTCCAAGAAAAACGCTGATAGGTAAGTATTTTTTTCCTCAAAGAATTTAAGTTTGGAAAGATCTTGGGTACATTCTTCAAAAACAATTCTATGAAATCAGAATGTCCTGGAAATTATGAGCTCAATACTCCTTCCTTGCATTTCTTTGCCTCTTCTCCCTCCCTGCCCACACTGAAACAAGAAATAGCACGTCCTGTTCCACTTAGTGCAAATTAACACAGCCTGCTCCTTTATAACTAGCTGTCAGAATTCCTCACTAATGTATTACTGCATTTACAACTTCAAAGGTAAAGGTAGAAATTATGGAGGATCTACTCTACTGGGATTCTGGTAAAAGACTAATAAAAAACAATACTGCAGATTTTCTTCTCTACAGGTGAAAAAGATAAGTGCAGTAAGGACTGGATGATCTCAGAGGTCTTTTCCAACCTTGGCGATCCTATGACATTTGGAAGCAACAAAATTTGCTGCACTAGCACCTCGATGATCAGACTGCCAAGGTTGAAAGCCAATGCCAAACTTTTATTCACATTTGCAATACAGATGTAAGTTAAGATTAAACACTTGTTCTGTCTCACTTTGGTATTCTCTTGAAACGGAGCTCAAGTTTTCCTTCCAGTCTGACAGTCTTAAATCAAACCAAGTGGCCTGATGTGGCAATATAATACTATACAGAACAGTATTAACACTTGACCTTTACAGCAGTAGGGATATAGCACCTTGAGTTCTGATTTACATGATCACTGTACAATGAACTTACAGTGGAATCCTGTTCCCTCAAGTATGCATAGCTTCAAGAGAGTAACTATTATGTATAGCTGAGTTACGTATTCAAAGAAGGAGAAATCACTAAGGAGACATCAGAGAAAAGCTTTGAGGTAATCACTACTTTTGTGAATTAATTTAGTTTCTCTTCCTCACAATACATTTATTTTAAAAGAAAATAGGATAAAGACTTAATTATGAGTACATTCCTTCAGACCATACAATGGTACTCTGATTCCCTTGTCACTTGTATACGTAACTTGGAGCAAACCTTCAGCACTGTCCCTTTTTTGCATCACAGTCTGCAAACTGTTTTTTCCTCCTTTCTTCTCACTTTGCTATAATTACAAAAACTGGTTTATACATGAAAGATATTTTAGCATACCCGAAAGTGTCAAACACAAGATTATACTCATAACTGATATAAAATGTACCAAGGTAGATTTTGTTACGGTCAGCAAATATTAGTAATGTATATCTGTGTAAAACTAAACTAGCTGAGAACAGTGATTACCTTTCCCAGTAGAATTCTTTTGGTTGTTCACAAAGCCTTATTCCAAAACTTTAGATTTTCCCTTCCTTCTGTCACAATCATACCAAGAGAATTATGCATTTTAAAAGAACAATGACACCAAAAAAAAGAAAATCAAGCAAACATAAATGAGATCCCAATTTTAAGATTTGATGCAGTTTGATTTGTTGACAAGAGTAAAATTATGTTTGTATTCAGAAAAATGCAGCAAGCTTGCAGTCAGCTTGTAGTTTCATCCGTGACAGGTTTTTGAACAGCTCCTTAGCAATTAAAGAGCTCTGCTTTTCTTGGCTTTATTGTTAGCATTTCAAAAGAAGCTAGCATACCTCTGCAGGATTTATTTATTTTTATACAGCCAAATTAGTTGACAACACGTGTGAATAGCAGGGACTCCTTTCTACATTTGAACAGAATATTAGCTTTCAAAAATTGTAGCAATGTATTAAGTTTTGCAGCGTTTCATTGCTACTTCAAAATCAATTAATCCCATTTATTATCAGTGTTTGCCAAGATGTCTCAGTTAAGTTGATAGAGCACAGGCTGGCTGAGAGGTGATAACACGTGAACCAGGAAAAGACCAGAGCTGGGGGCCAGAAGGATCAGAAACAGCCCTGGGAGTGACAGGAGCCTGCCAAACCAGTCTGTACCATCTCATCTCACTTACCATTGATTCCCAAGAAATTTGGAATTTTCCCTTCCACCAAAAAGAACATGAATACCATAAAAAAAAAAGTGTGTTTTATTCAAATTCACATAATTCCAGGTGTCTTACATTTCTCTGCTCTTGTTGCATCCAGGCACAACAGACAAGACTGCTCCCACTGGTTTAAGTAATTAAGAGCATCACTACTTTCTGTCCTAGCACACAGTGCTGGAATCATCCTGATTCCTAGATCTTCTTTCCTATGTAGGTGCTCTGAACTCCCAGTATGTATTGAAAAAGCGACACATAAAAATGACAGAGTGGGCAAGAGCTAGCCAACAGCTCTGCATTATTATTTTTTACAGACTCCAGTGCCCTGTGGGTCAAAGGAGCTAACTCAGAAGCATTTCTGACAGGTAAACAAAGATCAAGACACTTCTACAGCAGAAGCACGCTATTTCCTGAAGGAAGGGAATGCAACGTTCTGCAATGTAAAATTCAGTGCAGTGAAAGACTGTTGTATACGGGGAAAAAGAATGAAAACACCAAAATTTGTTGTAAAAATACCTGGAATTATACCTAATGAATAACAAAAAAATGTCACCTGAAGCCTCTCATTATTGATTTCCCTTAACCTTCTTCCTCTTCTGCAGCAGTCCCCTTGTCTGCTCCTCTGAATCTGTACGAGTCAAGAATTCACACAGTAAGTTAAGTAAAGGTTCTCTGAAAAAAGGCCTATTACTTTCAATTGAGGCCTAGACTTGTGCAATACAGCATGAACCTACACACACGCACATAATACATGCGCCTACTGAAAACATAAGAGACTTCTACAACACTTCATCAGAACTAATAAAACGTGTAAGAGAATCATGTGATTTTTTAAATTTTTCTTAACCAAGACAGCATTCTGCTTGTGGATGAGCACTAGGGAACATGGCTGCGCAGGTATCCTTATTTTGTTCCAAAAAGTAGCCATGGAAGAAGGCAGAGAAAATACATACATTAGCAATGCCAACTCACAAGGTTTCAAATCATTCTGATGCAATACTGTATTTTTATGCTATCTCTCAAAACTGTTAATATAGTACTTCAATCCAGATATTTTCTGTAGCAGTAAATAATACAAATGCCAAATGCACAGATCATTCTACTAAGAAACAAACATTTCACTTGCTTTTCCTTATTAAAAGGGTAGAAACTTCACTAAGTCAGAGGAACAGTAAAAATATTACCTTCTTTGTATTCCTCTAAAACCTTTAACATTATTAATATCTGCATTTCAAGAAATATTACAAAGAAATAGCTTAACCAACATAGTAGCTAGTACATTTCAGATTAATATAAACATCTGTACTGATAAGAAATTCGATCTTTCAAAGAAATCTGCCCACAACATTGCCAACTGCGTCACATATGATAACAGTAAAGAAAGATCATTACTAGACATTAGGGTTGTTTGACTCATAGCAGCACTGTAAATGAAATTTGAGCACAAACAATTTACAGTCTAACACCTCTTTACGATGGCAATAAAAAGTATTTTAAGTAACAATCAAGATTAGTTTGTATATTTCAGATTTGAAATAGTGGTGAGTATTAAAAATTTGGTCCATGTTTATCATATACCTTGAGTGCCAGGCTGGGCAACAGATTAAGCTGAGACAGAACATCTTTCTGCTATAAGTAAATAGCCTCCTGCATCTGAACAAAAAGTGAACCCACTCTTGAGCTGCCTAGATTGCAAATCCAGTTTTATCAGTGTAAACAGAAGTTGTTTATGTAAAGATGCCTATCTATAAACCCAAGCAGCTTAGTGTCCAATACAAGAGATCTGTTACCCGGAGGCAGTAGAAAGTCAGAGGTGATAATATTTCAGCTATCCCAGGTAACTGGTTCAAAGCAAATGCAAGTCAACAGCTGAGAGTACTTACCCAGACCAAAAAACATCCTGTTTATAATTTTTTATTAAATAACTACTGTTAGAGCACAAAGAAGAAAGAGAAATATTATTGAGTAGAAGTTGTATTTGATGCAAGTGATCTACTCTAATAATTTTAGATTCACAACAATCTCTCAAAACCTGTGTTGAAAGAAAAAACCAACACCAGACAACACAGCCATCATCTGCAGCATACGGTTTCTTGTATGAATCTTCTTTTTCTCGTTTCATGAGTTTGTCAGGCATCAGCTTAAATTTCCCAAGAGAGAAACAAATGCATGATGCTTCTAACTTTTAAAAAGTTATTTCACAAGGGTCACAATATTCCAGAACTATTTGGTATCCAAAAGATTTTTTGTTACTCTTGAAAGAAATCAAACCCCAAATTGCTTTTCTGTTTTTCTCACTATGAAGACAATAAATTCCAAGAACTCCTTAAGGTATAAAATTTAAGAACAACCTTCTCTCCCTCCCTCAATTTACTTGTACTGTCTACACAATAAGTATTAATTGTGGATTGTTGTTTTTGTATTTACAGCAAGTTTATTGGGGAGAGGGAAAGTATTCTTTTACAAATGAGCCATTTTCACTATTGAGATCACTTCCAAAGAGAGCATTCAGAAAGAAAACCTGAATATATTACATTGACAATTATTTTTCAATATTTTAACATCAGCCACTTAAAATCGGTTGTGTTATTAGCACATATACTGATCTTTAAATATACTACCTCTACATAAACAGTGCAAATCTCAATATTCACATCAACCTGAAATTAATGCTGCAATTACTGTTGACATTCACATCAAGAAAGTAGTAAACTATTTCACATAAGCAATTCCAAAACCTCAGAATGCCATTATTAATATTGAAGAAACACAGAACAAACATGTTGGGCTTCAAAGCCTTGTTTTGATACACACAATCCCTGTAAACATGGATGTATTGTATTTGTCAATACTGATATCTGATGTAATTCTATAAATAAAACCACTGATATAAACAATTCCTTTTTTTTTTTTTTTTTTTTTTTTTTTGCATAGGGTTTGGATTAAGTTTAATTTAGAGTAGAACAAGCTGTTAACAAATTCCTCATGTCAATTATTCTACCATCACAGAAATTTAGGCATTTAATTGACTTTACACAATGACTCGCTCTGACTTTAGTGGAAACTTACACATCTAAGCATTTGCAAAACTGGAGTTGTCTCTAGACATGGAGAATACGAGCAATAAAAGAGCTCTCCATAAATTTATAAAATATGCTGATTTAAAAGTTTATGCTGATGTTTCTGTAAGTCACATTTATGATTCCAAACAGTTATGTACATACTATACTATCACAGTAGGAAATACTTCACTGTAGAACACCACAGTGAACAAGTTGTGAAGCACAGTGTTCAATATAATTTCCCTTTAGTATTCCCAGTGCATAAGTTGTTAACAACTACACTACACACAAGGTGCCCAGGTCTAGTATTTGTTATATACAATGTAAAAGCAGGATAGAAAGAGTTTTGCAGTTTTAAGTAAGGAATGGAAACAGCGGATAATATACAGGGATTCACTCCTGCAAAGTACAGAATTCTCCTTCAAAATGACCACAACCACCACATAATGTGGATTTCAGGTCACTCAATCCAATAAAACAGTGCTCAGCACCTCGTAGGAAGAGAAATCTGAGTGCACTTTATTATAAAACATCTCATTTTGATGTTATAAAGTGCAAAGAAGAAAACATATATTCTAATATTTTACAGTCACTATTATACTGATGTATTTGCACAATGCAAAATTCAAATAACTTGGTATATATTTGTATGGACCCTATAACAACAAATGCTGAAACTGGAGTTTTTGCATCTTTAAAAAAATCTCAGTATTTTAAAGTTCTTGTGTAAATATAAAAAGAAAATATAAATTATACTTAATTCTTGAAATAGATATTTTAACGCGTGACCATTTTTCAAACATTCAATACGAAATTCCACTTTCTGTAATATCATTATGTTTTAGAATTTGTAAAACATTTTAAAAGTTATTAACTTCAAAAAGTAGAAATAAAAATTACTGTATCACAGTACTAGACACGTCACCTTATCAGACATCTTTTACTCTAGATGTTTTCTAAAATATTAAATAAATAAAAAAAATCTAAGACATACTCTAATTGTTTAGAACAAGATATATGGAACAACTTTTTAAAGCAACCTAAGAGTTGCATAACACTTCATTTTGTTCTTAAAATTCAAATAAATGGCATAGAATGTAATCGCAAATTTAAGAGGCCTTTGAGTACTTCACTTCTTTGGTGGATTGTACCAATCATTCCTTATGTATAGGAAGAATCAAATGCTATGAGATTCTTCACATAGCTGGACATAAGCAGAAGATCCAAGAGTTCTATGTTTTACAGAGCTTTCCTTTCTTTTAATAGTGGAGAAGAAACTGGGAGGAAGATTCTGACGCTGAGAAACAGCTTTCCTCCAAGCTGTAGCAAGGGCAGAATAGCTCCTTACTATGAGGAGCTTGACTGTAGACTAGTAATTTATCCCAAGTGAATATAACGTTGGTTGTACTATAGCATTATACCATATCCAGTGATACCAAACGTAATGCTAAAAAGAAATGTATTGAAATACGAAGCTAAAAAGGTATGACTGAAATACATTATCAAAGCGGCAGACATATTTCTGTAGCCTGTAAGCCACAGGGAGGAAGGGTGGGAGAAGACAAAGGTACTGCCCAGTTTATAACCACGCAGATCTTCAAGACAAAATGTTCTCTGCTTTTCAGTCAGAGAACTGGAAGATAGTTTCTGGGTTATTGCTGTCTGTAGGGTTTGTTGGCTGCATTGTCTTTGTAGGTGTAGTTTTACCATGAGAATGAGAGGAAGAAGAATGTGAACTTTCACTGGAGCTGCTACGTGTCTCTGTGCTTGTACTCGTTTTTTTCATTTTCCTTCTCTTTGCAAGAGGTGCCTTGTCAACATTCTGGAGACAAAATCCTTCCCTTTTGTACTTGTTAAAGGCCTGTTTAAAAATAAAAGGTAATTCTAATGTTTTTAAGAGGTTTAAGACATTTTATGGCTAATAGATTTTAATGAATGCTCAATGGTAAACTGTAAGATAAACTGTAATTTCTTGACAGATTATTACCAATTATTATTTTAGTTACACCAGAAATTTTAATAGCCTTTACATATATTTAAGAGACAATTTGTCATTATCTGTATTTGAGTAATACATAACATATTAACTGGCATTTTCCTTCCCTGTTCTTCTAAGTTTAGAAGGTTGGGTTTTTTTGAGACTTAAACTACATTAAGACTACATTTTCAGGAAGTACACTTAGTTAAATAAAACTTTTTTCGTTAAATAAAACTCTTTTCCTTCAGCTCAAATTATTTTGCATTATTGAGACCTCTCAAAGTAACTTCTCTTTTTCTCTGCTTGATAATAAGTGTATGCAAGTACTTCATCACAAAAATGCTCAATTTCAGTTCATTTTCTGTAGAAGGAATAATGAGAATCAATACTACGCTTGTACAACACAGCTGAAATTCAAACTTATTTAGTAAACATATATTGGTAGATGAACAAGTCTACTTAAAAAGTACCCATGACACTTAAAATACAAATGCATATGCACAAAAAATATAACCTTGATTTTGTAACAATGAGAAGGACAAGAATTCCAGCGACTTAAGCAGAAACTTTCTTCTCCCTTCTACAAAAGCTAGAAGGTCTTCCAATATATTTTTCTAAGAAACAGAATAATTTTATAGATATTTCATGAACAGCTGTCTCTCAACCCCAAAAACCTCATTAATACAAATGTCTCCAAG
Organism: Pavo muticus; assembly: GCA_016647715.1. Lineage (NCBI taxonomy): Eukaryota > Metazoa > Chordata > Aves > Galliformes > Phasianidae > Pavo > Pavo muticus. The sequence continues at coordinate 2,634,401 of JACDJE010000016.1, read as the reverse complement.
AAATTCATTTTTGTCTCATCATTCATATTTTCACTGTACTTAGGTGCAGAGGGAAAAAAAAGCAGTTATAAGAAATCACTGAATTATAAGGACAAATACATATTTTTATTTAAGAAGAAAACATACAAAAATCTAGATTAGCAAATTACAAGATTTATTACATAACAAAAGATTTTTTAGAACTTACATGGAAAGTGGCTTTGACATATGTATGCACTGCAGCACCTGAAGAACCCAAGTTATCGGGAGTCATTAGAGGGTTAGATGACAGCTGGCTGCCATCCTGAAGCCATTCGTTGTATCTCAGACTGGACATCTTAATCCTTTTGTTTGGATCCACTGTCAGAAGTCCTAATAGAAATATATTACGTTCTCTTGATTTGTGAACTATTTGTCTTCTTTTAAGAGACAGTGTGTTGCTTTGATAACTAAGTCATGACAATATTTATCCCACATGGGCCAATGCTTATTCTAGACAGAGTTCACACAATGTTATGCCATCATTCACTGTAGCAGAATCATTAAAACCAAGAAATTGTTACATCTTTGATAACTCATCTCTTTTCACATGAACTCTAAACTACAAGAGGATTTAGTCACTTAAAACCTGTCTAGAATGAAATCCATGAAAGCAATCCCCAGATTCTCAGCGCAATCCACTGAAGTCTGAATCTGGATATGCCTACATTTTTGGCACAAGAACTCCTTCTAAGCCTGATTCTACACAGATTCAGAACTTCACCTCAGAATGCCTTAATTAGATGCTTAAAATGGTTAAAGGGAACACAAAGCATAGCAAATGCAAACAAAACAGCTCAGAAATACAGCAGTCTTGACACACTCGTTCAAAGACAGTTCAAGGGAAAGGACAGTAATACATTTATTTTCTGAAAAAGCTCTATTTTTAAAACATGCATCTCACCAACAAACCTGGCATTTTCACAAAACCAAAATATAACAATTTTTCTGCTTTTAAACATATTTTAAAAGGACTTCACCTTTCCTAAACCTCTTCAGTTATTTCCTACCCCAGGAAATGCAAACATTAACCTTCTATTAACATCTTACTACATTAGAAAGCTCTCTGCTCAGCATATGTACAATTCTGAATCCCATTTTGATATGTGCAACTGTGACCAAAACTCGTAGCTCAAGCTGTGCATACTAACTCTGTCAAGTTAGTCACAGCACTCAGGTACTAGATTGCACTATAAATGTTACCTTTGGAAATGGAAAAACAAAGTATTTGTGGACACTTACCTTGAATTAACTCTTTGGCCTCTTCAGAAACATTTTTCCAAGCTTCCCCTTCAAAGGAAAATTCTCCCTTTTTTATTTTTTTCATAATTTCCAATGCACTAGTACATGTTAAACTTTTGTCTTGAGACTGAAATGGTACCTGTCCTGATAACATCGTATACTGCCACGAGAACAAAATAATATTAACAAACAACATATATTTATTGAAAACTCTACATAGGCAGTTACTGTTGTTTATACAGCATCACCAGCACTATATAATAGGACACTGACTAGCACATTTTCAAAACTATAGAAAATGCTAAACACACAAGACTTTCAATTGAGCCCTTATTAGAAAAAGTGTTTGTAAGTTAGGAAACCACAGTCAAAACATGATGGTATTTATACCAAGCTTACTTCTCTTGAAAATAGTTTTCCGTACTTCGGAATACATGTTGATTCCTTCTCTGAACTGAAGCTCTCAGAAGACTATACGGATGCCTGTAAAATCTCCTAACAAGAATGTTTCTTTTTTAAGAACCAGACTGCACTGAGTATTTTTTCAACTCCCAGAAATACTGAATTAAATTTACTGCTTAGGAAAAAAAAATCTTCACTCCTAGAAAATATCTGTCTTTGGAATCTATTATTTGAGCAGCAGTATCTTCTCACTTGAATGTACCATCTACTCAATACAAACCTGAAACAGTGTCAAATCCTATGCATTTTAGTAAAAAGTAAACATGTATAATAAAGTTATAAATTAAAAACCCAGTCACTTACCAGAATGACTCCCAAACTCCAGAGATCACAGGATTCATCATAACCATTGTGATTAAAGAGCTCTGGGGCAGCATAATGCAGAGTAAAACATGGAGTCTTAAGAGGCTGATTATCAGGTGGTTTTAAACGAGCAAAGCCAAAATCAATTATTTTTATTTCTGAATTATCAGTTTCATCTGTAAACAACAAATTCTGAAAAGCAAACAATATCATTATTAGCATTAATTGGAAAATTGGTCAGAACACCCTACTAGGTATTCTTCTACATTTATTACCACAGAAAAAATTCTCATTATGTAAAGGGGCATTGGAAGCCAATGGAAAAAACTGAAAAGTACAAATAATGGTACTCTGAGATGTAAGAAAATGCAAGGTGTGGATTGGCCGGCCATCCGGGAGTATTAATGAAAATGTATTCAGCAAAGACTAGTAAGAAAAATTATTAGGCAAACATAGACAAGAAAAAATGTAAAGGCAACAACGTAAGTCATCAAAGTATCAAAGATAAAAGTGTGAAATGAAGAATTGCCTTTTCCACAGAAAAAAGTAGATTTTTTTTTAAACTTCCACCTTCTTCTGGCACATTGTGAATGATCACTTTCTGGTGTGTGGAACTATTCTTGCATGCCTCATCTTGCAACTGAATAGACTTCGATCCTCATGTGGTAACATGCTGAAGCCATATTGCCATGACAGCACAATAACACAAAATAATAATTTGAAAGTAAAAGACCGAGTACTAGAAAGTGCACCAGTAGCTGTCTGGTATGGATCTCAAAAGCAACAGAGATATGCTTTCAGTGAGACTTGTGATGAATGGTGTTTAGGCATAGAAGGTCACAGAACAGAACATCAAACAAAAGTAATAAAACTCGATCTCAGCTGTTCCCAAGAATTTCAGCTGTACATATGGAATATAGCATTTTCAGCCTTGAAGAAAGACAAGTTGTCTTCAGTTCAGGATAAGATTTAAGATAATCTATTCTTTTCTCTGTGTGTATTTCTCAAGGGATATACAAGAGTGAAGCTTAGGAAAAATAGCTGAGGCAGAGATTAATTATTACTGATTTCTACTTCTCCTTGAACTTTTGAGAGAGCAGAGGAGAGCAAAAATCTGCTGTTATCTTCACTGTTTGATCTCTTCAATGCTAGCAAAGCATACAGCCCTATGCGTTTTTCTAATACAAAAGGTGAATGACTGAACATGAAATAATTACTTTCAAACTCATTAAGAAGAGAAAAAAATCAATTCCTAGACTGCAAGATCAACAAGGAGAACCTGAGAGCATTCATCGTGGATAAAACATGATATATGCTACGTGTAATGTGGCAATTTCAATTTTAATAATATTGCTTTAAAAAGATCTCTCATGAGCTGAAAATTGTGGTGAATGAAATTGGTTACGTACAGAAAGATATAGTTCTAAGTTGGGTTGAGATTCCTTTATTGATTAGGTAACTAAATTGTACTTCACCAAGACCCCAAAGGTACAGTCCACATCACTTGCAACCTACTGTAAGGAGCCTGCTTTAGGCAGGGGGTTGCAATCACTGAACTCTAGAGGTCCCTTCCAATTCCTACAATTCTGTGATTAGTTATGTCTTGGTATATTTTTTCCTAATATCCTTAGAGCCCAATTCACAGATTAATGATTACTTCACGGAAAAAAAATCCCCAAATCTTCTACTGAGAGGTTCCAAATGGTCACATATGCTAAATTAATTATTTTCTTCTGTAATTTCTGATTTTTTTTTTCCTATCCAGTACTTATATATTGCTTTGCAAAATGGAGAATGTGGTCTAATTACTACTGCTTAAACAGAAGAGCCTCCCAGTCCACACTAGTAAAAAGAAGCCCCATCTTCATTGACACATAACCAGTTCCATTTTTAAAAATAGATTTACCAGTAACAGTTCAGATCCCAAAGCTGAACATCAAACAAATCTGACTGGAGTTATTAGAAGAGTAACAGAGTTTTCCATATATCTTTTTACAGAAAGGTGCACTAACCACATCTCTATATTGGGAAACCTGCATATCCCATACTAAGTTCATGCCTGAACCTATTTTAGGTAACTTTCAAAACAAAAAGCAGGAAGGAGACAGGTTGGTTAAATCCAACTCTGTAGAGGAAATGCATTCTATAAATTGTTTGCTAACCCTTCATTACTTGGACTTTCCAGGCTTCTCTTCTTGAATATAATATAGAACCGAAGACTGCTTAACTTATGACACAGCTGAAAGAAGCCCTGCTTTACAGAATCCGGCCTTTAGATTCAAGTTAGCAGTAAGAGTAAAATTGGGAGAAAAGGAAGAGAGGATGGATTTCTATTTTTTGTTCTTTCAACAAGGACTTGTTTCAAAAGCTGTTTTGTTTCCTTGATGGTGTAAGCAAAAACTTTTTCAAAGAGTCATTTTTGCAACTGACACATTATAATTTCACAATAACTCCTCTTTATTTCACTGCTTATTTAGTACAGAGACGCTTTCAAACATAGGTTTAGCACTTAGATACTAACATCTAGAAGTCTTCTTTACACGTAGAATTCTAACTACTATAAAAGAGATGCATCTGTAAAATATCAGCATGTATGTTACAAAAGGATGAAGCAAGAGTAGGAACTGTAGATCATTTTAAACTCCAGATACAAACAGCGTAGCTATTTAATGATATATGCTGACTGTAATCACCAATACAATATAACGTCCTTACTGGACAAACTAACACGAAACTACACCATTCCTAGGCTAAATAAACCTAACACCTACCTAAGCCCATTGCTGGCAAAAAAAAGAAAAACAAAAAAAAAACCACCAGAAGGAACCAATTGGCTCCAGGAAGCAGAACAAAACCAGTCGTCATCTGTATTACAGCAAACAACATTGTCTTGAAGGCAAGATGCTGCCGCACAATACTGTTAATACTCAGAACCAATAATTCCTTAAAAATACATAGGAAACAACAAAATTTTTTCCTCTTGAGAAACTAGTTAACTCACTGAACTCAAATCACACATCTCCATTAGTCAGCTGTGCCAACCTGTGGTTCACTTTCTGCTTAACTGGAAGAATATGATGGTACAAGGGTGTTGCAGTTGCTTCCAAAAGAAGCCCCACCAAGTGAATTAAGATAAAAAAAAAAAAAAAAAAGTGAAAATGTACGAAGTAACCAAGCAGCCTAGCTCTGCTCAGGAATTGCTTCATATAGCAAGTATACTTACCACTAGTAAAAACTGTTCCCCGAATAGGTAAAGAATGTTTTCAAACATGTTATAGTGTAATTTTTATTTCTAACAAAACTCAAAATGTTTCCCAAGAGTTATTTTTACCTAAGAACAGAAAAATGCCTGTGGAAGGGATACCATTTTATAAAAAGTAAGAAACAACAGCAGAAAAAATTAATAATTTAATACTGAAACATGTATAAGGAAGTCACTATACCTCAGGTTTCAGATCTCTATGGACCACTCCTACATCATGCATGTGGCTCACTGCTGAAACAAGCCTGCGCATAATATGACTGGCTTCTGTCTCACTGAAATGCTGCTTCTTCTGAATACGTTCAAGCAATTCTCCTCCTTTCAGTAATTCCATTACTAGAAAAGTGTGAAGCTAAAAACCATAAAGAAAAAGACGGGATATTAGAAATGTACACACTAGCATACAATGACTGCAATTCAAATGTCTTGCCATTGAACAAATAGTATGCTTCTCAGAAAGCTCTATCGGGACCAGAAAGTGAAATTAGCATTCTCAAAAGTCAACGGGTGTAGGTCTGTGATGGCTACTAGCACTTCCTTCCCCTGAAATACAGTACCAATGTAACATTTGAAAGCCAAGAAAAGCACGTTCAAGGGAAGAGGTCAGAAAATCAATTTCACAGAAATATACAGTAAAGTGCACAGTATTTACATATTAAGGAACAGAAGGATGGCTGTGTGTACAGAAAGCAGCAAGACTTCTCAGAAGCACAATGTGTCTACTAGTCCTACTGCTAGTAGAGCTTCCCAGATACCCTTTCTTGCAGTTTTTCTTTATATCTTGAGAACAGCCGGAAGTTGGAAAGAATAAGGATATTTTCATTAGCAAACCTTCTGTGGTTCACTAAACATAACTAATATTCTAAGGTTGGATTACTAATACAGAATTTGATCAAACTGACATTAGATTAAGTTAAAAATTAGAGTTTCTTTAGACAAATTGCAGAAACGTCAAGACCAGAAAATTTCAGTCAGTTCTGGACTTCAGAATATTGTGTTCCCAAGTTGGAAAGGATAGATAGGAATCAGAGTCCAACTCCTGGCACCACATACGACCACCCAAAATTCAGACCACATGTCGGAGACCACTGTCCAGATACTTTTTGAATTCTGGCAAGCTCAGTACTACGACCGCTTCCCTGGGGAGCCTGTTCCAGGGCTTGACCACCCTCTTGGTGAAGAACCTTTTCCTGATATCCAATTAGAATCACAGAATCATATCATAGAATGGCTTGGGTTAGAAGGGCCCTCAAGGACCATCAAATTCCAACCCCCCTGGAACAGACAGGGCTACCAGCCACTAGAGTAAGTACTAGATCAGATTGCCCAGGGCCCCCATCCAACCTGGCCTTAAACACCTCCAGGGACTGGGCATCCACAACCTCTCTGGGCAACCTGTTCCAGCACCTCATCACTCTCTCAGTAAAGAGCTTCCCTCTGACATCTAACCTAAATCTCCCTTCCTTTAGTTTAAAACCATTCCCCATTGTCCTATCACTATCTATCTGTGTAAAAAGTTGATTTCCCTATGTTTATAAACTCCCTTTAAATATTGGAAGGCCACAACGAGGTTCTTTTCCAGGCAGAACAAGCCCAGTTCCTTCAGCCTATCTTCATAAGAGAGGCGCTCCAGACCTTGGATCATCCTCGTGGCATTCCTCTGGACCCTCTCCAACAGTGCCACATCTTTCCTGTACTGGGGGCCCCAGACCTGGATGCAGTACTCCGGACGGGGCCTCACAAGGGTGGAATAGAGAGGGACAATCACCTCCCTGTCGCTGCTGGCTACCCCTCTTAGGGTGGAGCCCAGGATATCATTGGCCTTCCTAGCTGCAAGTGTTCACTGCTGGCTTATATTCAGTTTTTCATCCACCATATACCTTTCAAATACATTTTTGATTTGCAAAAAGTAAATGCTAGTTCCCTTGAATATAGAACTTCTGCTTTAAAACTGGACAATAGACCTAGGAAAAAAGTTGCCTATGCAATAATAGTAAGCTTAACTTCTAGACACACTTGGAAAACACAAAGTAATGTGTTTGGCAAATGCTGATTATAGCTTCAAAATACCTGGTCATGATAAACTTCATACAACTTCACTACGTTGGGGTGTCCTTCACAGAGTTTCAGAGCTGTTATTTCTCTCTGGGTGTTCGCTTCCATCCTGACAAAATTGAAAAAACATTTTGTGCCAATTTTACCAAGCAAACTGCACATTCAAAGTGTAACATCTATTTTTTTTTTAATTGTTTGCTATGCATGTTTTTGAACATTACAACCCCTTGAACATAATTAAAACCATATTCAAAAGAAGCTGAGCAAAAGTATCCATGTAATCCTGCAAGTTAGGACATTTAAGAAATACCACTCCCAAATCAAGTGACTTTTTTGATGCAACTGTAAATTACTACAGCAAAAGCTGAAAAGGTATTACAAAACAGTTTCTATCTAAAACAAACCTTTGCCTTAGACCAGGGCAATTTGATTTCACCTCTGCTCCTACAAGTATCTTTTAGCTCAGCTTTATCCTGAAGACTCAAATTATTGCCCCAAATCTTTCCATTCTTATAGGAGATAAATAATGCCACTCCTGTGTAGAAAGAATGAGCTCGTACTAGAAAAAAATAAAACCTGTAACATAATCTACATAGGAACTATGTGATACACAGGAAACCCTAAACAGATGACTGTAAAAATATGAAATGGAAGAAACAAGAAGAGTGCTGCTCCAAAGTAAAAAATGATCTCACAATTCTCTTTCAAGTACTTAAATATCTATAGCCAAAAAATTTCAACATGTTGAACGTTACAAAAACGTATGTGAACAGTGACTGAGGAGAACACCACTGTTTTCCTTTAAATACATACATTAATACTTAAATACACTGACGTATTCAGGGCAAAAAATACACGAATATTTTTGTCAAAACTCTCTTCTTTTGAGTAAGAAAGGCTAGTCCTGTACTAACTTAGGGAATGGCCTTATGGATAACACAGGTAGAGTATCTCTCACCACACATTCTGCATTTCTGGTTGCATAAATGGTTTTGTGTTGTTGTTGTTTTTTAATTAGGACCAGAACCACAATGAGAATTTTGTACAGAATAATTCTGTCTTTCTGCAGGCTTCATATAATCAAAAAGTGAACTAAGCTCTTTCAATTGTACCTCTGTTGATTTTCTTGTTTAAACTGGAAGTGATTTCAGGTCCTTAGCAAATTCAAAAACCATCTTAGGTAATTGTTTCCTCCTAGAAACTACTAGGAGAAGGTAGACCTAAGAAACAGGCTAAAAGGGCTCAATAATGTAAACAAACCTTTGAAATATGTGCCTGGACTTTTCTGAGTATTTCCCTTCTATAAATGGTTTGCATCTCAGTTTTGTAGACAGACAGTATTACAAAAAACAAATGGAAGCTCTGAAACAGTAACTCAGGGAAGTTTACAGGACTCCATTGTTTCACTGGGCTTCAAGACAAACAGAAAAAAAATTGTTGGATGGATCCAGCTGTACTAACAAAGCATGACCACTGAGGAATTCCTCATTTCAGCTTTCATTCCAAGTACCTTGAAAAGGTTTGCCTAGGTATAGGATTCAAGTTGTGTATCTTTGATTGATAGCAATAAAAGACTGTCTGACTCTGAGGCAAAGAAGTTACTAGAAACCTAGTATACTTCTCGTATCAGCAAGAGCTAGTGTGTTTTTAAGAGCAATATTATTTACAGTTTAACTGTTTCTTTTTCAAGGCTGCTCTGTGTCTAGTCATTTGGAGAATAGATTTACTGCTGCCTCTAAAAACTACATAAACATGCTCTGAGTTTGCTCACAGACTGCAACCCTGAAAAATGTTTGTACACAGATCACTTCTTACCTTCATTTAGCCTGGTCCACCAAGATGAAGGAAAAAGAGCAAAAGAACCTGTGAGTAACATCATTTAGGGATGTCATTCCTAAAAGACTAGGCCTACGTGAAAAGTCAGTCCTAATTTGATCACTGTTATCCAAAAACAATAATTCCATTATTTAAGGCGGATTTTTCCTTAAGATGAAATGCAAGTACTGATCAGCAGCTCTGCATGCACCACAGAAAAAAATTCTAAGTGTAGATGTATGACAGAAATTCAGATTAAAATATCCAATCTAGGTGTTTACTGCACATATGAAGTCCCAATGTAACAAGAGAAATTCTGGTTAATGAAGCTTACAGGGTGAACTATCCCACTCCAAAATATGTACTTCAAACAGGATTCAGTTGCCAAAGCATAGGAGAGCGTGGAAGACATCTATATAAAGGTAGCAGTCACAAGACTGACGCAAATTGGAGGACTCACAGGACACCAATAGATTCTAAAATGGCATTACATCAATGCCTGTGTTTAAATAACTGAATTCCACCGCTGCTGCCTGGTCGTTTGAATCTCTCTGTATAGGCTCCATTAATAATTTTGATGATATCACCACTAATCATAGCAGACCTTAAAACTGGCCCTCTTACACTTATCCCATTCAAAAAGCATGTGATCAAACACTTAAGTCTAGTGGACATTTAATTCTACTCTCTGGAAAAACAGAGGCACAGTCAAATGCGTTGGAGGAAGAGACCACAACAAAGTATCACTCTGAGAGTGGAATATCTGCACATTTCCCTTCCCTTTTCTGCCAGCACCTTAGACCATGCTGGGGACATATTTAATAATGAATACTGAGCAAAATGAAGCTAAAAATACAGTCAACCCCCAAAGAAGCTCTTATTTCCCTCTGGGCAGAAAATGCCAGAGGCATCTACTCTGGAAGAAGATGGTATCCATAAGCAAAGTGAACCAGCTGTCTCCACTGAAGTGCTGCCTTCAGAGCATCCAGGAAACAGATGTAAAGCAAAACTCCACAGTCTAATTATATTTTACACACAGATTCATATTGAAATTAATTAGACCTGAGGCAAATCAAACTACATATACTACACATACGTTTCAAAAACAATGTCCTAGGCAAATCAGTTGAGTTGTCAAAAAAAAGGGAGCTACCATAAACCTACATTTAGTTCACTTAGTTCTAAAGACCGGAGGACTTTATACCCTTACTCTGGTTTGGAGCAAAATTAGGGGGAGAATATAAGCATGAACCAGGAAAAAGCCCTTCTTCTTGTGTCCTCCCCAACAGCAACAACATTTTGTTTCAAAAAACTCTCAGAATCTTTTAAAGGTCATAAAGTTACTACATGTTTCTGTAGATACTGCAGAGATACGTCAAAGAGGAAATTATTTTCAAGTCAATTTTCCACCTTCAAAAACGTAGCGAGCATTATTCTAATCCATGGGTGACAGTAAGCAAAGAAAATATTTTTATTGTCTTATAGAATATTTATACCTTTTGCTAATTATTTTTACTGCATACTCCTGGCTAGTTTTCTTGTGTAAGCACTTTCGACAAATGGAAAAACTTCCTTCTCCCAATGGTTTCTCTTTCAGATCCAGTTCATAATGTTGAAAAAATGGAGAGTCCTGTTAGGAAACTGTCTGTATTTAGTTCTGCAGAATACTTTTAGTATACACAGTCAAAGACAAAGAGTAAAGTTTTGTGAGAATTTTTACAATTTTAAATGTAGATGAAAAGAGCTCTCTTTTTGATAAAATATAAATCTTAATTTCTATTTAATAAAATGCATAAACTTTATTTTAACAATCAAAGAGTAAATCCTACGTTATTAAAAAAACAGTCTGTAAATAAAGCATCACTACTACAGCAACAGCTTAAGGTACAAAAGGTTCAGACAAACAGGATCAAAGAAGCTCATACATACATTTATTCACAAAACTATGTGCTAGTTTGAAGACATCACAGTAGTGTGTGTTCATCTAAGGTTATTATACTCGGTCTTCTGGAAAACTAGACAATCATCTCATTTTTCAGACTAAACTTTAACCACTTCTTCATAGTACCACATGCAAATTATATGCTTGGATCATCTGAGGAGCCATTACAGAGAAAAGATACACGCATAATGACTATTCTGTAGTCCGTAGCACAGCTTGTGATTGCTGCTTTGAAAGTTATACGCGGTTCCAAGTCAACCAAATTAATTTAGTCTTGATATTATTATTACCTTCATCATAGCACTTCTGGCAATAGTTGTAGTTCCAGGCCGCTCATCCCCCACATAAAACTGAACGGGATCTACTGTAGCTGCATTGCGTTTAAACAAAATAGAAGGTGCAACGAAAGAATATCCCTATTAAATTAGAGACATCAGAAAAGGACAGATCTTGAAAGTGTTGCACACAAACTATAACACTGCGTATAAAACATCAGAAGTTTCTACAGAATGTTAAAAAAATTAAAACACTCATAACATGATACAGAAACTGTTCGTTGGCTAATTGATGAGTAGTTGTTACTATGCTCGACATGATCAGATGTCCCTCTGAAAGTAGTTACATGATTCTCCAAAGGTTCTAAATAAAATAGCAACAATACAAAAATTCAGGGAAATAATGCTAAAAATCGGGCTGCTTAAATTATTCTGCAGTAGTGAAAAAGGTTCATAATTCAAACTAGCTGGCTTCCCAGAACACCCATAAGTTAAGGTATGAAACAGTTTTTATGTTGTGATATAAGCAGCAGGCAGTCTTAAATGGCAAGACAAAATAAGCTTCATGTTAGTGATATGCCCTGTTTAGGCATAACAAGAACAGCTGTGACTTCCACTGCAGGATGAGTCAGATATTACTATGACATACATAAAGGCTTTTCAACAGTCAGTACAAATCACACAACTTCCAAAATATGACCCTGTATTCCTTTACTCTAAGCATTAAGTTGCTCAAATAGGGGGCGGAGAAAACAGTGAACTGCTGGTGACCTCTGCAGTTTTCATTCCAAATTTGAGGCTGCACTCGAGCTGTTTGCCTGTTTGACATTCAGACTCTGTAGTCCAAGTAAAGATCATACTTTAGTAGCATGGAGGAGATGGTAAAGAAACCTATGTTATTAAATGGCATGTGGTAGTCTAGTAATTAGAGCACTCAAAGTAATTGAAAGACCTACTTTCAATTCTGCAGTTAGCTCCCACTAATGTTGCAGTCACTGAACAAAAAGACCTGGGAACTGGCATTGGAAATGACACAGAAAATTCCCAGTAACTCAGAAGGTGGGAAAACCAAATCCAGCTATAAACTTGGAATTGCTCAAGACATGATTTTTTAATTTCTTTTTTAATGAGCGCAAGTCCTTAAAATACCTGAAATATTTTTTCTGAAGTCTGAGGGGTTGCTGCAGGAGAATATGTCGGGTCCATTTCTGTAAACTCTTCTGCAAAGTTACTGACATCCAACTCATCTCTGATTACTGGTTTAAATGGAGCTGGCACTTTTTTGGCAGCTAAATCATCCCAATTTATATTCTAAACAAAACAAAACAAAAAAAAAAAGAGAATAAGCTTGAATGAAATGAAAATTTAACAGAAGACAATATTAAGGAAAGAAATATCCAGAACCATGCAGTCCTACTTCTGCTTGCTACTTTCCACAAGAAAAAGCATTTAAATTATACCTGGCTAAGTTCCTAGGATATACTGTTTATATCACAATCAAATCTTAGCATAAGATGTCAGAGGCAAAATTTCAACATTTATCAATATATTTTGGCAAATTTCTCCTGGCAGAGTTCGTTAAGAAAAGGCCTGATCAAATGCATGTTCAAGTCTCATAAAAAGAATATGAATATATTCAAGAGTGGAGATGAGCCAAACAACTAGTGTGACAACCTTTGAATTTCTTCCTCTATTTCACAGGAAACATCACTTATTTTTATAAGCCATACTGCAAGTATATGGTATCTTGAACTTTTCGTTGCCAATTCCTATACTTGTTTACAAATCTCAGCTTCCATAGCCCCAAGGTGAAGGGCTTAGTTGAATAAATGGCTACAAGTGGGGAGTGTAGATGTGGTACTTATGAAAAAATGATCCTATCACTGTAAATGAATGGAACTGAAATGAAATCAAAATCAGGAAGTACTGTATGAAAAAAAATTAAGTATTTTCTAAAATGAATGCTGAATAAAGGAATTTAATGCTATGCAGACATTTGTCAGATTCTCCATAAAGGGAAGGAAATACAGAAGACACGAGAAGAAATTCAAAAGTTAAAAAGCCAATATGATCATACTGAATGTTATAATTACTCTGAATAGATTTACTTGGAATGTCTGATTTATACTATCAACTTTAAATACGACAGAATTTATACTAGTTAGAAATATATTTAACTTCATAAGTACCAGAAAAATCCGCATTTTTCAAAGAAAACACAAAATTTTAGCAGCAACGTATGGAACAGTACAACTTTTGTACACGAGTACATTCCTACATCATTGCTTGATACCAAACGTCAACACGCTAAAATCTGAATTGAATTAAAATCTACTAAACAAGACTAAAGGTTTAATTAGGCAAAGGAAAACACAGAAGAGGAGTTCCCCACTAATGGTGAATTCCACCATATTCTCCAGTGGCATTAGTGCAAACTTTTTTTTTTTTTTAACAAAACAACACAGAACATATAATTTAAGAGTTTTTTATTAAATCTTCTCATTTGAGCAATGTGGCTTTTGGCTGCTTCAAACAGCTGTCACAAATAAACTCAGAAGAAATTAGAAAAGCTACCATACCCTTGCTGTAGCGTGTACAAAAATCATATGTATAAGCAGGTGGATATTCTTATTAACTTCAATGCTTCAACAAACTTGCAAGCTACTCTGTTACCAAAACAATGTAATTTCTTTTGACTTAGATTTCAAAGGAGTAATGTGCAGAAAATTCTGCATTTCTTCACCTGGAAAAAGGGATGCTGTTTGATTTCATCAGCATCAGTTGGACCACAACCTAGTCTCTTCTTGGGGTCTTTCATCAAAAGGCGCTGAATTATATCCTTAGACAGTGCACTCATTTCTTGTGGGTAAGGTGGCTCACTTTTCAATATTCTCCTGCAAAACAAACAAAATCACATCTGATAATTACTTAATGCATTAAGTGTTAAATCAGTGAGTTACCACACTTATGGTAGCACTATGTACCTAGAGACAGAAGAACGGTAAACCTGAACAAACTTTTGTTGTTGTTGTTTTTTAAGAATATTTGAGGAAATATGTAAACAGCACATCTTTGGGGGGTAAATTAAGCAAAAACTTAGGTCAAATTCACTGACACATGGACAAGCACCAGCAGAAAGTCAGCAAAGCTTTTGTAAGAAGTCTGTGGAAGAACTATCCCTTAGGAGTTCTTATGAGACAAGAAGTAGGTCAGAGTGATCTGACTGATGATTCCAATCACCATTTGGATTTATGAAGGCTTTTAGTAAAAAAAAAAAAAAAAAAAAAAAAAAAAAAACAAACCTCAGATGTTTAAAGAAATTAATTTGCTACGTGATAAGAACAGTCCTGGCATAGATAATATTCAGTTAAGATATAAAACAGAGGGTTAGAGTAAATGGTCAGTTCTTACAACAGGTAGAGTTATGAGTTGCTGCTATTTTAGGGGTGTTATGCTGGGACCTGTGCTGTTGAACAGGCTCATAGCTAACCCAAAAAAAAGCCGAGCAATGCATAATGCAAGCAAACATTGTCTCATAAATTGCTAAAGGGCAAGGACAGATGATGATGAGTTGCAGAAGGTTCTCATGAAGCATGGCAATAAAAAGGACAACAAATTTTCAGTGTAAGTAAGAAGCTTAATCCAAGAGAGAAAAAACAATCCTAGCTTCGTACATAATGAGCTTATTGCTACTGCCCAAAATAAATGACATAGCTAACAATACAGCTCCATAAAAACATCAACATCATGCTTGACAGCAGTCAAAAAACACAACTCAGTGCGAAGAGAACAAAGAGAAAACACACTTACACCATGTGAGGTTTGCTTGCACACTTACTTAACATTGTTATACAGTGCCTGTGCCCTCCTCTCAAAAGGAAGCACTATGACTCAAAAAGTTTCAGAGAAGAGTAACAGAATTAATCAAAGATACAGAATACATTTCCTACGAAGAACAACACCAGAGGCTATGACTTTTCAACTTTGTGAAAAGATTGCCTTAGGTGAACGGGCATAGTGTTCCCCTGAAAGTGATGAATGGCAAAAAGAAAGTAGGTAGGGACCTCACTATCTCTTTCAACACAAGAACTAGAAGTCATCAAATGAAATTAGCGGAAGTTCAACATGTTGGAAACCTAAGCAGAATCACGCTTCAACACCTAGCATCCTATGTGAAGCTCCCATGTTTTACATAAAGAAGGCAAATCCTTCAATTATTCCAAACGTACAATCAAAAGATAAGGACACTGAAGGAAAATCGAGAATGCACATGCAAACAGCATATCCCAAAGATTCATTAAAAAGTTCTAAAAAGGCAGACACACATTGTCTATATGCACGTTCACTGTGCTAACTTCAGGCAGTACAATACATAGAGGACTCAGAATACATAGAGGACTTCAGCAAGCACATACTGAAAGATTTTAAATGCAGACTGCGAGACTGAAACAATGTAAGGTTGTAGCAGCACTGAAAATCTCACATTTTGAACAGATGTCAACTTAAATTGACCGCTGGAGGTTGCTTCTATCTCTAAACAAGAAGAAAATTATGCTAAGCCCAGAGAAGAAGGAAAGATTCAACCTCTTTAGAAATCATCCAGTTTCGTTATGAGTTGAAAGTTATCTTTCACCCTCCTCTAAGATTACCCTGAAAGAAGATGCCTGAACCTGACTATGGAAGTCATAATAATAAAAGATTCAAAGCTCAGAACCTAAAGTTTGTTTTTTATTTCCACCAGGTAAAAGAGACAATCAGGTTACAGAAAACTGAAAGGATCACTGTAGCTGATCAAAAGAACATTAGGTTCATGCCAGGACTGCTACCACAGCCTATCATCAGTGCTGGTATAACTGTATCATATGCATCACCAAAAAGATACATATCCATCCTCATTCTCAGAGTCTCTCACAGAAAGTAACCCCCAGCTAGAAACTTATTGAAGGGTACGGGGACAAGTGTCCAAAGAAGAGTTTTCATCTTCACATTTAAAAACAACTCTATTGAATGTCCTGTCTTCTCAGAACCATTAATGCCAGATTCTTTTGTACCAATTATAGATGACAGAACAGTACGTCCCTAGTTCTAATGAAAGTTAGGCAAGTCAGAGGCCTTGATACAATAGTTATAACTTTCTTGAAACAGTCTGCTTTATTAAAAGGCTGAACTGATGTGTAGGCAACGTCACTGATGTGATTCACACTAAGTTTAGCATTAAATGCTTTCCCTCTTGTGGAAGAAATCTAACATATTCCTATCTGTTAGAAAAGCATCATTGCATTATCTCCTATCATTTCTTGGACTCCAAGCTCCCAACAAAGCGTAGCAATGCTGTGCATTGCAGGTAAATAGCTATAAGCTCCACCTGCTTATAAACAAGAACAAAATTACAGAAAATACTACGTAAATCAGAAGTTCAATTTAGTAACTGCTGTCCTTGAAAAGATCTAATTACTGGAGTCTTTACAGGTAGAGAACAAAGAATGCCATCCCAGTATACACCTGCTATTCCTTTTCCAAACAGTTTCACAACAGAGAGGTTTTTTGCAGAACTGTGGACAAAATAAACTTACAAGAGCTGGCCAAATCTCAGCCATCTTTTCTGAAGCATAAAGAAATTCTAACAAACTATGTCAGGTAAGGAGCATACACCACCAATAGTTAGTACTATTATGCTAAAACAGTGCCACATGCTTCTACAGACTTTACAGATTTATACATGTATAAAAACAGGAAAAAAAAGACAGGTAGATATCCATACATAACCACAAAGCTGATACGATCTTTTTAAGCTGCTGCACAGCAGCAAAATAGTGTTCCAAAAGTTTCGTGGTCATTTTAAGTTTCTATGCCTATGACAAGGTACTCAAAAAAATCAGCACTCTGAAATGGATCTGTCTTTCAAGTCCCAACTACAAATCACTCACAAACTGAAAACAAACAAGGCCCCTGCCTATGATTTTGCATGATGGGGCCCTTTCGTGGCTCTGCAGCAATGAAAGTTTACAATTCGCCAAAAGGAAAGGAAGATGTGGGGAGAAAGGAAAAGAAAGGGGAGAAGGGAGAATGACACATAATTGAATAATTCCGTGGAAAAAAAATTCTAACGTTTAGTAATCCATGATGCCAAGAATGTGAACAAAGAGCCTTCACAGACAGAGGCTTTAATACCAGGGAAATTAGGTATGAGCTTACATTGCACTTGCCATGAAAGAAAAGTCCACAGTGCTGTTAAAAAGGCTACGATAAAAGAACTGAACACAATCTCTCATCAGAAAGAGTAAAAAACATATAAAACACACAGCAACTATTTCTGACAGAACAACTGAACTGCTTATAACAGATACATTCAATAACAGAAGTCAAAGCTCAAATTCAAGAATAGATAGCTTTTGTGCCACATGCAGGAATAAAATTTCAATATAAAATATCTAAGATTATTTCCCACCTTGGTAAAATAAGGGAAAGATCTGGATTCATTTAGAACAAGACTTTTTTCCCTAAACCCAGAAAAATGAAAGGCTATAAGAAGAAATAAGAGAATAAGAGGAAGCTGAATTCTACTCTCAGGGAATACAATTTCTGCTTAGAAAACTGCCATCAATAAAAAAAGCTAGGGTTCTAACAGCTTGTATCTCTGCGTCAGTGCCAGTCATTTCACCACTACTGGCAACTACAGATATCTGACGACATCTGCAATTCAGTTTTTCATAAGTTTAGAGAGGAAATGAAACTAGAAAGATCAAAGATATCCATGGAGAGAAGTTGTGTAGTATAAACAAATGTGTAGTATATACATCAACCAGAAAAAAACACATACCAAAGGACAACATTAATAAGTGGGCAGAAAAAAGCAATAAACTTGCCACAACGAATGTTAGGTCAGAGATCGGTTCATTAGCTATGGATGCCAGCAGCCTTGCAACTTTGACTTTAATCATAAATTATCAGAAAAATAAGATATTCAAGAACTTACAAGGACCTACCAAGACAGTTGAACCCTGTAGAACAAGTACCTAAGAAGTTTCCTTGTTTTGTGGACAAACTATATCTGTAAAGTTCTAGTCAAGGCACTCTTTAAAAAATAATAAAAAAAAATACAGACTTCTTCCGAGTCTCATTCAGGCACAGCAGAAGTGAGACATCAACAAAACTCCCAAATTCAAATAAGTCAGAGTTAATTTGAGTTTAACTCCATAATGATTGAGAGTAAAGCCTGGAAATTTGTTTTGTTAATGGATTCTTCTTCCCCACCAAGAACGACTTTTGGAGGTGGTTCTGTGAGTTTTCTGTTCTGATAGCACACGGAAAACAAAATGCTTATCTTAACCTTCCAATAAACTTTCTGAGTTTATAACAGAAGTTAATAAATCTACACGACTGATGTAACTTCTCTTAGCCATTACAACTTCAGACTTTCTCAGCAGAGAGTCAGAATCAAAGTAATCATATTCAAATAAGAACAAGACCTTTGTTAGTCTGGACTTCCAAATTGATCCTAACAGTTGTTATTAATTTGTGCAATTTTAGCCCTCACCTCCTCCTGCTCCTAGAGTAAGCTAGTCATAGGAAATGCTTCCTTCTGGGAGAAAATTCAGTCAGGTATTTGGGGCAACCTTATTGCATTGTCTTTTTTAAATGCTCCAGTGTTTTTATACAGGTACCAAAACCAAACCTTAAAGAGTACAGATTACCAAAAATAAGGAAGCTGACAGTCAGGAAAACTTGACACAAAATATATTAATGGTATAGGTTATTTCATTTCCATGTGTCATTCTCATTTCTTCTCGGAAATCTATGTATGGTTTAGTATGGTCACATTCTTTGTTTCATGATATACACTAACAAAATAAATACTACCCATGAGAAAAAGGTGGGAGTAGGGTTCATATGGATAATTTAAAGTTATGAATGAGATGGAGGAGTCTAGCAAGACATGATAAAAAAACACCCTAGCTAAATATTTTTCATTATGTATCAAGACGTTGAATGTGATCATTCTATTCACATATAATTAAATGTTTCATTTTGTTTCCCTTTTAACTGTAAATATGCAACAGGGCCAGACAGCCACAAAACTGTGGGCTCCACTGTAGCTTAAACAAAGCTTTCATAAAGGTCAATTTTAGTTTTTTAACCTCAGCAGATCACTGAACTAATTTATCTGCTTTCAGATGTCATTCTGTTAAATAGAACCAGAACATGTGAATTATTCACCTGGTAACTCTTCCGAAATTTTAGATTAAAATTTTCACTAAACATGTATTACAGCACAAGCATCACTTTGCGAGGAAGCACGTAGAATGTGCTGCTTTGAATCTTACCTAGAAATCTCAGCTTGAGAATTCTTCTCTCCATCAACTGTAAATGGTGACGCTCCAGTCAGCAATTCGTACATAAGAACACCAACGCTCCACCAATCGACAGCCTATAGAACAACAAGAACTAAGATAAGATGCAGCAAAGCAAAACCATTAACAAAAGGAGGAACAAAGCAAAGTAGCCCACAAACAGCTAGCAAAAAGAACAGCCCACCTACAAAGACAAACCTGGGCACAATAAAGCTTAAAGGATAGCAAAAAGGACTGGATGTGTTTTCTACGCTAAAATAACTTGAAGCTGAGCAGAGAGCTTTCAGAATCAACTAATTTCTCAAGTGAAGTCCTTCCGTTGGCTAATAAACATTTGTTCTGTTTTTCACCAGAATTAATTTTTACAGCTGTAAAATAAGAGAAATGAAAGTAACAGAGGAACCAAAGGCTTACTAAGAACTAGAGGAACCTGAGCTTTTAGGAACTTCTGAAAAGCACTCTTTTGAAAGAGCAACAGGTCTCAGCTAACAGTTAATCAGGACACCTGAAAATGCTACAGAATTTCACCTTACTTTCCATGGTAAGGTGATCCTTTAGCTTCATATGTGATCCTATTATCTGTATCTTTGACACCACCGAGCTTGTTGGTTTTTTTTTTTAAAGTAGTTGCACGTTAAAAAAATGCCTTTGGATCTGGATAATGACCTCCATAGCTATACTGTACCTGATTTTGTCTATTCCTCCATAGCTATACTGTACCTGATTTTGTCTATTGGAGCAGGCTACATTGTTTCAAGGATAGCTAGTTATCTGGAGGTAGAAAGCAGAGGTTTTCTAAAAGGAAAGAACTTTTTGAGGTAAAATGCTCCAATTACCTCTGCACTCTTATATCCAGTGTCACTTCTGAAACTTTTAAAAAATATTTTAAAAGTAATTTTACACTTTCCATACACTTTTTTTTCCTCTTTTGTAAGAAAAGGAAGATCTGCAGAATCCGAATCAAACTTAAAAATACCAGAGCAAGTTTTTAATACAAGATAGCTATCTAGAAGAGATCACGAGTAAAACCACTGATTTATCAAAAGCAGAGCATAGCAATGCAACCTCATTTTCTCTTTGTAAACTGGGTTTTAATTAAGCAGTCAATACAAAATACTCTAAAAACCTTCTAACACTGTGCCACATAAAACCACCAAGGACGAACCAAGAATTTATGATGTAAACAATTACCAGCACATACACAACTGAAAAAAATCACCCCTATTTAGCAGTTGGCAACAATCTGCCAAACTGCTGAGCTATTTCTTATAGCATATTATAAGCTCTGCTCTATATCTCATGAAAGTATCAAGCAGAATTAATCAAAGATAACAGAACAGAAATGGCTTTTAAAATCAGCAACAGAACTGAATTTGTTCAGTTGAGAGAAAAAAATCACAATTCAAAAGTGACTAAAGCATTGCAGAGATGCTCTGAAATAGGCATGATCAAACTAAGGGGAAATAGAGAGTGCGGGAAATGGACCTTAGATTCATAAATCTGAAACACTGTATTTTTAATAACGATCAAGTAAGCAGTACTGCAGAAAAAGATGCAGAGGCTACAGCGGAACAAAAGTAAGTGTGAGACAGTGACTATATGAAAAGATAAGTCATTTTATTTCATGTTTAATGAAAGAATCAGGGAGGCAATCAATCTGCTGTACTTCAAACTACCAACACTTTGCTGAAGTACTGTGCCCATTGTAGTGCAAATTCAGACAAAAAGAGATGCAGAATGAACAGAGAGGGAAGAAAGGACCTTCTAAGGTAAAGTCAAACTGAGTCCAGTAATTTAAGAAAGGGAAATAAGAGGGTGATGTAAAATTTTCCAGTGCTTAAAAAGTCTACTGTAAGAAGAACTGTGACCAACTTTATTCAAGGACCCAACAGAAAAACAGATCAATTCAATTTACAACAAAACATCAAAGATTAGATATTCTCAAAAAATTTTCAGTACACCAGGTAAACAGAATAATTTATCTAGAAATACCGTAGAATTCTGTCTGTGGAGTAGGGTTGGTGGAGGTTGT
Source organism: Pavo muticus (assembly GCA_016647715.1). Classification (NCBI taxonomy): domain Eukaryota; kingdom Metazoa; phylum Chordata; class Aves; order Galliformes; family Phasianidae; genus Pavo; species Pavo muticus. The sequence continues at coordinate 2,612,644 of JACDJE010000016.1, read as the reverse complement.
CTTGTTTCAGATATCATCTGTGAATAATGGTCACCTTAAGCTTTGCCATTAATCACTGGCACTGTAATTCGTATTAAAACTTGTGCCTCAAGCTAAACTGCATGTTTTTGGATAATCTGAAATCACTTCCTGACCATACGTTAATAACTCCCTTGAGATCTCTTGAAAGATAACAGACTTACCTGATGTACAATTTTAAAAATGTATCAAAATTAGTCACAAAGCAGTTGTTTTTTCCACTCTAAACTAAACAGTTTAAGTAAAAGGAAGTATGAGTTATTTTTTTTTTTGTCCCATTGTATGTTTAGAATGAAATATGAATAAAAAAAAGAGCTTCCATAGCTTAGAAATACACCTTTTACTTAGATTAAAAACTAACTTAAGAATAAAAATAAATTATATTGATGTTTTTAAATAAAGACAATAAATAATTATACTTAGGACAACTTGAAATAATGCATGTTTTTAAGTAAGGCACCATCTCATTCTATATCAAAAATAATCTCAAAATGAACAACAGCATTGCCTGAATAATTAACTTCTTTGTGGTAATGAACTTAGATAGAACATACCTTATCATGTCCTGTATCTCCTCCTCTTACAATATCAGGAGCCATGTATTCTATTGTTCCACAGAAAGAATATGCTCTCTCATTCTATTAAAAAAAAAAAAAAAAAAAGTAAAATTTGTATCAAATAATTATACTGTACAAATCATATGGGACAAATATGGCTAATCTTCCAAGATGTTGGCAGCAATTCTTCTCCACATAGCTCAGAACTGCTAGCTAAACAATATGTAGAGCTATATCACACAACACTACAGAATATTTAGTCTTCTACAAAAAAAAAATATGTTGTAAGTTTGTGTGGCAGTCTAACATAAGCACACAAAAAAAGTGGTATGTCAATATTTAAAAAATACTCCTCTTAGTCTAAATGATCCCTCCATTTCAAAGCTATACAATATAGACATTTATTTTGAAGGCTGCAATATCAATACTCTAACAACAAACAAAACCTTTAGGTAAAGAAGAGCAATTCACTGTAAGCTGTACAACGTGACTAAATTATATAAAAGATCCTTCGTGTTTCTCATATTTAGGAATTTATTATGACCTCTGGAAAAGCAACTTCCTTTCACAACACGCACAAAAACCCACAACATTCTCTCAAGAAGAGACTTGGAGAGAGACAAGAGAGAGAAAGTGAAAGACAGAAAGAGCTGTGAATTTAATTTCATTCTATACACTGAAATTATTGTTCTGATTATGTTCAAAACTAAGCTGCTTTCACAGGCATGTATAATTGTTCCCTGTTAGCGATTTACCTTTGAGGCCAACATGAGGTCATGCTGTACCTTGCTAATGACGAAAGCACATGTGTTTGGGCCATGCAACTTTGCTCCTCCCTTATCCTTCATGCTTCTAGCATTTTGGGGACAGATCCTGACAGGTCCTTTAAAGAAGAGTGTTCAAAAAAGCAAATATTTCAAAAGTCAGGTTTTACATTCGTAGACTCAGATTTGGAGTTTAAAACAGGTGCTATCAATGTACTGCACTAATGAGAGCAAGCTGCTAGAATTACAAATAGTGCTCAGTGCTATTGTGAGGCATTCAAAAAAAAATTAAGCAGTCAAACAGCATATTTTTAAACTGTGTTTATTAAAATACATATACTGTGACTGGTAGGGGGCGTTCTGGTAAAATTCTGAGCTTAAAGTAGTTCTGGGCCTCATTTGGTTCAAATATTAACTTGATATACTGAGACAAAGTCATAAAAATAATAAACTTTTCATGATACTACTTTCTTTTGACACAAGTGTTATTTCTCTTCTAATATCTTTCTCAGTACCTGTTATCTAGAAGAAACATCCAGAAGCAAAAACAAACCAGAAAGTTAGAAATTCCAAGCCCCTCATCCCAGCAGCAGCCAACATGAACCTATTAATGAATAGCTCTGTTCACTCTTCCTTCAACTGTGGGAGGAGGGAGGAAGGGAAGGAAGAAAAAGGAAGGAGACTAAAAAAGACAAAACGAAACGTTTCTTCATGTGCTACCTGTCCAAAGAGTAAAGACAACACAGCCAAGCTGAGCTTAGTGAAAACAATTTGTAATGCCTGTACTTCAAATAAACTGATGATTGCTGTATCATTTAGTTAGCTGCAAATTCAGTAGTTTGTTCTTCAAAATTATAGTTTTGTCTCCTTTGTGCACAGTAAAACTAGGCTTTGAGCCCCTATGATGACAAGAAAGAGACTGGGGATGTACGTACGAACGTATATAGTGGCACAGCAGAATGCTTATGATCTCCAGTATTTAGCACTGGAATATACCTTGTGCTGGTAAGAAGGCTCACTGAAAACATTTCAAAACATACAAAATTACTTTATTATTGGTACTTTTTGAAGAACAATTACAACCCATCAAATAACCAACTATGAACAGGATTTTCAATTATATTTACTTTTTAGCTTTTTGTCAAGAAGATCAAAAATGATAAGAGATGCATTATTAAATAGTTATTATTTAACAAAGTTTATATTTTAGTATGAAATGCTGAATTTCTAGAACAATATTTGAAAATTATTTATTTCTTAAATTCTTGCCTCAAGTATTTTTTGCTGTCCCTTGCAAAATTCAATCTTCCAAAATAATTTTGAATGCTTAAATCCTTTTAAATCTCTTCTTAAAATTGAATTTCAATATAAAGAAGTCATACTGTAAGTGACAAAGAGTACTTTATAAATCGAAAACAGTCTGGGATAAATCTGTAATGAGGTTCATAAAAATCCCAGCTTCTTATTCCACATATGTAAGTACTTTTATCCCTTAGATCTTGCTTCCTTTCCAGTTTAGCAGCAGCCCACTGCTAAAATTCCAAGGCTGAACAGAGCCAAGAAAAGGAAAGCAGATGTTTATTAGAAGCAGAGTTCTAAGCAAGAAATTAGATAGAAAATTGCCAAAGTTAGGTAAGAAAAAAAGACCCACTGAGTGTTTTCTTCATAATACTGATTTTTCATTAAATACACTAACTTTCATATGTCAGAACCCCTGTTGGAAATACCTTTTGACTGTTAAAAAGAGACAATAAAGAAAAAAATTGATATCAACAATTCATCATTTCTCAATTAACACACACAGAAAAAAAAATAAAATGAAACCTAAACAAAACAAAACGAGCTGAGGACGGTGAGACACTGGAAATGGTTGCCCAGAGAGGCTGTGGATACCCTCTCACTGGAAGCATTCAAGGCCAGGCTGGACGGGGCTTTGAGCTGGAACTATATGATCTCAAAGGTCCCTTCAAATCCAAACCATTATATAATTTATTTGTTTGTTTCTTTATTAAGTTCAGCAGCATAGGGCACAGTCCCCTAATTTCCTTGCAATCATTCTGCCGAATCTGAGTGTCCCAGAGAAGCAATAAAGGAGACACTTTTAGCACCACATCTGCATGACTTCTGCAACGTTTGCACTGCACATTCTACCAGAATATGCATTTCTGCATCCTGATTCCATTTTCCCTGATCAAAAGAAGAAATAGCATATTTATCTTCCAACCAGGAAACATTGATAGCACCTAGCCACAGAGTAGCTAAAGCTGCTGTCCTAAAGGATGGAGGATTAGAACCCCGTGATCGGCCAAGATGGAGGTGGAATATGGGTTATCATTTGACCTGGAAAAGTCATTATGACAAAGAAAAAAACCTCAAGTGCCACAGGAAGAATAGAGATCTTGCTACATCACGCCCTTGCTGACGTTATGGTACCATCATTCGGCCCTGCTTTAAAATCAAGGAAGGCTAGGCAGTCATTAAAACTACATAAAAATCCAGAAGAGGCAAGCATAAACCTTCCTCCTTACAGAAGGAGGGCTTGGGGCCTTTGGAGATCTATGATAAGTTCTCCAATCAAGAGAAATGGCACACATTAAATCTGGCAAAAGAGCAGGAGGAAGAAATTCCATTTCCCTGCAGAGAATAAGCAAACTCACTGCTTCTGACAAAACATACTCTAGAGCCCGAGTGCTTCTGAAGGGTGGATGAATACAGGTATAGAAACAACTCAGGTGTCTTAAAATAGTCACTCTCAGTTGCAGATATGCTTTACAACATGCACCACTGCTCCAACAGACACTTAGATCCTACAGCCCTGTGGCACACTTTATTCATAACAGCCTTTGTGCAAACATATTTTAGCTGAAGGATCGGCCAAGTATTCAGTGAAGACATTCTTTTCAGCATTCACAATAAAGACCCACTTCTCCAGCTGCATGAAAGGTCACCTTTGAGAGAAAAACACAACAACAAAAAAAGCCAGAAAAACAGATGCCTTCTGTTCTCCAGCTATTTCATATGCTTTGCTTATATCCAAGATGGACTTCTACCCCAAACATCAGCTGTGACACATTCTGAAGACATATCCCATTCCTATGACGTATGAAAATTGAGACCTTAAATGAATTTTCCAAGTGTTTGTTGTTGTTTTTTTTTTTTTCAAAAAGCTAGTCTTCTTCAAATATTCTTTAATACTATATACTTGCTTTCTAACAGGAATGTCTTTTATTAAAAAACTATGCAAGGACAGAGATGAAAGTTCTGTGCACTTGGCCCTCACTAGTAGATTTGTATCTAAAGCACAAAACATGGGTTATAGCTTCATTGTGAAAGTGATGTCAGTACCCTCAAGATTTGGCAAAACAGCTTAGCTGCTACAGGACAATAACTTAAAGCCAAGTCTCTGATAAATCCCATGTGAACTGTCCATGATATAAACAAAATATTGAATTTGGAGGAAAAATTCCAACTCTATAAAAAATACTTGAAAGGAAGGGGCATGGTAATTTTTACAGCTGATAAGAATATGCTTAGGAAACTTCATAAAGACTAAATGAAATTTCACAAACTAAGCTCTTTATAGAGAAAGAAAAGTATTTCTGTGCAATGTAGTGTTGTATGTACCAGTTCTGCGAGTGAAATATGTATCTGAATAACATCGAGTTGCACAGAGCAGGAAGGTGCAACAGAAGGGAACCAGGTCATCTAGAAAGAAGCCAACTGAAGATACTGCAGGCTACTCTCAAGATTGACTCTTTACAAGTTTGTTTGTTTGCTTTTAAATCTCCAATCCAGACAAGAATTACTTGTTGAACTTGTTGAGTTGTCATATTTGTTAAGTGGAGAAATAATAGAATTATTATGCATGTTTTGGATGTGTTCTTCCACAGATTTCAGCAACATTCCAATAGAATTCCTTGTCTTGTCCAAACTTGTTAGCTGGCAAACTAAAATGCTTTGTTCACTTAATCTGACTTCACAATTATGAAGGTTTCAAAGTGCTATGACCCAGCAAGACAAGATGAATTGTTACTGCTATTTCAAGTACTCTGAAATTGCACAGCAAGTTTAAACAAAGTTTTTTAAGTCTAAAATAGATAGTCCTCCTACTAAAAGTGAAAGTCAATCTCTATCACAGGAGCAACAAGATTTCTCATACCAAGCAGGTATAGAGATGAAAAATCAAGGAGATGAAAACCACAGTTTAGCTAAAGCCCCTCATATCTTCAGTGTTCTCTTTAAGCAGTCACCTAGCAGATTATACCTCAAATGAATGCATACACAGTGTAAGTTGTATGAGCAACTACTCATGCAAGCTTCACATTTTGCTTTCAACACTGTTCCATGAATGTCTCTCACCTACAGTAAAGTGGTAGCAGTCTGCACGTAATACACACAATGACACAATTTAAAGTTTCAGACCAATCTTTCGGAATTGCTTAATTTATAATCAAAACAAAGACCTTGCTTTGACTTTTATTTAGTGAAAAACTATTCTAGAAAATACAGACTTGTAATCTTGATTGTTACAAATTGTATTATTTCCAAGCCAAGGTTCTCTGATGGTGACTAACCCCTAAAGGGAGGATAGAGACGTTTCATTTTTGCAGTCATTCAAGTTTCCTAGGAAAATCCACCAGTCTCTAATGAAGAAATTGAGAAGCAGTTTCTCCCTCCTGCAGTGAGACTGGAGTATAGTATATTACATTTTCTAGGTGAGGAAATGTTTCCATGATGTACAAATTCAAGGTGTACAGAAGGCTTCATCAGTTTTTTACAATACAATAAAAGGCAACTTAACAGCAGATTCTTCACAAAAGAACAGGCTTTTCTTGGTATTTCTGATGTTGGCAGAAAGGCTGCTGTGAATCACGCTGAATACTGTCAGACCACAAGTTTATATTGGACAAAGTGCTTTTTACAGGTCCTGAAACAACTATTACCTTTTGTGGTACGATTATCACTATGCTACCTGCCCCTACTTACTAAGAAGTGCCTCATACAAATTCTGAACAGGGCACCCACACAGCAGTTTTTTTACTCAATGATCACAAGGTGCCAATTTCATGTTTTGAAGTTTGCTCTTTCTTTTGCATAAGCTACTGCAAGACAAGCTAGTTGAAGTAAATACAGTTAGCTCAACCAAGATGCATACACTAGATTGTATCGTTCTGTTTTGAGGGTAGAATGCTGGCAACCAACATCTTTCAGATGTTTTCACGAAAGCTTTAGTGGAAAAAAAAATTGCCTTAGAGAGGAGCTCTGTCCCAAAAGATACTAAGTGCTCTGTTTTAGAGCCTTTAACAGCACTAATCAAAACTGAACCTGCAGCAGTCTCAGCAGCCTTTGGGAAATACCAGTAATTGATACCTGGGTAGGACTGGGTTCAGCAAGTGTACCTCACCTGGTGGTGGACAACTAAACCTAAATTAAGTTTGCATGTTACATTTCCAATGAAACATCTGACTGAAGAGGATAAGACAGTGAAACAGACACCAATTCCAAACCAAAAACAGCAACAAGTAGTAGTTGTACTGGAAACATGTTAAGCAGGCAGTAAATCCTCTTGAAGAACAATGGTAATGGATTTCTGTGACGTTTCTACAATCTTTGTGTGTGTAATAGTTTCAACTACAGCAGTACGGCCAATGACTTTTTAAGGTTTTAACAATTTCTCAGTTAACCAGAAAAAAACATTTTAAATGAGCTAGACAAACTAAAGAGACGTGGACAGCTTCCAAAAGCAACATGGAGCTAGACTAATGAATGTTTCAAGCAACAATGAGATTTGTTTGCCAGCAGCTGCCATCAGAACAGGCACTTATAAGTAGAGCAAGAACAGCTAAACATACCAGTGAAGGTTCCACAGGCCAGGTAAGAAACGTGTGTTTTGTACAGCTGTGGTCCCAACATACGTCCTAGTGCAAAACTAATCTAATGTGGGATGAAGATTTGAGGAAGCGTTTTCACAGGTTTAGACCACAGCTATATCTGCTTCTGAAATGCAATGCAATTGCAGTTCTGCAAAGAAATCCTTAAGCCAGTTACTAATGATGGATTTGTAAAGCAAATAACCAAGAGAAAAGAAAGCAAGAATCCCATTCCTGCAGGCAAGAAGATATTCAGAAACAGCACCTTATTGCGTGGGAGGAATGCAAGTATGCACCACTTTCAGCCCTGATGAACATCTTGTACTGGGTTCTTCTCAAAATTCCTGGTTTTGGATAACTTGTTTTCTAAAATATCATCTTTTAATAAGAGAGTAAGAGTACCACAGGAGAGAATAAGAGAGTTGAAAACAAAATCTGAAAAGAAATCCCTCTTGCTTCAAACAGAGGTACAATTATAAGTTATAAAAGAGAATTCATTCTGCAAAGAGCTCTACTAGCTCACTGTAAAGCCTCTGAAAATTTTTTAAAGGGAGAATGTAAATAAAAAAGCATAGAAAATGTCCAATACACACACCTTTATTTCCCCTGCAAAGCATGAAAAGAATATTTTCCAAAGTTGACTACCAACATATTATTCTAATATGTGATAGATGACAGCAGGCTGTTCTATACACAGGTCAAAATTTCCCCCTCCCAAAATGTCATTTTTAAGTGATGTATTACAATAATAAAACAGTATACTATAAATTATGATTGCAAAACAAGTGTTAATAGCACTTTGAGATTTTGGCATAAAAACCTAGACAATATATTTTGTGTTCCAGTCTTCTGCTTTACTATTTCATGCTAGAAAAGCATCTATATCTATGTGATAAGGGACAAATAGTCATCCAATCACTGAGGACCTGGTTCTGCAATGAAGTGGGTCTTACCCTGCAGTTATGTAATTCTAGAATGTTTGATATCTTATTCTACAATTCTATAGTTCTCAGTAAACAATTTCAGGATACTTGGGGAAAAAAAAGACACCACAACAGAAGTACGCCAAGTAGAACCAAAAATTTTACCTAGCACTGTTTCATATCCTTTTCCAAAACAATGGTAGTAATGACTGACCGTCCTGACAGGATCTATGACCTATATTAACTTCTGGGGACTAACTTCTGTATTCACTCCTTCATACCTTTTCCTTTTTCGAGAATCAGTGAATATCCTTAACCAAAACACAAGCAGATACAGTAACTCATCAGCAGTGCAGATTTTAACTTGTTTTTGCAAGGGGATACTCAAGGTTCAGAGCATTCACCCTTTCAATGATCAGACATCATCACTTCCATTGGACAATTATAAAGATTCTTAAAATGAAATGTACAGCTGATTTACCAGGTCATTCAAGTGAGTTCATGCAGCACTACAAGAAAATCAAGTTGTAGTCAGTTTCCCCACCATTCTTGACTACATCTGCAGTGTTCTAAGAATGCATATGAATCTTTCTACCTCATCTACCAAAATCCATAGGGAGCTAACAACCTTTTCATTCTTTTTCTTTTAATGAAGTCTTTTAAGAGTACACACTAATTTTTCTTCCAGAACAAAGCGTTCACTCAACCAGCTAATAACCTAAAACAGCAATTCAACAATGAAGAGCATCTAACAGTTGCAACTACATTTGCAACTCTGATCAAAAGATTTTCGGATGAGAAAGCAACTGTGTATCTAAACTCTTCACAGAATCGTATTACTATTCACACTAAGAATTATAAACATAACTACACAGATATCCAACTGAGAAAAAACAGGCAATTCAATCATTCCTCGCAGAAAATACCTACCTTAGTAATTACTGAGGCGTTTCTGTTCTACTTACTCTCAGATACATTGTTTGAAGATTGACAACCTTCAGTATTTACTACACAGTTTCTTTCATCTTTATTAAGTAAACACAAAAATTTCAAAACAAGCCTAAGATAATGCAGAAGATGTGTATCAACACAGCAGACTTAAGCATTCCACTGCACTCCAAACGAAAAACATACTTACAGGATTTAATTAACAAGAAAAAAATGCTAATTGCGATGCATGATCCAATAGATTGCTACTACAATAACTCAGTGAATGCGTTCAGATTAAACATCTACATGCAAGCCATTCTAAACCATCGTATTTAGAATAGTTACAGAAGTGAAATCGTCAGAAAAAAAAATATTAAAAATGAATTAGCACTTCAACAATAAATATTAAAATGAAGACCAAAGTTGATGAGGAGGCTAAACTGATATTAACCTAACCAAAATAACACCAGCATACAAGTAGAACTGTTAAATAAGACAGAAGTATACTAAAATACTAAGTCAGTAATCCTAAAGATTATTATACTGCACAAGAAATAGGATGTCAAATAGTAGAAATCTAGGCACCCTTTTTCAAATTACTTTTTGTTTTAAAGGCCATACATAACCAACATGATCGCACCTATGCGGGAAGAAAAAACAGTGTTGAAGACATTTCAGTACAAAATCTGTTACTCTTATGTATTTTTTTCCTCAAGATGAATAATTTATAATAGCACAATCTGCAAATAATTTCTATATCCCACTTAAACATAGACTTAAACTGAGATGTATTGAAGCAGAAGGCTAACGTGTCTTCCTCCCCCAAAACTTAATTCATCATTGCAGCTAAGACTGTACACGATACAAAGTTATTATTCATTCCAATTTCTCCAGCTCTTACATAAGCCCATTTTGTGGTTAGACTAATTAAATTGTTTGTGTTCGTGAAATATTAAGTATTGTTTAGATATCAGAAATTATTTCACACCTAAATAACTTGTCATACTGAGCTATCCTATACAAAAATTAATTTTTATTCAACTACTTTATTCAGGCCAACTTGTTTCTTCTTGTATGCAAACACCAGCATATGGACTTTTTAAGATAAAGCAAAGGCAAAACCAGACTGTTTTATATAATGTTAATGGCATTTATTAGTTTTTTTATTATTATTATTTCTAAAGAGAAACAGCAGCATAAAATGTTTAAAGTTTAAGAATATTGCTTTCAGGCTGGATTTGTAGTTCTTACATGTTAAAGTACTCTCTCATAGTAAATGGGAAACAGAGGACACTTGACAATGCAGTCTGGTACTCTTCATACTCAGATGTCAGTGTCTGTATGGCAGCAATCAACAGGCTTCTGGTTTTCCTAGAAGTCGCATGCATTTACTTCCTTTCACTCAAACACTGCTTAGGAAAAGTGTTTGGGTTTTTTTTCCTTTTAAGTTTGTTTAATCTGCTAAGGTTATTTTAATCAAGAGCTAGTACATTTTTTATTAAAAAGCTTCTTTTAGATTCTAGACTGGCCTAGATAACTGGAAATATATAACAATAATCAGATTGAAAGAGGGATCAAGAAAACGCTGAACTACGATGCTTCCTAACCAGTCTCTCCAATTATAAAACCATCTGAAATCTATAAATATATGGTAGTACAATTCTCTTTGATAACTCCAAATTTAGTATACATGTGATTGCTGATAACTTGTATACATTCTTAGTAACCTAGATACTCCAAAGTGGGAGGAGTTACTAGAATGAATTCCACTTGCGTAAGCATGCTTCTGCAGACTTGGAGAACTTGCAAGAAGCATGGTGGACAGGGGAAGAAGTGTGAAGAAAACAGAGAAAGGAAAACATAGTAACACTACAATGCATTTGCAAGAGCATACTCTTGTCTTATCTGACTTGCGCAGGTGTGGACTTTTAAGTAAGAGTGCTATCCAATTAGCATGAAAACACGTATAAAGCTATGCAATTACACAGGCAAAAATTACCCCTTGTAAGTATATCAGGTCAGAAGTATAAACTAACAGGTAACTTATGTAATGTGAACCGTGTTCAAGGAGTGATCATATACAGAGCACAACATAAAATATCAATTGCTATGTGTAAATGGGACATTTTAATCATGTTTGAGCTCAGTATCTAAATTACAATAGCAAACAAAAACTGCAGTCAAGTGCAGGCAATTTCTTAGGTTTTGAAAGCTAACAATGAAACTGCAGTTACATTCCTCCTTTAACAGTAGAAGTGTTTCATTTTTTCAACAAGGAAGATGAAAATTCGTAAAGCAGAATGAGAAAAAAATAAGGGTAAATTAACACACTTCAGTACAGGCTGAAAACAGAATGGATTACAGTCAGAGAGTATTAAATGACCAAGCAGCAAGACTGTATTAATTTAAATTATGGAGAAAGAGGAATCAGATTCATAGCGTGAGGAAAAGCTGCCAAGTATCCCTAATGCTTATCCAAGTCTTCACTTCAGAGAATCAGAATGGCCTGGGTTGAAAAGGACCATAAAGATCATCTAATTTCAATCCCCCTGCCCCAGGCAGGGTCACCAACCACTTCACTTTTTCTTGCATTGTTTATAAAGAACATCCTAAAGGTGAGCACAGATGAAAAATAAGAAAACTTCTTAAAGCCATGTGTTCTGAGACCTCTAAAGAAGGTTCTGATTCATTATGATACGTTTTTATCATAAGAAAGATTTCCACCTCATTCAAGGCCTGGAGGACAACTCAGTGCATTCCATCTCCTATGCCTATTACACAGTATTTCTCAACTCTGAGCAGGCCCTACTCTCTTTAGCCACATCTTTTACTTTACTGTCATTCTTCTCTGCTGAAAACTGTATCCCTTTATATTTCCTTGCTGGAAGCACACTGGTGCTGCTAATTCTTTGTTGTGCTACTTGATCCTCCTCTTGGCTTCACTCTATAATTTAAGGGGAATATACCGACAGCATTTGTACTACTGCTCTGCTTCAGAGACTAACATTTCAAGTCATTTAAAATGCTGCCCTCCAAACCCCACCAGGCTCAATTAGGAACTAAAATATTCTAGAGGAAGCTACCAGCTACCTATTTTTAGAAAACCCCTCTGTTGCATCTAACAAAGACTTTCAAATCTTCAGTCCTGTATTTCAACCTCTGATACCTGAAGTGAAAGCCAGAAAATATCTATTTTTAAATTCTCTCAACAGCAAAATCCTGTGCAACTTTGACTCTCTGAAACCTAAAAAGCATATCTGGAGATAAAACTGTACCTTACAAATAATTAATATCAACAGACAGCGATCACTGTGTTAGGTACTATGCATGTATTTAGCAAGAGATAAGCTTTTAACCTAAAAGCTTGCAATTAAGCTTATCAAAAGTGACACGTATGTGAGAAAAATACAAGATAATAATACAATAATTATCATTAGCCTAAGTAAGAGTCATAGCACACCATTTGCCTAGTCACTGCAAAGTATTAGCACAGACAAGCATTTTAAAAAGGCATCTAAGAATGACAACCTAAGTGGCTTTTCTGACTTTCATGGATCTCCTTTTGCACATAAAGGGCAGCACAAGGGAGCTCACGCTCACATTTCAGGGAAAACTAGAACAGATAAAAGTGCCTAAAAACACTGGCAAGACAAAGATCAAGGAACTGAAAGCTTAAAACCCTGTAAACAAAGACTACTAGATAATGTTCTTTAAAGACAATGTGGAGAAGACCATGCTATTATGATTTCAGGGAGACTGAATCTGATTTTGTGGTCATGCTGGATTCTGTCTTCAACTATTGGAAATCCAAATACTCACCTCATCAGTAAGAAACTCCTTACTCAGACCAAAGTCTGTCAGCACCACGTGGCCATCAGAATCCAGGAGAATATTCTCAAGTTTTATATCGCGATATATAATTCCCAACTGCAAACAGAATTTAAATATTTCCAAATAAGTGCAACCATGTCAAAGAGACACTGAATGCATTTAAAGGTTAAGTAAACGAAATTCCCATTATTTAATCCGACACCTCGATGCTTGCCCTCAAAAAGGAGAATTTTAAAATGTCTTTGAAGAAAAACCTTTGAGACACTTGTCAATTCTCAGAAATTAATGCACCAGGTTTTGGAGATTGAAGTACATCATATATCCTTTGCATCTAGAAATAATCAACTACTTCTGAAAAACATTTTTTAGCTTCAAAACTCTTTCAAAGAGCTGTTTCACTGCATCAAAACAAGGAGAACTGAACAACAGCACAACCCAAACACTGATCATGTTTACTACAAATTAGGTTTGCTGACATATTCAACCATCTGATAGAGACTATTAAAAATTAACCATAATTTGTCAGTAATGTTTCTTTTCACATAGGCAAGAATGTGTAGCCTTCATCTGGTGCACATGAATACACATTTTATTGGAAAGAATTTTTAATGATTCAACTAATTTGTCCCATTTGTAAAATGTCTTTGCATTTAAGGCTAAAGAAATTATCTTAACTTTACATGGTATGAAAAGAATACAGTTGTAGCAAAAAACCAGCTTGCAGTATTCACTAAAAGGATAAACTCACTTTACCTTGTGTAGATGTTCAAGTGCCAAAACAATTTCCCCAATGTAAATTTGCACCTCATTTTCTGAGAATCTCTCTCTTTGTGAAAGATGAGTAAACAGTTCTCCTCCATTTATATAGTCTAAAAAGTAGAGCAAAGAACATGTAAATTCGCTTTCTGACAGCTTAATTTTCTTATTTAATAACTTAAAGCACCAATTAATATTGCAAGAAGATGTGCTGGGATCAGATGCTTTTATTGTATCATTTCAACTGCAGTATTTCATCATGCTGTACAATACATAATTTCCTTCTTAGAGGAGTGATAGAATAGTGCCAACTTAAATAAGCAGCAAAGCCATAAAGTGAACCTCAACTATCCATTAGTTATGAAGATTTTTTTTCACAGAAATCTGTCTTTCAGTTTTTTAGAAAAAAAACAACAATATAAATGACACCTGTGAATATTCGTACACCCTTAGGAAATATTTAACTCCAACAAGACACAGTGACATTATAAAAGGCAATTCAAAAGAACAGGTATTGGGTGAAATAATCAGCTATAGGCAATTACAGATTTTAACCTTCGTAAGTGGAATGCGAATAGCAAAACTTATTCAAGGAGATTATTTCCACATACATTCTCAACTGGAACCACACTTTCATTATCTGCAGGACATGATGGGGTGGTTTTCCCCACTCAGGGAAGGGAAAAAACAGTGCTTCACTGTTACACAAACCCATTTTAGATATAAACTCACTAATTCTAGCAGAATACATTAAAGTCATTCATCAATATAGAGCTGTTAGAACGGGTCCAGAAGAGGGCCATGAAGATGAGCAGAAGGCTGGAGCACCTCTCCTGCAAAGATAAGCTGAGGGAGCTGGGTTTGTTCAGCTTGGAGAACAGAAGGCTCTAGGGAGTAGCCTTCTGGTACTTATAAACAGGAGGGAGACTTCCAACATGGCCTGACAGTGATAGGAAAGGGAGAATTGTTTAAACTACAAGAGGGGAAGATTTAGATTAGACATTGGGAAAATTTTCACTCAGAGGGTTCTGAGGCACTGGAACAACCTGCCCAGAGAAGCTGTGGATGCCCCATCCCTGGAGGCATTCAAGGCCAGGTTGGATGGGGCCCTGGGCAGCCTGGTCTGGTGGGGGGCAGCCCTGACCACAGCAGTGGGTTGGCACTACATGGCTTTAAGGTCCCTTTCAACCTAAGCCATTCTGTGATCATAGTAGCTTAAAGTTGATCTAAAAACTTGAATCAGCTCCAAATCCTCCGTTCTGGAAAACTGTTAGAAATGCAACTGTATGTCTGCAATTGATTCAGACTAAATTACTACTGCTGTGGAATCCAGCAGCATGCAGACTTGTGGTAAGTATTACAACAAGAGTCCAATTCTAAAACCTCTAAAATCTGCAATTAAAATGCTGCTCATTCACCAAGGCCAGCTGAGTATTAGGGAGACAGACTGATTTCCCTGTAAATTCAGAAGCCACTGAATCACAGAATTCTAATATTACATCAAAGTAGTAATTTACAAACATTTATGTATGATTTTCAAGAAACCATTATATTATTTTGTCAAGGAAGTCATGAAGGTCAGATGACTTTTAAAGTAGTTATAGGCCATGCCAGATAGGTTTCTTGGTTCTTTTTCATTTGTTTTTACTGTTATGAAGGGTGGGTAAGAAAAAAGAGAAGACACCCAGAACAACACACTACACAACTATTCCCATTTCCTGCTTAAAAAAAAAGACAAAGAAAAGGACATTTCTAGAGCAACTGTTACTTTGAGAATGGATTCATAAAGACTTTGTAGAATAGAAAAACACAAAGAACAAAGCCTTTAATTAAACATCAGCTTTGAATTTTTTTGCTTTAAAACTTAACCTTGACGATGTGTTATGGTGGGGATTAAATGCACATGCCCAGTCTACTGCATGATGGTCTTCAAAACTACCAAGCTCCCACCAATTTGACTCTAATGAGCACGTAATCCCAACTTTCTAATTTTCCTTTATTATGTTCTCATATTTTCTGTCACAACTCTTAACCTTTATGATTTTTTTCCAAATATTAATTTATAAATTCCACAATAACTGAAGACGATACCCTCAGTATTAAAGGTTAACATGAAGAATCACAAAGCCATTGGTGCATCTCCAGTTTTTGCTTCATCTCTAGTATCCTTCAGCCTCTGACAACATTTTACATATGCCTTAGAGTCCTCATCAAAGGAATGTATGAAAACCATTCTTGCACTTTTCAACAAGAATCTAGTGAATATTTCATTTAAGCTCAAGTTCCTCAGGCAACGGTTTTATCCCACTGTAATATATGAAACTATGGTAAGTATATAGAACACCTTCCTAAGAACTGACAGCTAGTGGGAGAGGATTCATACAACAAGCTTGCAAGCGCTAGACAAATAGATGTGGAAAGCAAAGCGGCAAGGACAGAATAATAATCTAATAAATATCGTTATACAGCATTCATTATCAAGCATCTCTTGTAAATGGGCATTTAGGAAATTACAAGAAGAATTTACCAAAACCATGTATAACAGTGTACAAAAGCAAGTAACAGATCAGAGTTAAAAACAGTAAAAAGTGAAACATGCAGCATATTTGAACTAGGAGGACCCCAGAAATACAGTCACAGTCAGTCGCTCCACCTTGCCAATAACCTCTGTACCATACACACAGTGGCATGATACAGAGAAAATAAACAATCATTTTAATGTTCATGAAAACATTTTCATTTGTAGTAGCAAGTGGAGATTTCGCAGAGAACTAACACAGTGTTATAATGGTAAAAAAAAACTACCTAGAAGATGCCATTTTTGTCTGCAGCTAAGTGCAAGAAAATGGTATTTTTAGTAATTTTCCATCTCTGTTTTAGGCAGTGACCACACCAGTAACTTACATACAACAAAACAAGTATAATACTTCTATTTTTCCCCCCTTAAGTCACAGTAGAGGACTGAAGTTCAAACAGGAAAACCACAAATTAAGGCACTGTTGAAGGCAAACAGTATTTTACTTCCTATGTCCTCCCATACAACCTCCAAACACACAGTACTTAAGTCCACGTGAAAAAACCCTAAAAACATTAAGGAGATAAAGGATAGATTATATATTTGATTATCATATTTTATTTTTCATTATTAAAATAGTCGAATCCTGAAAACTACTTACCTAAAATGAGATGAAGCTTTGTATCTGTCTGGAAGGCATAATGCAATGTGACCAAAAATGGTGACTGCCTAATGTGTTCCAATACTTGTCGTTCTGTCCTGGTGTGCTCAGTTGTTTTGGCTTTTTGAACTATCGTTGCTTTCTTCAGTACTTTCATGGCATACAGCTTTCCAGCATCGTGACCACTTACTTTCCTTACTAGGAACACTTTTCCATATGCTTAAAAAAGAAAGAGTGGGAAGAAAAACAGTTAGACTACAAATCTGGTAGATACCTTGATATTATTGCTTATTATTAACGTTACACAATATTTCCACACTGGAGTAATTAGGAAACAGCAAATATGGACTTTTTTTTTTTTTAAAGCAAAAGGTTCTTACAGACCAATAAATCTGACATCTCTACAAGACAAAGCTGTAGGAAGAGTAGCAATTCAATTTAGCGCATACGTGAACAAGATAACATGAGAAAGAATCAGGGTTACATTTGAAGATGTAATTATTACTTCTATTAATAAATTGCTAAAAGGAATCATGAGGAAAGAGGCATAGTATACCTGACTTCTCTAGGTTTCTAAAGTACATATGTTTCCTTACAAAAGAATCTTACAAATATTAAACAACTGCGGTTCAAAGAGGGGGGCTTCCCATCAATTAAAAACACATTAGCAGACAAAAAAATCAAAATGTTAAAAGTTAATATTCAGCTTTTAAGATGAAAAGAGGACACCACAAGAACTTGTCCTGCATAATTCAGTCATATCTGAACTAGAGTGAGGAAGTTAGTGCTAAATACTACAACAGATATCAAAGCTGACTGCTAAAACGGTAAAAACAATATCAAGTAGCTGAATAATAACACGGCAGATAAAATTCCAAGCCAGTAAATTAGTAATCCATGTGAAGTACGATAATCATTAATTGGACATACTTTTCTAACTATTAAAAATAAAAACTGCCATTACTATTGACATTGCAATGACAAACCAGACCCAACAGCTAGTGATAGTCCTAACGGCAAATAGCATGGGAGACATTTAGTACAGTACGTACAGTACTAAAGGGGAAAAAAATGGCACAGATACACCACACAACACAAAACCAGAAACCTCTTCTGCTGTGGTATGAAATCTTTGTGCATTCCCATCTTGAGTAATGCACACTATTTCAGGCCTCCTTTCTTCTGCCCCCAGAAATAAAAAGTACAGAACTTCAAGCTGCAGAGACGAATTACACAGATTATTCTAAGTACAAAGGGAACTGAACACAAAGTCTTTTTATTCAGCCTGACAAAAGTAGAATACTGAAGATGCTAAAAAGTTAATCCAAAAACCTGCAAGAGGGTAAGCAAAGAACTACTTTTCATTATCTCTACAAATAACCAAAAAAAATCATCAGGTATCAAAACTTAGAACTGCACAACACAAATATTCAAATAAGCTTTGGAATCTGTCACATTATGTTGCAGATGTCAAAAGTGTAGATGACTTCAAAAAGATTATATAAATCCTCAATGGAGAGGAATTCACGGAAAGTACTGCAGAACACACACAGAGCCTCGGGCTCAGGCAGGCCCCAAGCCGCAGCCTGCTACAGGCGTCTGAAAAAACCATCACTGCATGCCTCTCCATGTTCTTCCAGTCACAAGAGACAGAACCCTGAGCCAGCAGGGTGTTTGGCAGAACCCTCGAGGGGCCATTATCATCACATCACATTCCCAAAGAGAGCCCTCAAGCACCTCAAAGCTATAAATGCACTACATAGAATACACTGTTCCTGATGGGAGACACTGATCTTTAAACACACTACATAGCATATACAGCTCCCAAAACACAACTGTGTGCAAATCCAGTTTTTTTTCTAGATAGGGAAAAGTTTTGAGTTACCAAATGAAGTACTTTATTTTTATCTCTACTTGTTAAGAATGGCAGAAAAAAAACAGAATAGGTTAGTTTAAACCCTTATCTGATGTAGGTGACAGATATGAGATGGCAGGACTTCCCCCTCCCGAGACGTTCAGTATTACACAGCACTCCCCAGCTTCTCTTGTAGTTCTTCTGTAGTGTGCCTGAAAGCTGGACTCAGCATCCAAGCTGGTCATCAAGAAACAGGTAAACACAGACCCACAAGATCACCACAGGAAAAAGGGCATGGGCCATAAATCCTCTCATGATGTACAGGGACAAACGATTCGTATCAAGGTTGTATACATCACTTTTCATGTTATTCACCTACTTTCCGATACCGAACGCTGAATTAGCTTTAGCATCTGAAAAACAGGTACTACAATTGATAGGATTGCTTTTAAAAAAGAAAAAACCAAACCCCAAACCACCACAACTGCTTCCATAACAGCTATTTACATCTGTTTGAGTTACTACTAAAAAAAAAAAAAAAAAAAAAAAGATTTTCTCAACATACAAAATCCAGTGTGAAGAATGGCTGTAGCTTGTTTCTCAGCTGCTTAAGGAAACAGGCCCAATTTCCACTGGAGCTTGATCTTTAACTTTCTTCTGTCTCTGTAAAAAGCACAGGCTACAGCGCTTGCCTAGGTTCCCAGGACACAACAGCTCTACCAGAAATGTTGGAGAATGTTAGGTTACACTAAATTAATTGAAAGCCTCTGCATTTTAACAGTTAGCTACTTGTACCTTTGGGTACACATTAATGCATCTCAAGCAGCAGCACGCTAGTACTGTATTACCCATATGCTTCTACGGTTTTAAATAAAGCGTATAAGAAAATTATCCAGTAAATGTATGAGCTACACAGAAGCCTCTAGAAACTATACCAGTGTTAACTTAAACGAATTTGCAACACGGATCTTTACCATGGTATAAATTGTTTCTTCAGAAATCTGAAGATGACTGACAGCACAACGAAGGTTCTCAATAGTTTTCATGAGAATAAACCTTAAGTAGCACTATTTTAATCAAATGACTCATGACATATTCAACACCAGAATCCCCAGTACCACCATGAGAAATCTACTTAAAAAGACAGCACTGCTGCAGCCACGTGAGTGGCAGCAAGGAGAAGGCACACGAGCTTATGGCAAGAATGCTCTTACCTGATGATCTTATTTCAGAAAAGCTTTTTTTTCTCTCTCAAAGGACCACATTTTGATGTTCATCCTCATAAAAATACTTGAGATGTATACCAATTTAAGGCAGAAATGTTTAGCCAGCAATACACTCCCCACAGAGAATCACATATTTGGTGACTGCATATATTTGGTCCCAAAATTAAAAATGTATTAAATTACGGAAGAACTAAAAGACTACACGAAGCACGCATAAATCAACTATATAGGACTGATTCTTACCGTTTATTAAGTGGAGCAAGACAAATAACGAAGGTGATTGCAGATTGATATGGATATCAGTCCTTATACAAACAGAGGTTAAGACTTCTTTTCACAAATACCTTTTTCATGAGTAAGTACTTAGTAATACACACTACTGTATGTAACAATTCAGCAAGTAATTACAATATTCACTCATCAAAAGCCAATGGACTAGAAAAATTTGTTTCTGTCTAAATGCAAAAGACATGAAGCCATTACATCATGCCAGCTAACTCTAACAACAACAACAAAAGAGAAGCCATTCCTACTGTTTATAGCGCACAATTGTTTTTGTGCTCTTTCAAATCCACTAAAACTTGACATTTATATACAGAAAAGTTTGAAGTAGTATTTAAGTGCTAACACAAGGTACGCTTCTTAAATTACATTTTTACTGTCAATGTAAGAACAGTCATGATACAGCAATAGTAAAAGGCTCACAGGAACAAGATATCCAATACATGAATACATTTCACCATTCTTGTACGAACACTTGCCTTATGACCAACTTCCTCTGAACTTCTTGTTGTTAACAGTGCATAATTTAATATAATTAAAGAATTCTGAGGCAGAACTCCTGCACAGAAACTTGTCCACGTACATTAAAAATCAGGATGTGGCAAAGACAGAAAGGCATTCTGCTCTAG
Organism: Pavo muticus; assembly: GCA_016647715.1. NCBI lineage: Eukaryota > Metazoa > Chordata > Aves > Galliformes > Phasianidae > Pavo > Pavo muticus. The sequence goes on along the minus strand of JACDJE010000016.1, from coordinate 2,591,827 downwards.
CAGCTAAAAAAACAAATGGTACAAAAAACAATAAAGAGCCAAGCAAAAACCTCAAAGATTGAACAACAGCATCATGAAGAAGCATCTTCAATACTCATTGTCCACCACTAAATCACCAAAGACTACGCATTCTCTGCCATCTTTCCTTAAATATCAGACACACGAGAGCCTGTAATGGGCTTTTCTCAACACTCTTAAAAACAAGTTCCTTGTTCCATTAAGCAGCCAAGCAAACAGTGATAAATACAACAGGCGGAAAGCGCTAAAGAGGGTAAGCTGCACCTTAGGAAGTACTTTCCGCCAACACGCTGCTTCTGCGGCACGTTCTCTTTGGTTTTATTCGTTTCATTTTGCTTGGCTTTAGGAAAAAAAAAATGCCGTTCTGGTAAACAGGTACTGCGGGCAACGTCTAATTTCTTTAGTTTTAATTTGTAATTCCCTTCCAGAAAGTTCTTAAATGAACTCTCTCATCAGTCAGATAGTCTACCAGTGGATAAACACCCCTCATTTTGCATCGTTACCAAAATTGAATTGTTTTTCCCAAAATTTCTTTGAAGGCAGTGCATGCTCCTGGAGACTGATCAATTAACTGATATCTGCCTGGATCATTTTTATACTTCCTTCTTAAACGCAGGACTGTATTTATTATTCTTCTCCAATTAGGCTGAATGACTTCTGACTCATTAGTTCCAGTAAGAATCTTTGCTGCTCATCTCCAATTTCACGTCCCAATTCTTTCAGAATTCTCTGATGGATGAATGGGATTAAGTTGTCCACGTTTCAGGTTCTTTAAGTGAACACAGTTCCTTCTTTTCAGTCTGCTCTTTCAATACAGAAAAATTATTTCCTATTCCTAAACCTCGTCTCCAGTCAGCCATCCCACTTTCCATTCAATATACCTTAGAGTTGTCTGAAGTACAATATTAATTTTAGTTCGCAATTATTTGCAGGCACTCTGATTTGGGCTCATTCTTCTGTGCACAGTAAACCCACATCTTTCTTCCTCTTCCTTCTAATCTTATGGGAGAAGAATTTGTTACATTTTCTCCAATACTTTTTGAGAGATCTAACTTAATTTCACAATTGTAGCTTCATCTGAACACTTGGACCTCTCAGATGGAACTACAGTATTCCCTTCCCTCTGACAAGATTGTGAACTGATTATCCAAATCTAACATTGTTCCTACCAATTTACTTTGAATTTATCTATCAGATTCTAAATATCCTCCACATGTAAGTCTGAGATAGAATTCTTTATTTAGTTCTTTTGTTTTCTTGGAGAGGCTTTATATCTAGATTTTTTGCTTATTTATCCATTTATTTAAGTGTTTTATAATATCAATCACGACTTATAAATGAAAATCTTTGTATTTTCATTGCATCTTTTAACCAGCTTAGTCACTTCACAATAGTTAATTTCCTTGAGTTCTTGAAATGAATTTGGATAAGTATTAATGATTAGGTGATTTTTTATTTTTACTGTTTAGCCACATAAAATTAACACACTTAAATTCTCATGTTAGCAATTTCCATATAAGCATTTAATTCCAGATGATTACACAAAAAAATATTTTCTTTTATGTATGACAATTTTATTCTCATTTATCCTCACTGGGGGACTGTAGTTCATCTGGCACACCAGGCTAGTAGGGCTCATACTCAGCAGCCACGTTCATTCTCCCTTAAGCACAATTGATGGCCTGATTGAAAGTGGCACTTACTGAAATCAGAAGCAAAACAGTTGAGCAGAAAAAGAAGGAATAATTATGTGTAGAAAAATGTATGACCTGGAAAAACGCATTTCTTATTATTACTATTTCTAATAAACACTTTAGAATGAAGTAAATAAGCCAAGCAGAAATGCATAAACCACTGCAGCCACCTTCTACTATTGTCCCCTTCAGGGCTTTCTGAAGGGCTTAGATTAACCTGACTGTTAGGTTCTATAGAATGGACAGTTTTCCATGTCACAGGAAAAAGTTTTAACTAGATAGGAAGAACAGCTGGAAACATTAATTCAATGGACAGGAAACATGAAAACTCCACATCAGCAAGGTTGTATAGAAACAGCTGAAGAAAAGGATTAAAAGGAGAACAAAAAGAAGCTGGGATATGAAAAAGGATATACTACATACAACAAGGGCAAGGCAGAGAAGTCAAGTAAACAGTAATTTGCTCCCAGAGTAGCAAGCATATTATTTATAGTTTTATTAACAGGCATATTTCTGTGTATCTTCTGTGTTCTACTGATGTAAAAGGTTACTGACTTCTATTACAAGTGTATCGTAATGATAGCTATTTAACACAATATAAAGGGCTCCAACTTTGATTAAAGGGCTACTAGCTCAGGTTTCCTTGAATTTTCCTGTGAGGCTGAGGTGAAAGGAGATGGATGTATCTGATTTTCTTGTAACACCAGAAAGTAAACTATGACCAGCATGCTGCCAATTGCGTGTGTAGAAGAACAAAGGAGTCATACAGGAATGCAAAAGGAAAGAAATGCAAATTAAAGTGTGAGATTATACTAAGCCATAGTGTGAAGAAACACTACTTAAAAAATAGCTTAATTTATTGTATTTTTAACAAATAAACCTTATAAAAAAATAAACCTTAAAAATCAAGATAAATTAACCTTCACTGCCATCATCTGAAAGACACCACACCAACCTATATAAATTACCATAATCACACACGCGTAAGGATAGTGTAATTCAACATATTTTGAGTATCATCTTTACTTACTACAGTTGCCTCACACGGAACTGTATTTTAAAATACTGTAATTAGTTAAAATAATATCTACAGACAACACTTAATATGCCTGAGAGGCTTCAACATATAACATATTGAATATATAATGCATCCACAACGCAGAGTACATCAACTACTTTCAGAACAGTGCACTCTGCCTAACTCCACAGAGAAGAATTTTAAGAACAGAAACTCAGCTCTCATTTAGCATTAGCTGTATTGCAGTAATACCTCAAAGCTCACATCAGGATAAGGCTTTTCAACTACCAGAATAAAGATAGCTCTTGCCTAAAAATAGAGCAATGCGTAAATAGAAGCCATGAGATGCCCCTCTTCTTTTTTCTCTGATTCGTTCCCAAACACGCAATAGCAGCCCTTTTGTCACCGTGAATCAGTTTGTCTAAAGTGACATCAACAACCACACACATCTTCAACTTCATAGAACTTACAAGTAAAAGAACCCAGCAGTTCCCAAAACTTCTCCCCCTTCCCCCCAGAACAAAACAAGAACAAACACAAGAGAGCTCTCCCACCTCATCCGTATTTTCATCGTGACAAGTCACTAATGGAAAGACAAGGGCTGCTTGGACAAGTGTTTAGGTTCCAACAGTCACCCTGCCATCACAAACACCACTTGAAAAACATCTGAAATACTCCAAATTTCTGAAGCAATGAAAAATATCATTTCTCATCATTTTTCCCCCACAAGGTAAAAGCCATCTAATAAACACCTATAGCTTGCACCACAGCCAACAGGCAGTTAATCTTAGCAGAATGGCATTTCAGCTTCATCAGAATCAGGTTGCCAACACACAGATGAAACTTACTTGAATATACATCGAAGAAAACATCCTCCATTCTTATTCTCATGGAATAAAAACCACAGAACAAAGTAATTCCGACTTACTTATCAATACAAAAGCATGCAAACACCCTCTGATCATTTTCCTCTTTTTTTTTTTTTTTTGAGAGCAATCCTAAGGATGACAGCAGAAATGCAGACAAGTAGTTTTGGACAACAGAGGCCACGTATTAATTGAGGCTGACTCTTTTAGGGTATAATTTAATGCTACTGTCCAAAGACAGCCTGCCATTCCAAATACTTCTGAAATGTTGTGATTATAGATAGTTTTCTTCATGCTATTTATCATTCCCTCAAGCAAATATATATTCTGGTACGAAAAACTGAAGTAAGAGCAGTCACATTCATTTCTCCAATCTCGATTCAAGTATGAGAACAAGAAATTACAGGCCTGAACAGGACCCTTACAACTCCCAGTACAACACAGTTAAGATCCTGTAGCAAAGTTTACAGGTAAACACTTGGTTAGATTCTTATTAATAGCAGCTTTGATAAAATAATCTCTCTGCTACAGACGCTGCAAGGGAAAAAAGCAATGCATGCTGCACAGGAGAAAAATACGTTAAGTAAGATAGCTAAATATACTGACTGACTGCATATCCCCAGACATTTCACATGCAGCAGATACTCTGCAAGACCTACCACATTTGGATTTCCATGCTTAAGATGGAGCACTTCAACAGTGATTCTCCTCAATGAGAAAGAAATTCTAGAACTGCCTTTTTTTTTTTTTTTTTTTTTTTTTTTTTTTAAATGAGGGGGGCTACAAAGGGGTTTTTATGTTATTTTAGTGACAGGACCAGAGTAGACTTGTAGAAGTTCTTAGTAGTTCTGTAATAGTAGCCCTGATGCTCTCAAAAAAAAAAACCAAACCCTCACAGTAGAGCACTTCAAGATCATATTAGACAACTGGCCAATTTCATACTACAGTTTACTCTGCTCTGTTAATTCAATACAGAGGACACAAACTTTTCTGACCGTAACAATCAGAATTATGTTGAAAATTAAGATGATGTTCAGAGTTGCAAAGTTTTGTTGACAATATTTAAAGAAGAAATGCCTAGCACTGGTATACCCCATTGTGAAATAACACACCATTCATTCAGAAACCTCCTGCAAGAATGAGACCAACATCTGCTTATTGCAATTCCCAGAATGCTTCTAATAGGAATTGAAACGTCCTCAGCAAGAACACCTAGGATGCAGAATCTCTCAAGAACGATGCAAGTATGACTGACTGTGTGTTGGGACAAGCAATGAAAGGACCTCTTCAAGGCTACTACAACCCTGTTCCCAGGGATTCCACATCACTGCTAACACTGAAATTTCAGATGGTCATTTCCTGGACAAGCAAAGAGAACTTGCTCCCCTTACCCCAACGGTATTAAGATTTCCTAAGGACATATCTCAAGCTACTATTGAAATTACATATTAAAACAATGCAACATGGATTTCCTAAATACAACACAATACTTCCTACAAAACACCCCTTCAGGGTACCCAAGGTGCCCTTGGCTTTCTGAAGTTTGCATGGATCTTTCAGTCAGTTCTCGACATAGATTGAAGCCCACCAAGAGGATGTTTCTGGAGCAACCTAACTACTAGAGCATGACAAAGACAGACAGATGTGCTCCGTTTGTGTTCTTCACATACACAAATATTCAAGTTTTCTTGCCCCCTATCACCAACTACTGAAATTGAACAGCAAGGGTTCAGTTGTGAAGCTTTTTAAGTTTAAATTAAAAAAAAAATTACTTAGGAAATAGAAAAATACAATGTCAGTGATCTAATGGCATAATAAATCTATAAAGAATCTGCATGACATAAGGGTGATCATCAAAAATCTTTGCTCCTTTTATAGGAGTAATTTGTGCAATTATAGTCTCACTGCTAGCTGCTAATACGTAAATATGCTAGGAATAATAAAAGCCATAACTTTTAGTCTGCATGCATGCCTGTGAACGTCTTCTCAACAAAGGGGAAACGAAGTTTTAGGGCTGTCAACATAGGACATGTTGCTGACTGCAGAAAGTAATCCTACAGCGTCCTATCAATCTCCAACATCACATTAAAATCCACAGCACAACACTGAACATTTTCAATCTTAAAAACTACTGGGGCTTGCCTACAACAAAAAAGGACATACAGTTGGACTGGAAAATTCTACTCAATAGTATACTAAAGCTGCAGGCTTTTTCAGAAATTCAGTTCAGTCTCAGAAACACAGTTTGAAAATTTAATGAAATTATCAAGTTCATGTCTTAGCTCAGATCAGATTTAACCTTTACAAATCTCCATTTATTTATTTATTTTTTTAATTATTATCTTCAGCAGATACTTCAAGCTATTACATCTGACCTCTAACTTTGTTCTACGTTTGCTGGAAATCAATGCATCTTCATAAAGAATGTTCCAATTACCAAAAACTCAGCGAGAAAACAAAACTATACTTAAGAGTAATGCTTCCAACATTCAATTTATAAAAACAATGCATCTTACCCCCAGTTCCGAGGACTTTCAAGAGCTCAAAGTTCTCAATGCCAACTTTCTCTGCATGGCCTGTCAAATTTGCTGAAGGAAGGAAAAAAATCCCATCAGACATGCAATACATCAAAACATCATATTCCTATAAGCTTTAGTAAAAATAAGTTAGCAGTTGAATGAAATAAGCAGCACGAAAAGGACATCCCAGCAGCATACTGTACTATAGCTTGAAAAGCAAGGAAGAACAATATTTTATGTCTTCACAGAATTCTCACTGAAACCCATTAGTCCAAACTTCTGCTCGGGTGCTCATGCCATTACCAGCTCCAGAGGCTAATGTCCACAACCTTCCCTGGGCAAACTGTTCCAGGCATTCATCCAAACCAACAATAACATGTTCTTTCACTAATATATAACAGGCATTTCTCATGTTTCAGATGGTACCTGTTATCTTTCATCCTACCACCATGCACCACTGAGAAAAGTCTAGAACTGCTTTCAGTGTAATCTCCAACCGTATACTTCTAGAAAGCAATCATATCTTCCCTTAATCCTAACATCCTAAACGTTATCATGTTCTTGGATGACATGGTGTTTAAGTTGATGTAAACTGAGCTCCACTGACCATATTTAACACAATTATTAAACGTACAAAGACATTTTGCTGTGACTGAAAGTGAAAGACCTTGAATCTACAAGGCCAACACATCTGGAAAAACCTAAGCTGAAACAAAGTTTTTTCATTGGCTGGGGAGCCTGGGAAAAGAGCTCCATGTCTGTATTCTATACCTCTGAGTATATTTTGTCTAACACATTTTTCTAAGCAGGGAAACAAAGAGCCCTATTTTTATTTTTATTTCTTCAATAAGCTGATGAAAGAAAGTCTGAAGTAGCTCCAATTTCTTCCATCTCTCATTCCTACCATAATATTAGCCATCCACTTCTATTAACATGATGGCAGCACATGCAATAAAGCCGCTCAGTGAAATTATACAGATTAAAAGTAGGAAGCCAAAAAAGTAAAGGAGTTTGATTTTCCAGGCCAAGTTCAGTTCATGATCCGCTTTAGCAAGCAGCTGCATGAACAGTTTTACTAGCACAATTAGGGATGCAGAATCAAGCACATCAAGCTGCATACGCTGTCATGACTGCTAAAAGAAAGCCTCATAGTAACCAAGGGCTGGTTTCAGGGGAAAAAAAACAAAAATAAAAAGGAAAACCAACAGAAGAAGACAAACATCAGCTTCCTCCATTCAAAACAAACCAGAATGCGATGTGTCTGAGAAACTTCATGAAGACCACGTGCTTTGTGAATTCGCTACCAAAATTCATATTATTTGTTGAACTGTAGTAATTCCAACAGCTCAAAGGAGATAGAAAACTAAACTTCAGAAAGGCACCTCTCTGCAAAGAATGAGCAAGCACAAAAAACCACACTAAATAAATGAAAAAGAAAACTCGTGACTTATTCCAACAATCCTAGGAATCTGTAAACACACACAAATGCATCCATTGGGGATAGGCTAACAGTGCTCTCATGCAAAGCACTGATGAAATCTCATCTGAAATACCATTTTCAATTCCTAACATCCATTTTTATGGGGGATTAATCAAGCCTGGAATAAGCACAAAGAACACTTAAAATTATCGGGAGATAAAAAAAGCCTAAAAACTTTCAGCATTTTCTCCCTTGTATGAGTAGAAGTCCATGACAATTGCAGATGTGAGCATATCTACAAGCTATCCTAATATTACACGTAATAAAAAACAGATCATAGAGAAATTATTCTTGAACTGATCACAAAAGTAGTTATTAAAATACAGAAATGCGTGTGGTAGGCAAGATGTAGTGCCAGAGCCATTTACAAATCAGTGAATTAATATGCATCACATGAATTGAACAGAAGCTTGCTGTACTATTAGCAGCAAGTGCCACATTACAGTAATTGCTGAAGTCGGTAGTACAGATAATGCACCCAGCTACCAAGAGCAAGGTAGACCCAGACTGACTATCTACAGAGGTCGCTCTGAAAGTCAGCGAAGAAATTCAAGACAGAGCTTCTCTAGACTCTAGGCAAATAAATGCTGAACTCAGAACGGTTAGAATTTTTTCCCCTTTAAAATCCTGATTTCAAACTTCCATTATGCAGTATCCCAAAAAGGTTTTTTAGCATCTCATATACTTGAAGAGCTGTCAGCAGAAGGCTTTTCAATTAAACACTCTTCCAGAATGCACAACAGTCATTTAACAATGCCATGTTCTTGGAACCGCATAAGAAGACAGAACGGAACACAGAGAAACTCTGCATCTCCAATAACACGCTGATGATTTGTAATGCTGGCTACGGTCCTAGAAAGGGATCAAGTCCTGAACTCTGTCCATTAATCTGAGTTATACCTTAAACTCATTTTAATTTGCATTCCATATTAAATAACTGTAGTGAAATGTTTTCCACTGTCATGAGATTAGACAGTAAGTAGATGAACGATAACTCATTTATGTACTTGTTACAATGCGAACCATTGTTTTGCACTGTGAACCACAGTTTTGCACTACCCACTTAATCCCATTTTACTTCCATTTTTGACATTAAATTGCTTTAGAAAAAGGATGAAATGTCTTGAAAGTTACTGTAATCTTATTTTTATAACAGAATGGAAAAGAATATGGTGGAAAATACGCTTATTTGTGATAAGAACCCCCCCCTCATTCTTTTGGCGTGATACTGAGGAAAAAGGACATCCTTCAAGACCAGGCAGCTAAAGGTGCTGCGTAACACATGGAGGCTTGAGAGGACACTAGGGACGTACACCTTCTGAGAACGACTCCCCATAAAGAAGGCAGCAATGTTATCCTCAATCTAAAATAAATCAAAACACTAATAATACATCTTCAAAGCTACAGAAAAAGAGCAACAATTCCTAGAGAGCGCTCCTCCCAACACAGCCATGTCTGGCAACAGCCTCGGTCCCTCTCTTAAGTCATTACCCAAGAACTGCAAGCTGAAGAGCTTGTAGTGCCCACGCCATTCTTTCCAGTGATACCACTAAAACAGCTCTTTATCACCATTTCCTGAAAGTAGAAGGTGCAGCACTTTTTGACACTGAGATGTGGCATGGCTTCCTCCAAAACTACAACTGCTTTATGACATCTCCTTGAATTGCTTTGAGGAGCACTACTCCCAGAGATCAGTTCTTATATTCACCAGCCACTCCTAAGGAACCCAAGTGTCTGCTGCTGAAGACTTTCCAGAAGAACCGCTTTCAGCAATTAAAAGATAACTGTTCCAAAGAGTCCAAGAGTCCTTGAAGGGCGGTGACAAGAAGGTCCTCACAGTCAATGACAGAACAGTGAGAAACCTCTCCCATCCCCAACTCATTGCCACGCTAGCATTACTAAGAGAACATGACCCAACAACTACCTGTGCAACCCATACAAGGACAGGAGTGCAACAGGATGTACAGTCATCAGTGAGGCTCCTTCCAGCTGCAGTATCACAGCATCTCAGCGTACGCAATGACGCCATTCAGACACGGTAACTGCAAACACAGCTCAATTTAAGAGGTAAGTACAAGGAAAGCAGCTTTGAAAAACAGAATTATTTCTCCATGCCCTTCTTCTTCATTAGCAGAACGGCACAAAGGAAGGGAATCAAACTTGGAGATGAAGAAAGTACTGCCCAAGTCAGTAGGACAAGAGTTTCTCAACAAATGAGGTGAAGCTACACATAGCACAGCAGTACAAATGACATGAGCACACCAGCGGAAAAAAACGCACACACAGTAAGCTCACAATACATTCAAGGAAACAAGCTAACTGCATAGGTACCCAATTAGGAAAAGTTCCTATTTACACATATCCTACAGTACGTAATTGACAGTATCTAGCATTGGGCCAACACAGCAAGGAGAACACAGAGCTGAGGGTGATGGCAAAATACAACAGATCAATCCAGAAACAAGGAAACTGACTAAAAGGAAAGGCCAGACAAAGGCCATCCATGAAAACAAAGAGGAAACAACGGTATTGGTCTCAGTTATCACCTTTGATAAACACAAATGTCTAGAAAGACTTGCACTGTGAAAACAAACCTCCACCTGCAGAGACACCAAAGCACGAAGCAGCACGTATTGCTGTTCTCAGCTCCCAGGAAGCAGAGCAGTCCATTTGATTCTGGGAATCGGGACAAAACGCTTCTACTTGATGGAGTATCTCCAGATGACAAAGGAATTGACGCTGTCACCTGTGTTATACTTGAACTTTGAGATGGCCCAGTGTGAACTGAGAACTGTGCAAGACAGTAGAGCAGGAGGACTACTTCCTTACTCAGAGTGAACAGGGGTGTTTTTCCTTGAGATTAAGCAAAACTCGCACACTACTTTCAGAGGGAGGAGGGGAGAACAAAAAAAAAGAAAACCAACCAACAACACAGCACATTACCAAAGCTTCACAACTGCTATTCATTAGACACTGACAAAAACATCCAGGAGGCTGTATTAGTTTTCTGTTATATATATGAAATTACACCTTGGATTGTAACTCGTTTCAGCAACTGAGATCTATTGTGAAGGCAAGTAAAAAACATCCCACGGTCCTTTCAATCTGAAAGACTATCACCAAATAATAATTGTCAGGCCACTGAACAAAAGTTCCATCTAATCAGTACAAGGAACCATCTTACAAATGGAAAATCAAATTCTCAAAAGGACAACTATGAAAAATACAGGCAGTTCTTGAGGTGATTAAAAGAAAAGTAAAAATAAAACACGGCCGCAGTTTGAACTCACACTGAGGAAAGAAAACTGCAATTCATGCTACTCTGAACTCTAGAATCACAACTGAGATAACTGTGGCGACAACCGTCCATCCTCTGTAACATTAGGTGCTGAGGAAAGAGATCATCTGAGCTGAATATTCATGCTCTGAAAGTTGTTGATCCTAGTCCAGTAGGCCTGGTACCAAAGTTTCACACAGCCAAAGATGACAAAAATCTTCTGAAGTATTAGCTAACTGTAACACAGCATGTGGAAATTTAGAAATACTGTGGGAAAGGCAACAGAAAACAATCACTGCCATTATTAGCATAGATTGAAGCTGTAGAACTCTACCCCAAAGTTGTCATTTGTATATCAGAAGCTGAAATAAAAATAAAAGCGTTGATTAGTGAGATTAATGACCCAAACTCACAGTAGTTTGGGCTGGAAAATGTTCCATGTTAAAATCCATTTGCATTCATCAGCAGAAACTATTACAGAAGTGATTTTGCTATGAGGTCTGTCATTACTGTACGATGAATCACTATGAGGTCACCAAGATTCAGCCCAGAAGCATCTCATGGTTAGCAAGCTCAACGTGCAATAACAGTATACACCATGTAACAGCTAAGAAAAAAGGTTAGGTAACACAATTATAGCAACTTTATTCATTAACAAATACCAGAGTTGAAACAGCCAGATCCAAGCAAGAGATGCCTAAAGACGGCGCACGCCTTTTTAAACCAGAGATGATAACCAAGAACAAGGTATGAATGAAATTAGGCCTTCTCTATCAACAGAGATTGGCATACCACTTCATCAAAACAAACAGAAACACTCACCCCAGCCCATGAATGAAGTGGAAACTCTTGATACAGCGTTCAAGTAATAACACAGGTTAAGTATTAACAAAAGAGTAACTGAATTAAGTTTTGGTGGAAGGTGTTTACATACTGGCTTACACAGACAAAAGGTAGGAAAGCTCAAGAACTACCTTCAGAACAATCCTCTTTCAGGTGTAACTTTCACAACTAACTGTTCAAACCAGCATAAAATATTTATGAATGTCAATAGCCCCAGCAGATCCCAAAACAAAACAAGTACAACTGCAGTGTAAAACCTCCATGAAGCAGGCCTGCACACAGATGTCAGAAGCAGAGCGATCTTAGAAGAGTTTGTACCTCATCGTTAGGACTGCATAACGATACAAATAAAGAACGTTTACCAGAAAACAAATGACACCAAGCAATGAAGGAGATCCAACCGGAATATTTACATCAAGAGCTGCAAATCACACCCTACGATATACAGGCTCTCACTGAAGTTTCATCAACTCTGTCAAGTGCTTTCTGAACTGCTTCTTAAATGAGATCCTAAAGTGCACTGATTCCACAAAGAGTCAAATTCACACACCTAAGTGGTATTAAGGAGCATTTATCAACTTACTCTGTAAAAACTGCCCTTGTATTTCCCACAGCAAGACCAGCGCACACATACTTCAGTTCTCTAGGAAAGTTGGACTAAAGTAAAAACAATTAGAGCTTTGAAATATTCCATTATCAATATCTCTTTATATCTAAACAGTATACAGAATTATTAATCATATGAGAGCTGTTTCTTACACAAAGTAAGATTTAAAAAGTATCTGTAAGCTTCCATAAGAATGTTTTCTTCTAAAAATAATTAAGAAATAATACTTAGAGGTGCCAGGTGTAGCGCCATAGCAAAGGCTGAATTCTCTATTTAACTCATGATTTCATCTCCTTTTTTAGGCACAGGAATCTCTCCTTACAACGCAGTATGAACAAACAATAAGCTATCTTACAGCTACATATTAATTCATTCTTCTTCAAGTTCTCATTCATGAGAATTTGTAATATTAAATCCTTCAAATTGTTTTAAGCCTTTTGTAACTTATAATTTGGTGTGAAACTATTAGACTCCAGTGGAAATTCCAAATTGTTCTGCCTCTAGAACCCTGCAGCCCTTTGCTAAGTTACCTGTAAGCTTCACTCACCTTTTCCCTTGCAAGTACAAACTAATGCGAGTTCCTCAGTCCAAAGCTTGTGACAACAATACAATGAATCCAGCAACCCGTTCAGAACAGATTTGCCAAAAGGAAAAGAAACACGGCTTAAAGCAAACCAAACACATCTACTGCCTATCGCTCACAAGCTTGCCTCAAGATCCCAGCTTTGCTCATTTTTGCAGCCTCCCAGCTAGACACACGCAAAGGAGGCTCAGAATCCTTTAGTCTTTATTTTTTTCCACCAAACAATCGACATTTATGAAAGCAAACAAGAGAAAAAGAAAATATCTGTTAGCAGTTTACCTCCTTCTTGCTTTCCTATGTCACAGCTCTTTCCTCTGCCCATATCCTTCTCCACGTAAATTGTTCTCTAATAGGCTTTACATTTGTCATTGTGCAGTTCCCTGGCACTGCCAGGGAACAGAAAATGTTAAGAGGCAATGATATACTTTTTCCACTGTAAATAATACAAAGCTTCTTAGGTCTCCAGAAGGGATGCAAAACTCTGCCAATTCTAGGGTTAGCCTTTAAGAATACAGCCTTGTCCTTTACAAGGTACAAGAAACGGATCATCCTGAAAAATTCTTTTTCTTATTATTTCCACTGGAGAGCTGCAGAGAGAGTCAAAGACAGTCACCACTTCCCAGCAGTTGATTTTTGGTATGCTTTTTTTCCTACTTCCTGTCAAGAGAAAGGGATTCCACTTTCCCCACAAGCTCACTTCCTTCCCAATATAAGGGAAAGGAGACGGTAACTATTCTCAAGTGGCTGAGCTATGAGTTTCTGTTGGTTTGTGTCACAATCTCTTCAAAAGAAAAGAAGAATTGGTTGCCAAATACATTAGGAAAAAGAATCACCATTAATTCAAATGTGTTCTAAAAGTCACTGCTGCGCCTAATCAAGCCAACCAGAAAGCAACAATCATTGAGTACATGCATGCATGCAGTTTGTCTAGTAGTAAGGGGAAAATCTGATTCTATGCATCATTAAAATTAAATGTCTATGCACAGAGCAGTGCCCAAGCATTGCAATCTAGCAAAGAACGCAGCATCTCACAGGCAATCAAGTGCCACAGTTCCTTCCCTATCGCAGAGCCCATCCATGAAGTGATGTTGTTTTCTGCAACTGCTTTTTGCTCAAGCAATGGAGAATGAGTTTCAGCGCCCTAAAGAAGATGGGATATAGAATTAAAATTAAGATTGACCCTAGATGTCAAAAGACAGGATTATAATTTCAAACTGAACGTTTAAAAGAAGTCAAGCCATGATATAAGGCCAACAAGTAACTGTTGCTTGGTGCTCAGTAGAGCCTCTACAGTGTAGAGATAACGCTACATGTCCTCTAGTTGTGCATTTTCATACACCACAATACTGGCCTGAAGGTAAAAAGCAACCACCTGTTTTATTCTCAAAGACGTTCGTTTCATCTTACACCCAAGTTCTATAGCATGTTCACTTACTCGCTTGACTGCAGTCAATGCCAGTCTCTAACCAACTTCATGTTTTTAGCGCAATTACATGACCCAAGTAATTGCAAAGCACAACTAGAGGTTCACCTGCACTAAGCTGATTTGAATACACAATTCTTTCTACTTTGAATGAGCTTCTGTTATCAAGAGGTTCAAGCAACAACTTCCACAACATGAAAAGGAGACACTCCCTTCCCAAAGAAGCCACTAATTTCTACCACAATAATACACTCTTCCAAAGCACAGTGGAGACTGACCTCTTTTTCATCTGCCAACTACTTTTGATACGTTACTCTCTAAATCATTCAATTAGTCACAGAGCTAGAAACATCAAAGGAAACACAGAGAGGAAGGGAACCCGGAATCTAAACAAATCACACGTTAAGAGGATATTCATTGCACACAACCTCAGTGTTTTAGAGCAACAAAGATTCTTACAGCTACAATTTCTGCTTTTAGGAATGCCCTCACCCTCTTTCCCAAATCGAAGTGAAAATAAATAATCACGCTGTGTGTTTAGAACTGTGGTGGGTTGACCCCAGGCAGCAGCTAAGCACCCACACAGCCAGATCGAGGGCAAAAAGCTAAGAAAAGCATCCAAAGTATCCTAGAGGTTATAAATTATACATTTCTACACAAAAGAGCTGAGGGCAATTTTTCTCCTCAAATGATCACGTATCTGCTCAATGCATGAAGATAAGTTCTGAGACAATCTCTCGCTATGCCATGCATAGCAATGACACCATTGACATCTTCAGGAGTAGGAGTCTCCCAGGAGTACATGATAGAGCAGCTCCCTCCTCCACCCTAATGTTCCAGAAATAGACGAGCCATTGCTAGAAAGCATTTTTCAAAAAGCAGTTTTCTAGATACTTAATGAGAAGAGGAAAAGCAACCGATTCCCATTAAACTACATTTCAAAAGCTTACAAAAAGACAAACAAGCCTGATCTTTTCTTAATTAAAAGTATCAGTGCTTCCTGAATCCATGAAGCTTAAAAATCATGATCAAACCAACTGCGTATTATGCTGTTAGACAGCTCTTCGTCTAGTGTCAGTGAACACATTTATTCTTCAAAGTATCTCTAAATGACTGTCCCGCAGGGATATGTGCTGTCTCAGTGTCTATAAAAGAAATCTTCACAGAGCTGGAGTCCTACGTGGAATAAGAGCAATCCACGTCCTTTTCCCCTACTTCTTTCTCTCCCGCATACTGAAATCTAGCAATACCTAATGACACAAATATGTATTCCACCATTTCTTTTTTTGTTGTTGTTGTTGTTCTTCAAAGAAGGAAACCACAGCTTCTTTGGTTTCTGCAGGAAGAGCTTTTTTTTTTTTTTTTTTAAAGCTGCAGTGATAGCTATGCTCCACTGGGGTACATCTACAGAGCCCCTGGACCAGTGTGACCCGGGACGGAAAGCTGAGTGGCACCGAGGGGACTTCAGCAATACCACCTGCCGTTCCCAAGCGGTGCAGCACAGGATGCCAGCTACGTGAGCCACGGGGATGCTTTGCTCAAACTTTCAGGGTGAACAGCATCTTATAGTTGCTTTTACTTACGGAGAAAAGAAAAACAGACGATGAGAGGAAAGGAATGAAGGTCGTAGGTTAATAGCTGCGTTAAACACTGTTAATAAACACAGAGAAGACGTATCCCGACTATGTGCTACGCACACTTCCGAATTAACAGCAAGTCCTGGATTTACTGTAACGTTCAAGTTGCCTGGAAACTTCAGAGGAGCACAGAGCCGCTATTAAAAATACATCCCTCGAGATCTCCCGCAGAACCGCATCCTCGCGGGGTCGGACACGGCCACGGCCACGTGCGGGGCTGCAGCTCGGGGCCGCAGGAAGGGCCGCGCGGGGCCGGGCCGGGCCGAGTGCTGCGCGCTGCGCGCCCTGCTCTCCGCATCCCGGCCTCCCACCGAGCTGTCACCGAAACTACCTCGCTGAGGGCTGCAGTGGGCAGCCTCCCCTCCACGCTGACATTGCCATAAAAGTCAAAAACGCGATTAAGGGAAATCACGACCCTTATCTGCAAACCTTTATCTCCTTCAAAAGCGCGCAGGACCAGCGGGGAAGCAGGACAGGAGAGCCCAACGCGAAGAAGCGTGGCCCAAACACTTCTTCAGAAATACCCTGCTGCCCCCCCCACCCCC
>JACDJE010000016.1:1693127-1945198 GCA_016647715.1 Pavo muticus | reverse complement strand
CCTGGGGGGGAATCCTATTCTGAGTGTTTTGAGAGGATGAGTTTAAGCAGAAGAGGTGTGTGTTTGTGTATGTGAGACATATGTATGTGGATACACATATACGTGTAAAAATATGCATAAGTATATATAGGTATGGACACATGCACCAAAAGCTGTGCTCCCTGCAAGACAAGTCCTTGCACAGGCCCATTCCCATGGCCCCCTTCCCCAGGCTCCGTGGTGAGGACGGAGAGCTCCTTGCTCATGGTGCATAGATTGAGGGCCGGTTGCTATCCCACAAGGAGGGACAAGACTGCAACCATTTGGAGTGGCAGGTTGGAGGAATCACTTGATCCAGGACTGCACGACTCAGCCTCGAGGCAGGGAAGAGCTGCCTGCTCCAAGACCACTGCTGGCCCCAAAAATGCAGCATTCATGTCTCTACGCTAAATAAATTAATTGCCTTTGGGGAGGAAAAAATAATCCTTTCAGCCATTTGAAGGTGTTTCTTCAATATGCTGTGAGAAATAATGTGCTAATTCCCTTCTTGCTTAAAAGTATGGACTGGCCTAAGTTTAACATACGTCAATGTGGGAACATACAAAGGGCTGCAGGATCTCAATCCTATAGTACAGCCAGAAAAACCATTCATGCACGTACTCTCACACTCTTTTGACTTAAAACTGTTTACTGAGGACCTGAGAACCAATGCTGAGCTATTTACGAGATTCCTAAGCTGACCTGGAGCAAGCTGGGAGCTGGAAGGCCCCAGCTCAGAACATGGCCAACCACCATGTCTTGTGGACCAGGGTGCCCAAGATACCTGCCACTCCAGTACATATTGGGTCCCAGAGGTGCTCAGCTGCTGGTCTCAGCAACCCCTGCTGGCTTCCTTCTCACCCAGCAAAGGCTTCAGGTGGCCCTGTAGCCTCCCCGCCAGAGTGAACCTATGGCAGCCTCTGTCGTACCTCAGAGAGAGGAGCTGCTGTTTCACTTCTCATGCATCTCATGTAAAACCTACAATATTTACCCTAGTAACAGCTTTCTTGGAGACGGGGGTATTGTCAGCACAGGGAAGCCTGTCATTAATTTTGTTTGGGGGAGGTGGAAAGGAGGCAGAAAGAAGTGTCCTTTTTCTGCTCGGCAGAGCTGTGTGAGTGCAAGGATTACCCCACCTTCACAGATATGCTTCATCAGATCCTGCAGTGCTCATCTGCAGTTCCTTAGCAGGACAATGCAGCTCTGCCAGCCTGGGAGGTGTCTGTCTGCTCCTGCAGAGGACAGGGATCTCCACCACACAAGACTTACCATTCAAATCCCTCCTGCCTCAGGCTGATTTACTGGAATCCTTAAAATAGTTACACTTTGTATGCCTAAGAGTTACTGCCTTCTGCTTCATTCCTCTCTGGCTGAGCAGATGGACTTTTTTGGTAGTGACCTATTTGCCACAGTGCAGGGGTGACAAATGATCCTTGCACTCTTGCTGGCCCTGCCACTGGTTTCTACGGTCTGGACAACAGACAAAAGGCACTTTCTCACAGTCTCTCCTGCTTCCTTTTCTCTCCTGCTAAATATTAAGCAAATGTTCAGCCCACACAACTTCCTCTTCTATAGGTGGCATAAGAGTTGACTTAATTATCAGTAAATTAGAGTCACTTAAGTAGGAAGGGTGAGACTTCTGGCCAAATGTTGGTGTTTTCACGCTGGCCTTAAGCCTTTCCAGGACTTCTGGTGAGTGCTGGTAACAAAATGTTTACTTTCTGAAATGTAAGTTCTGTTCCCTGCTCAAAGCTATACAACAGTGCATGAATAACCACGTTTTTTTAGGAGTTTTACTGGCACCTCTACTCCAGTGTTGATTATTTATCATAGATTTTTGTGTTCTCCCTTCTCCACGCAGATGTGATTGCTGAGTCGTCTTTGTACAAATGTGTCCTGAAACCTTTAAAAGAAGCTATCAATTCTCACTTAAAAGAAATCCACAACAAAGATGGATCTTTACAGCAGCTAAAAGAGAACCAGCTTGTGATACAAAACACAACTACTACTGACCTAGGTGTCACAACTAGTGTGCCCGAAACTGTTGTGCTGGACAAGATCCTTCACAAGTTCACAACCATGCACAAGGCCTACTCCCCAGAAAAGAAGATTGGCATCTTGCTGAAGTCCTGCAAACTCATCTATGACTCCATGTCTCAGGGAAACCCAGGTACAGCACTCCTACCATAATGATACTCCTCACTTCTTCTTCCCCAGGTATCACAGGAGCAGTTTATGTTACAGTCATTGTGGTAATATCCAGAGTGGAGGTGGCTGTAATGGTCAGTGTCATTGCTAACAGCTCTCCATAGGCTGTGTTCAGATTGGGCTGATTAGGTTCTGTGAAGTTTTCTGCACTAATAACGGGTACAGCATGTTTCCTGGTTAACTTCAAGCTCCATAACTCCAAAGTCTCAGCTTGTAGCACTTTAATGGCAAATTCTAGGAATGAGTCTTCGAGAAATGTCTCTTGATTTGGCTCTGACAAAGTTTTGCCTAAATTGAGGAGGA
The DNA here is from genome assembly GCA_016647715.1 of Pavo muticus. NCBI lineage: Eukaryota > Metazoa > Chordata > Aves > Galliformes > Phasianidae > Pavo > Pavo muticus. The sequence goes on along the minus strand of JACDJE010000016.1, from coordinate 1,942,669 downwards.
GAAGCAAAATAGTGGTGCTGTATGTTACGAATTCCTGATGCTCCAGTAAATTTCAAGAGCCACTGCTAAGCTTCTCTGGTGTGAGGAAGCCTGTACTTAGACTTGAGGCCAATCACTAAATGCACATGTTAAGCCCTTATCCTGCAGACAGGATGTATTTTTGCAGATAGATCAGTAAACCCCATCCTCTAGGAGCCTGCCTTGCCAATTTAGGAACTTTCTTTATATACTGGGGAGTGGATTACAAGCCATGCACACATTTGGAGACTAGCCATGTGCTCATTTGCAATGACCTGCAGTTGTTCAAGAAGTTAGAGTCTCCAAAGATGTTTGTAGCTGCTCTGCTTTATTTCCCACTGCCAACAGCCATGGGGCATTCACACAGGAATGTGTGTCTCTTTTGAGCCTCATCTCAGTGTCCTCCCTTGGACAGTGTGCAGCAGAGTTCAACAACTCATCTAGACACATGAACAGCAGAGCAGGAAGCCACAGCAGGGCTGAGCCTATGCTGCAGAGTGGACAGGACCTCTGACTGCCTTCACATCCTATGAGGAGATTTGGATGCACATAGGGGAATTTGCAGTAACTCTATTAAAACAGCTGTGTTACCTTAAGTTTGAAAGAAAATCCAATGGAGTTCTAAGATTCAAATGCCACATTAAAAAAACCCACCCAGTGGGTTTTAACGGTGTCCTTCTGATGCTGGTGATATATTTTGTCACACCTCAGCTAGCTCAGAGTTGGAATTTCTCTGTTGCAGGAAATACTGTTGTGTCACCTTGTGCAGAAGAAATTATTGGCCAGTGAATCCATTAAAAACCCTAAAAGTTCAAAATGTTTGGCATTCAAGAAATCAGGTTATTTAATTGTGATTTGCTGTTCTACCCAAAGCACTTCATTTTGGCAATCTCAGCTGTTTTCTTATGTTAAGTACTGCTGCAAGTAGGATGCGGTTCGGAAGCCAAATTCTCCCCTGTGCAGCCAATTCCTACACACACATATATGACCAATATTGCACATCAGGATACAGTTGGAAGGAAACTGGCCTGCCATTGGGGAAATTTACTCCTGTGAATTTAGCATCCAGAAGAGGAGGAATGCTATAGTCTAAGTCATAGCAGATACAGTACTCAGAGACAAATACAGTGACACATCCTGTAGACAAGGTTAGAAGTAAAATGTGTGAAACACCCTAGATCACCAGCATTACTTCAGTTTTCCACCTGGAAAGACAAATACTCAGGAAACTGAAATATTTTTCTGATGAAAGATTCCCAGTTGTTGCTGTGCAAAAGAGCGTGCTGTGGGCCACTCAGGCCAGATTTCAGCAGGTAGTTCTTTCCTCTGCCTGCTTCAGAAGCAGCAGCACAAGGCCCCTTTTGCTTTCAGCAGCCCCAGGACAGTGTATTGCTCTTTGCACCGGAAGAGTAGAGGCCACACTCTGTTTCCTGTGCAATTGCCTGTTCTTCTTTTAGCTCCTTTTACTCACTGCTGAATTGGTGAGATCCCTCCTCTTCCAAGGTCAGAGCATGCAGAAAGCAAAACTAATCTTTCCCTCTGCCACAGCACCTCTGTCAGAAAAAATTATCTGTTCAATAACGCTGTAAGTACATATGTTGTCTTGTTTAATTTGCAACTGGGAAGTTCAGGTCAGGTCTTTATCCACTTTAGGATGACTGCAGAACAAGCTGACCTGGGAATATGGCTTTGTATCCCAAAGAAAAGCACAAATACAACCTAATCAAACACCTTTTTGTTTTTCAGACACAAGATTTTTAACATATTGGGATCCATGTACATTAGTTGAGGTTCAGGGGTATCCAGTTGGTACCAAGTTTTCTTTAAAGCCGAGGATAGTCAGAACTATGTGTCCCTATGGCAGTGCCTGTCTTTGTACCATTGCAAGAGTTATGGAACTTTGAAGTCAGCCTTGATTGGCTCCATGTTGATCCTGCTGTTTTGAGAGAAGAGTAGTTTGCTGGCTTGGTTGTCAGAGTTATAATAGAAGAATGCAATTTAGATCACTTGACAAAATATTCTGATAAAGTGGCTGTGATAATTTGTGTTAGATACTTAAGACTGTGAGCTGAATGGGTCACATTTTCAGCTGGCACAATGCAACATTTCTCCTTCAAGTTGAAAGCAATCTACTTGTGGATCTGATTCATCACCAGGAATCGAGAAGGCAGGTTCACAGTCGTTGTCAGTACACCTTTCTTCTAACAGACCTCTGAGTACAACCACAAGATTTAGATGTATGTTGGAGCAGGACTCATCTCCAGCTATATCTAGCTGTAGGTGGCACAGATGGGTATCACATACAGCTTCTCGTTATAAACTAACCACAGGGACTTAGGAGGTGAAGTTCAGTTGATTCATCTAGTGAGAGGTAGGTGTCTGCTTTAGGGTGAGATGATTCACAGCTTCTCTGATATTGATTAGTTCATTGCTGGCTATAAAAGGAGTTTAGGGGTAGTGTTCAGGTGTTCATGCGTATAGCGTAGGCAGTGGTATTATTAATGAATCCTCCCAGAAGGGACAATTATGATAGTACTGCAGTGCCTCATGAAGCTTTTCCAAGTTCTGGGAAAATTTAAATAATAGCAGCATATGTTTTCAAAATGCAACCTACAACTTAAAGATATGTAACCTTCCTGCTAAAATTACTAGGAGTAATTAGGGAGAATAACATACTTTGAAATAATAGGAGAGTTTGGATTCCCTTTGCAGATTGGCTAGCATTTCTTGCTGTGTGTGCTAGAAGATTTAAGAGGTGGGACTCAGAGGGCACTGTAAGCTTCCAGCAATCTGACTGCTCCAACATCTCAAAGGCATGGTCTGGTAACCACAGGCAGAGCTGGGTGCATACCTTGTTTATATAGAAGTACTATAATCATTTGCAGAAAGAGCTGCTTATTGTTTATCTTCCAGAAAGAACTTTCCTCGGGCAAAATGTCAAAGGTGTTTTGTATGGTAGAAATCTCTACTTTTTGCTATATCAAACACACAAGTGACACTTGTGGAGCGATAATGAGATGCAAGTTTGCAATATATGCGGTGCGCGCTGGCAGCGGTGTAACTGGAGCTCCTAGCCCTGTGCTACCTGGGAGCTGCTGCTCTGCAGAAGAGAATTGATGGAAAAGCAAAAACAGACAAGACAGGTCATCGGTTTATGTAGAAATACTAGGTGAGACAAACAATTTGAGTTTGGTCAATGTGTGAGCAGAGAAGACCAAACACGGAAATGCTCTAAACATGAATTGGAAGCTTGAAAGCTGGGGAGGCTATTTTATGAGGAGATTCAAGGGGAACGAGCAGAGGAACAATTTCCTTTCTGCAACATTTTAAAAAATTGTGCATTACTTCAGATTGTGAAGTTTCACTGGTGGAGCATCTTTGAATTGCACAGAGAGGGACTATGTAGTTCTAAAACTGTTCCATACTGTGAATGGTGTTGGTAAGGTGAATGGCCCCAAAACATCTGATTTAGTATTTTCTATTTGCATAGTTTTGAATGGTTAATAGATACGCTTCTTTTGGAAGAAGAGAATAGATAGGATAAATGTGTATTCTCCTGAAATCTTTCTGTTCCCTAGATTTTGGGATGAAATTTACCACCCTCTGTGGAACTGAGCAGCTGGATATTGGTTGCCCTGATGTGCTCCCATATGTTGACAAAGCTGACAAAGGCATGGACAGCAGTGTGTCTTCAGTAGGATAGCTGAACTGTCCTCAGTCAGTGTTGCGCCAGTGCTAGAAGCTGTTAAAACTACATCCGAGTGATCCCACTGTTCATTATCACATCTCATTTCTCAGAAGGTTATACATAAAAGTATTACTTTGTTGTTTTAGAAAGAGGGTATTTCTATTTAATTTACTATTAATGAAGGTTAATAGACTAAAGATTATCTCTTTCTTCTGGCTAGTGCAATTGCTGCATTTGAATTAAAGAGTACATTCAAGTTTTTCAAGGAAAATTAATTTATCTGATCTGTAAAACATGTTTTTGAAATGGATTCATGCAGTCGACATGTATTAACTCTCTTAATTAACCGTACTGTAAATCAAACCTTGCTGAAGTAGTATGTGATGGATAAGAGACATCAAAATGCTGGTGAGTGGAAGGATGGTCACTTTTATTTTTTTTATGATATTGACGAAATCCCAGTTAACATTTCTGCGGCTCAGGTTTCTCAGCTATAAATGGAGGCTAAAATTCATATTTCCTGAACAGCTGCTGCTAGACATCATTCCAGTGGTTGTAAACTACAAGAACAAGATGAGGAGCATCATCATTGTGTGCTGGTTGTCAGAATAACCACAGAGGGAGAAGAAATACATGAATGTGCTAAAACAGGCTGCAATCTCTTTATGGAGGCTTGGGCAAAATTCCAGTTGCTTTAAATTGTGTATTTAATTAATATCCATTCCATTCAAGCACTGCATCCCAGCCAGGAGCTGAAGTGGTATTTGCTTTGATATAAACATAATAGGATGGGCTTGTGGCAGAAGAGAAGGCTTATTTTAAGCTTCTTATAAATATTTATGAAATAAATGTTCCCTGATCCTGCAGGAAAGATGGCAAAAAAAACCCGAGCAAGTCCTGTCTGGAGTAGGACAACACCACCTTGAACAAACAAGCTCAGTCCCAATGCTGCTGAGACCAGTGGCAGGGTCAGAGCTAGACTTAGCTCTGTCACCTGCAAGCTTACTGCTCTGTGAGACCACAGACTGAGCTGGGCATGCAAGACTGCAGGCTTGACTCTGACTCAGACTGAAAGTGGAGCCTGCAGAGAGCAGCCCTGCTGCAGCCCCAGGGTGAGCAGTGGTTAGGGCCAGCAGTGCCATTATGGTGCTTTCCTGGTGCTGGGGACAGGTGGGCTGCAGGAATGAACAGCACTGAATAGCAACCACTGCTTGGATGTCTTGGTTCATGAGAGTTGTGTCATGTATCTTTATGCCTCCTGCTTCTGGTCATATTTGAGCTGCTGACAGCACCTGTACCCCCATGAAGGGGCTGAGATACAGGGCATCTCCAGGCTGTCCGGAGTCTGCCTGCTGAGCACGTTCAAGCTACAGCCTGTCCCTGTTGACACCTAAGGCCAGGAGAGCACCCAGCCTTGTCTCCATGCACAGTCAGTGGCAGTGGGTCATTGCAGTACCTTCAAAGAGAAGGCACGATACCTGCCAAACCTGCCCAAGGCAACACCAGAAGTTTGTGGCTACACACAGATTCAGAATTAGATCCTGGATGGCAGCTGTGCTACTCTCTTGTTGACACCTATAGCTTCTGCTGATGTCAACTTTAGCTACAGACAAACATATTTAAGAATCAGGCTTCATACAAACAGAAGTGGATTAAAACAATGTCTACTAATTTATGCAGTTTATGAGCATACAACATACCAGGAAACAGTATTCTTTCTATTACTGCATTCAAATATCCTTAAACGAGAAGGCAGTGGAAAATAATGGACTCGATGCCTGCTTGTAAATAAAACCCTTTCCCAGCCAACAAAAGAGAATAGAGAGATTCTGTAGACATTCTTGAAAAGCATTCTCTAACTTTCATTTCTGCTGACAGTAAAAGTCGATGGCTGGGGGTGCCAAGTTGGTAGATTCCAAATTGCTGTTTCCGCTCAGCGTTGGTTGACAAGCAGTCCGTTGGATGTTTGTTGATCTCTTTCACTGACTTTAAAGATAATCAAACTAACAAAAACAACAAGGTAGCAGTTTTTTTGTTTGTTTTTCATAGTAGATAGGAGTTCATGTTGCGAACTGGCAACTTCTTTGGATGTAGTAGGCACAACGTGGATTGGTCATGGAAAAGAAATGGTAGTGAAGATAAAATTCTGCTGTGGGCACTGCACTGAAATCCACTCCTAGCTTTCAGGAAATCAGGTGTATAAGATCATGCCACTCATCAGTAACTGCTACATCACTAAGAAAAAGGCTTTAAAGCAGGGGAAAGAAAAAGAGCCATGCATGTTCTTTGGTATTTCATCTTTCTTTACACTATGTCTATACAGAATTATCTGTTGGCATTTGATTTACTTAGCTCAAAAGGAAAATAGGGCTTTTCGTAGTGCAGTTTTGTAGTATGCTTTCATGTCCCAGTTGAGTATTTTGCTACACAATACTAAATACTGTAATACTAAGCTGCTTCAATTTGTGTCCATATGTGACAGTAGTGAATTGGACCCTTCACTGAGCTTAGGCTTTCAGATATGCAAGCTGAAAAAACAGCAGAGAAACAAAACGTCCCTCCAGATGTTAATGAAACAGTAGAACAGATCTTTTATAGTTTAGGTGAAGACTTGAGGCCATGTTGTTTAACTGAAGATAGCCATAATAGAGCAAACAGAACTGAAAGAGTTAACCCAGCTTTCATTAAATAAATTGTGCTGTGGCGTGTGCAGTCCCTGCTAGAAACAGATTGAATTATAGATCTGAGAATCTCTCATCCTCCAACACTTTGTTTTAACTGGATCAACTTTCTGTTCACTAGATATACTACTGCATTTATTTTAAAGCCACACTTTTTTTTTAATCGGAGGTTAAGTTCATGTTTATATGAGGCTTCAAAAGAATATCTTTCTTTGCCAGTAGAGAATCTGTATCAGCTATGAATGACAAAAAAAGAAAGCTGACTCATGGCAAAGATTTGAAATAAGTCAGTGGGAACATTTGAGAAACAGGAATCATTCCCCACCATGGAAGGGCATGTGGACTATGGGCCAAAAACGGACAGCACATAACTTCACTGCAGCTACACCAACGATGGTTCTTATTCTTTGAAATAAGGCAAGCAGTTCTCAAATGAGACACATCTAGTCAGTTCCAAGTTGATGAAACCAGCACTTCAGATGAGGAAAACTGCCCACAGTCTGAGGGAGAACATTCAGAATGAAAGTAGGGCTTAGGTTAAGAATCATCATCAGCCCTGACTGCTTGGAAAACAGGCTTGTTAAGAAACTTGGTATTACATGTTGCCCATGATAAATCTGTGACATGTTGGTAGGAAATGAAAGCATCATCATCATTACATGAAAGTATCTCGTAAGTAAGGAAAGTTGTCATTGTGTTCTTTTCAGTTTATGTAGTAAATCTTCCGTTTGGGTTCTAATTTAAGCAGTAAATATTTATAATTATAACAATTAAGATGTGTGCTTTTTTGTCCTCAGAGCTTTTACTGATTACTTATAAGGTTACTTTCTTGACTTTGTTGTTTTAAGCACAGGGAATCTTGAGCCCATGAGGATCTGTTTCTGTAGCACTTGTTGAGCACCAAGACTGAAAACTAGTCTAGTCATTGTGGAGGGGATTTTGTTTTCCCAGCTAGACGCTGTGGCTGGAAAGAAACTTCCTTTTAGTTTCTAACTTGGGAGACTTTTAGTTAAGAACACGTACTGCAGTGATTTGCCTTGTGAAAAATTTGAATATGTGTGTTAGGAGTATTTATTCACTTAGACTTGCTCTACATATTGGACTGAAGAGTTAAAAAAAAAAAAAAAGGGAATTTGAGACTGTTTTTTAGGACTTACTTTTTTAAGTGAACTAACTTTCCATTGTCTATCTTTTTTTTTTTTTTTTTGCTTGTGCTTTTGATCTTTAACTCTTGAGATAACTTAAGCGAAAGTCAAAGATGTGCTGCCTGATAAGCTGTCGCTGTTGTGTTGAGGTATGCCTTTCTGGTGAGTTTATTGGGACCATTCTGCATTTCTCTTTGCTCAGGGAAGCATTATGGTGCAGATGACTTCCTCCCTGTGCTCATGTATGTGTTGGCCCGCAGCAACCTGACTGAAGTCCTTCTGAATGTAGAGTATATGATGGAGCTCATGGACCCTGCTCTGCAGCTAGGTGAAGGTAGAGTACTGTATTTGCTCTTTGGATATTCTCTTTGTAAATCATTATTTACCCCACTTTAATGTTTGTGAAGATAGGGCAACAAAGCTCTGGCTAGATTTTGTGGATGAGATTTGGCCAAGCCTTCCAAATCTGAAGCTTTAAAATGAGTGTTAAACACTTCAGTGTAGTGACCTTTGACACCAGCTAAAAAAGCAAGGGCCCAGCACAAATGAGATCTGATGGATTAGTAACCTAAACAGAGACATCTAGTGTTCTGTGGCTGTAAGGCTGGAAAGTCAAAGGGTCTTTGCCTAAAACTAAACTTCTGCAATCCATTCTTTGACTTTTATTTATTCCGCTGAGAAAAGTGAATAGTTCTTACACTGCACTGTATGCCTTGGGCCATAGTTGATTCTCATAACTTGTATGTGAGTGGAGTGGCTCGTTTGACTGTGTTCTCTGGCTGAGTACCACAGTGAGGCAGAGAAAGGAACATAAGTTTAGAGAGAAATATCAGTTTTGGTTGTGGATAAAGAGCTCTGCTATTAGAGGGGTAAATATCTGTGGGCCTTTCGCTTCTCAAGTACACCCTGGGAAGCAAATGCCACTACAAATAGGATTATGCACTCTTAATTAGAATTACAGATCGTTTTTTCACTACGTAGTCACTAAATCAATAAAAAGAGTTTTGTTTTAGAATTTGTTTTGGTAAGTACTGAATAGTAGAAAGGAGTCACTTTTCACAAGGGCAGACTAATTTGATTTATATTAAATGGAACTTAAATCTGTAGTTAAAGAGCACGTATACCCAGCATGGTACAGAGGGGAACAAAATAAGTACTAAGAGAAGGAGCAGTAGCAATACAATTGCATTAGTGAAGGATTTCTGCACGGACTGATGTTCCTGCTGGAAAAAAAAATTGTTAGCAGAAAAAAATGTTGGCCTAAGCATAGCACTTAGCTGACATAATGAGCTGTTTTTGGTAACTGCACTGCCCACAGGTTCTTCATTTCCAAAGGGCACGCTACCAAGCTGGTTACTGAAGTCAGCAGGATTGAGGAGCTCAGGAAATCAAAGGCAGAGCTTGCTGGAAGTTCTTTCAAGTCAAAGATGCAAAGCCTATGTGAAATGTATACTGCAGCCAAAGGGAAAAATCGGTAGGGAAGTTCCAGATCACACTGGCTGAGTAATCACTTCAGAAAGGAGACTGAGAGTAAATGCAGATACAAGGGATGGAAAAAGAAAGAACAGCTCAGTGAAGAACGCTCAGAGATCATGAGGCGCAGTGCTAAAATGCTTGAACTCAATTTGTGCCTTTCAATATTAAGTGATAACAGATGATTTGGGCACAGAAATAAAAGTAAATAAAAGAAAAGCAGAAGGCATAAAACTGTCAGACTAATAAATAAAATCACTTCAGTCTGGCTTCCACGTTAAAAATTTACTTTTGAATGGATTTTAAGAGGAGCAGTGATGTTGACTACTGGTTGGGCGTTGTGCCAGCGCCATCCAGAGGCAGCTGCAATTATTACAAAACATTAATAACTGCCACCCAGCTTATTGGCTACTTTGTCCCTGCTCTCCTACAGCCAGGGTGAGGGGAGCAGCAGGAGGAGGCTGCAGAGAGGCAGAGGTGCTGGGCCTGGTCCAGCATGGGGCCAACAAGTGACACTAGCACCAGTGGCTCCCTGAGGGCTCTTCCTTTTGAGCCTGACTTCAGACTTTTACTGTTTCATCCCCTCTTTCTCTGGTTTACCAAGATTTATGCCACTTAACTTTAAAGAATCCAGGCATTAGTCTCATCCAGACATCTGAGTTTCTGCACAGGGTGACTTGTCCTTGTAGGTCCAAGACCTCTTTTAACATCACTGATCCCACAGAGGACCTGGGCTTTAAACATTTCTGCAGGGTAACTGAAGTCAGGGTGGAAATGCAAGCCTTGTACTTTTTCTATAGAACACACTGGGATTGTCACTATTTCCTTGTATTATGGGGAATGCATCTATCATCTCATCAGCCTGGATAGCTGACATTTCTGTGAAGCAGAACAGGGTGGAAAACACTGCAGTCATTAGGTTTCCTTTCTCTTGCACTAACACCAGAAGCCCCTCACTCCCTGAGGTGAGGCGCAGGCAGTGCAAGTGTTGGACAGTTGCTTCTGCATGGGCACAGGCCGGATGGAAATGGAAGTGAACAGCCCTGCAGGTGTGGTGTTCATGCAAGACCTTTTCTTTTTGCAGGATCCTATTATTTAACCACCACCTACGGGGCCCTGGAGCACATCAAGAACTATGACAAAATCACCGTCACACGGCAGCTGAGCATGGAGGTGCAGGACTCCATTCACCGCTGGGAGCGGCGGAGGACGCTGAACAAGGCCCGGGCTTCCCGCTCATCGGTGCAGGTACCTTGTGTTACTGGAAGGGAAACAGCCTGGGAGATGGATGGGCTCTGTCCATACTTACTCATTTTAAATATGATAATTATTTTAAGAAAAACCAAGTCAAATTACTATTAAAAAGGACATTGCATAATATGCAGGGTCCGCAATGGCTTGTTAGCTGTGAGGTGCACACTGTGCATGGGTCCGTGAAGGTGGTTGGGTGCTCCAGTCCTCCAGCAGTGGTGGGACAGGAGACAGAACCACACTGCCCTGTCAGCTCCGTGGCCTGCGATCAAATTTGTACCTACAGAGAGGCAGCAAAGGCCACCTCTCAGTTCTGCAGAGACCACAGTGCAAAGTTGAACATTGCGAACACTGAGGTGAAAACCAGGGGAAAGACTTCTGAGTGGGAGATGCAGTCCAAATAGCCACATAGAAGCATGTTGTTTGTTATGCTTTACATATTGCAGTCAAATCTGTCCCTAAAGTTCTCAGAACACATGGATATTTGATGTGTCCCATCCATCATTCATTCGTCTCTGAGTGCTTCTCTGACAGTTGCTCATAGCAACTACTTAGCACAATAGCTCAGCAAGCAAATGCCACGCTTCCTTCAGAAGATTCCCTCAGCTTCCAGCAGTGAAAGTGTTGCTTTCCATCCCTCTGAATGATGGGAAACATGCAAGCCCATTCTGGTAGATGTAACTAGCTTCTTGGCATGTTCCGTGTGCCCTGCACCCCCCACTGGCTGCCTCGCTGATCTGCAGTTACACTCTTTAAAAGCAGCTTGGAGTCCACATATTTGGCAAATATGTAGGATTTAAACAGTCTAACAGTCTGCGGCTTTCTCACTTTTTCTGGGGAACCTGAGTCTATTCAGATAGAAATTGCTGGGAATTTTCTGAACTTCACAAAGACAGCCCTCCCTGGCTAAATGCTTTCTAGATTCTGTTCCTCATAGGTTCAGCAAGAGGAAAGTCATCCCAACAGTTCTCAATCCCTGAAACAGGGTACAAGTAAATAAGCCTCCTCAGCACATCTGCTGTTTCCTTCCTGATGAAAGGAAGTTTGGAGGACCCTCTCTCAAACATGGGCATTGAAGAATGGCTGGATATTTGGGAGTGCTTAGGAGTTCTGTTCAGCTTAAGATTTGGGGCTTGATTTTTCCTCTTTTGGTCCTAAAGTCACTGTGCTAGCTGCAAGATTTATCCTCATGTTTCTCTTCAGGACTTCATCTCCATTTCCTTCCTGGAGATTGGTGCTCAGTCAAGGACACTTGCCTCACGGAATGATACCACGACTGAGCAGCTGTGCCAGCAGTGTGCTGAAAAGTTTGAAGTCTCGCAGCCCAAGATCTATAGACTCTTTGTTTATGTTGATGGCCAGTGGCTGCAGCTGGACAATGAGGCCCTCCCTCACCGTATCAAAGCCTCACTGCTGAAGAGCGAAACCAAAAAAGATTTCCATTTTATTTATAAACCAATAGAGGACAAAAATCCACCAGTTCCAATTGTCAGAGAGACTGACTTTTCCTAAAGGCCATGCTACTCTTCTGTTGAGTTTGCTGTCATCCTGGAAGGGCTGGATAGCTTATTTTGTGAGGTCCTCTGGTAGCTGTAGATCTTAGGCCACTGGAGCTTGGCCTTCGCCACAGGGCAGATGTGCTAATTGTAGATGCTGTCTGAATATAGGGCATTTCTCAGTGAAGTTCAAAATGGAGCATTCAGGAGAACATTATCCTTTGGAAAACTTGAAGTATCAAACCACAGAACCTCCCGCTGGCAACACCAACATTGCAGAATGTAAATGGACAAGAGGAGAATGATCTCAGAGATCTTGTGGAAAAGTGGACATTTACTCCATCATGAATGATGGCCAGTGCAAATCACCTCAGTGCACGAGGCCTCAGTGCACAAAGGGTCTGCACACACCTCAGTGCTGTTAGGAGGTAAGACTACATTTACACCTAACATCTGTCAACTCAGTTTGATTAAAAAGAGTATTGGCTGATGTATACAGTGGCACAGGATTGACACCTGTAGCAGAAATCCATCTCTGTCTTGTCTACAACACAAAGTTGCCTTTGAAATCCAAATATTCACCAACCATATAAAAGGATTCCATACATTAACAAAGAAAATATTTTCTGCCATTTATTTGTCACTAAAGTGAGGTGACATAGGCATTTTCATCAATGTATTTTTCTTAAAGATTGAAAGTGCTCACCATCAATGTACAGCTGTTTAAATGACATTAGTTGTATGATAGTGTCTGTTTAATTGTATATTTATTTCTACGTGTGATATGGTGCAATTGTTTTAAAATAAGATTTTGTAAAGAACTTAATAATTTTCCCAGTGTAGCAAAGTAGATTAAAATTTGAAGTCAAAGAGCAAGAATAAAATACCGGTCCCTTTTTACCCAGCTGTGATTTTCTCTAGCGTTTTCATATCTGCAAGTCCCACCAGATTGTTACTTAAATCAGTTCAGGCATTTGAGACAGAATTTGCTAATTCTCCTCTCTCTCTACCTCTACTTTCAGTCATTCAGTCACTGCAAATTTAAATTCCTCTGCAACCCGAATTCCCACAAAATAAACTAAAACATTGGAAAAAATGCATTCTGTGAAACTAGCAAGCAACTTTTCAGTATTGGATAATGACAGCAGAGCCTTAATTGCGAAACAGATCTTTGTCTTCTGGGTGCCTTCCTTCAGGCAAGATTCCACTGCCAACATAGCCTCCACTGCAGAGAGACAAACATGGGATCAGGCCTAGCAAAGCTCCAGACTAGACTCTAGACTAGAAAGGTGGTCATGTTTTACTGTGGGTTTTGCTCAAAGCTGCTGTTGTTTCCTCTCATTAACATCCAGAAACAGAACTGGGGCATGTTGGACCAAGTTGCCTAAGGTCCCTGCTCTATGCCTGAACCTCCAAAGGGAAAATGACATTGCATGTGGCTGGTCATACTCTCAGTCTCTGCTGCTTGAAATGTCCATGTCTAGGTGCACGAGCCATCGTGTGCAATGGCCAAATGTGCATCACGATGCCAGACCATCTGTGCATCTGCCAGCCTGGGCTGCGTGCGTATGTTGTTGGGAAGGGATGACAATGAAGAATGAGGAACAGTGAATAGCAGCAGTCTCAGTCTTGAGGCCATCACATGCAGAGCTTGTGGCGTGACGCCAGCGGGGAATTGACTCCACAGTTCTGGTTATTTGGTCATTTCTAGTCATGTGCAGCTGTCAGCACTCCCACCATCCCTCAGGGCTGCCCACCTGCAGGGTCCTGGTGCTGAACCCAAGGAATTAAGCTAGGACTGATCTTCTGCTGGATATTTCTGGGGAGAGACTGGACTTGGCACCAGACAGGAATGAGCAACAGAATTATGCAAGGAGGAGCCCCAGGCACCTGGCAACACCTTGGGGAGGCCATCAGCCACAAGCCCTGGGGCGAGGGCACACCACAAGTTGTACAGCTGGGCGGCCAAGCACAAGGAAACCCTGCTGGTACCAAACCACCATAAGGCAAACAGAACTGCCAGAGAGGAGACGAGAGGAAGAAGGAGAGAGAGAGGGAGAGGAAGAATCAAGCTTTTACAAAAGCCCTCAAATTGCACACACAAAACTTTCATCTGGCATTACAGATGAAAAGGTCAAAGTAGATTTACAAAGACATCCAGGGACTACTCCCCTCTCCTCTGATTTCAAGGGATTATTTAAAGCCATGGGGCAGCTGGCCTGGTTGAGCATACCATGTAGAGAAGGCCAGCATGTTCTCCCTCTGGCTGCTGGTACCTGGGATCTCTTGGCACTTTGAGCTGGTGTCTGACATTCAGGCAGTGAGAAAAAAAAATGTCACAAATGAAGTTATCACTTTTAAATGCTCCTTAGGACTTTGTTCATTGGCTTTGTCATGGGGTATCATCATGCTACAGACCAACCAGTTAAAGAGGTACAGTCAGTCTGGAGATCTGTGGCCTCCTCTGGTTAGTCAAGACGGTCACACCATGACTCATGCCCTGGACCTCACATGAGAAGTCAGCAGACAAGCATTTCAGGAGACTTTGACCAGTATAGTTGTGTAATCTGGCCAAGGTCTCCTCAAACACTTATTTCCATGGGAATATTGTGCAATAATCACTCATCTATGCATAGGCAAAGGATCCTAGTATGAGAGAGGAGACCTGCTGAACCTAGCAACAGCTCTCAAGAAAAAAAAAAAAAAAACCACAAAGCCCAAGTGGCCACTTTGTGCCCAGAGCTGGCCTAACGCCACACAGTGCCCGGTGATGAAATCTGTCAATAATTCACTGAAATAATTACACTGCCAGGTCAAGTATGACCTAAAATGAAAGTCACTGAAACTAAAGGCTGTTTTCCTGCTGAATTCAGGAGCTTTGGGCATCAGCATGCATCATTCACCAATCTGTCCTTTGACAGGACTCTTATTTTCCACCAGGAGTGACTCAGGATGGCAGGCCCACCCAGCCCAACCCCTGCTGAAAGCATGGCTGCTCCCAGGACAGCTCAGGGCCTTGTTCTTTCTGTGCTGCAGGTCCCAGGGCTGGCGATCACATAGCCCTTTGGAGGACCTGCTCCACTATTTCAACCACATACACTGTGAAAAATGCGTTCCTTGTCCTCAGCTGGGGTAACACCCCACTTGTCCCACTAGGTTCCTTCCTGGCACTCTTCCCAAGGTCAGGGCTAAACACAACTATTCTGCACAACACACTCTGACCTGTTCTGGTAGATGTTGACAACTTACTGGGAACCAGCAGCCTTACTTATTTTTAAGTAGTTATTTCTACATCCAGTGTTCTACGAATTGTAGTCTGTGCAAGTATGTGCATGAAGGAAGAGTAAGGGTGTTTGTGCAAGTATGTGCATGAAGGAAGAGTAAGGGTGTTTGCGTTTGCACAGTGCACCACAAACTACTCTTAAGACTGACCTTGCACAATCCTAAAATCATCTTCTAATCAGGTTCTACCACTATCCCAAAATAAACAGCCTGCCATACAGGCATTAAGCCAACATGATGCTATTTGGAGACCTTAAAATAAATGTATTGATCAGTGCAGGTGAAGGTGGTGGGTCTTCTCATTCTGCGGAGTTGTTTCCTGTGTGACTGCACTCTGGATAGACATCTCCATATTTCAGCTTTGCATCCTCACAGCTCCAAGTGTCTGCAGGAGAATGTGAACGTATCTGTGCCAGCAGTTGGTTTTTCATTTAACAATTACTTGTTGAAGTCCACTCAGCTTAGTTGGAGTCTCTCACCTGTAGAGTGATGTAGAGTATTTGTGAAGAACCTGGGGGGCTTTTCTTTTCCTTCTACGTTCTAGACATGAAAAACCAAAAGACAAAAAGCCTGCCTGAATGCTGTCCTGTTCAGCCTTCTTTCTGTCTTTAGGAGAACATCTGCAACACATTAAAGTACTCCAAAATTTCACCTCTTATAAATAGATCTCCGTCCATTTCAAGTTTTATAATTGAAATGAAACCAGCTACATCAAAAAAACAAGTATCTGAACTTTCAATACCCTCAAGGCATAAACTTAAATTTCTTGATTGAGTAAAGTTGTGTTTCACAGCTTTTTACCTTGCCCTACCCATTCTGAAGCTAATTGTGCTCTCATTCACAGCTGAAAGTGCTAATGCTCTTGGGTTTGATTCTTCTTAAGGTAAATGAAAGTTCAGGTTCAGTTCTTTTCCCTCTCAGCTCCTGGGAGTGGACCTACTCCAAATTCTCACCATCTTGTAGAGCTGTGATTAGTTTTACCCTCTGTTTTTTCTTTTCTCACAAGGATGAGATAATTTTGTCTATTTATTTTACATTTTGGGAAGATCTCTGAAGTATTTCTGCATCCTGTCTCCATGTGTAAAAAGGTATGGACAACCTAAGATTATTTGGAAGCACCTCATAGCTTCTAATTTGCTTCCCTGCTTGTTGTTTATTGAACCACCTCTAAGGAATATGCCTTTAAATGTGATTTGGGGGGTTTTGCATTTTTTTGTTGTTGGTATTGTTTGATACGTTCTGTTTTATAAAAGCTTTATGGAGGTTTAATAACCACTTAACGTGCTGTCATAAAGGAATTAGCTCTCAATTCATTTCAAGAAATGAGACACGTAACACTGTGTTGCCCGGTAGGTTGATGAAACTATCAACTTTATTCACAGACAATTCCTGAACTCTGTGACTTCCCACACATTTGTGTGTACACACATTTAATTATAGCATACTGGTGCTAAATTTACAGCATTAGATACTTGAGTTTTTTCTTTGGAAAACAGTGTTTTCTACCCAAAAAGGTTTTTGCTGTTCACATCTGAACTGTGCTGTTAACATCTGATAGTTCTTGAACACAACTTGCTTCTTTAAACTGTTAAGGAGTTAAAGCTTAAAAAACAAACTTTGGTTTCTTCACTCTTCAACCAATCCACAAGTTAGTCACTGTAATAGCATTCATTATCATTTAAAAAAAGAAAAAAAAAAGTAATCGTTAGCAATGCTATAATTTTTCTTTTCCAGAATCTGAGTCAATATTTAAATTTAGCATAGATTCAGAATCACTGTTGATGGTATGTAGTGTTCACCCAGAGATTTCCATCTTGAAAGCTCCATGTGGTCTGATAAAATGCTTCTGTCAAACCATTGGGCTGTTGGCAGGTGCAAATGGGGGGACAGCACTGGCAAATGATGTAAGGCTGCTGGGCAGGTGCCACACCTTCAGTACAGTGGTTGACTCTTCATGTTGCATGCACATAGTCTGGATTATTTCAGTTAAGAAGAATTATCACTTGCAGTAAGGGTTACATTAGACTACTGTTTCCATCAATACCCACGGCACACTTGATCCATGGCTGAGAGTATTCTGCAATAGAGAACAATAACAGTAAGAAAATTTTCAGGTTTGTTCTTCTCAAAAAGTTTTCCAAACTGACTGTAGTGGGATGCCACCAGGAGTAGGCAAAGCAGCTCTTCCCTATCTGAGTGGCGTGTTCACTCTGCCCAAGCTATTAGTCCTTCCTCACTCTTCTGCTTGTGTGTCTCACAAGCTAGGATCCCATCCTCTCCCATGAACTACACCCTCGTAAGTCAGAATTCCAAAGCAACACTTCCTTGCCCTGACCACAACACTTCAGCCTGGACCCTTATTTTCCTGTTTTCCTGCCACATGCTTATGGATGAGAACACAGAAGTGCTGTGGTCTGAGTCAGCAGCTGAAGGCACAAAGGAGAAAACAAAGCAATTCCTAACTTAGCTTCAGCGTGACGTTATACAGAAGTTACAGAACATGTCTGTCCTGTAACACCAACGTGTCATGCTGTTTTGAAGCTATGCTGTGCAGTGGGATCCCCTGACAGGCTTTAATTTTACCAAGAAGCAAATTAAAGACTTGGAGAACTGGATACTTATGAGTGGGAGGGACTAAACAGGATGTGTTCTCCAGATTTTGCATGTGCAGTTTTAGAGTTGGAACTTTACTAACAAAATGGTCAACAGAGGAGAACAATTGAGATGCTTGTAGTGTTAGGCTTCATCATACTATTAGCCCTTTTTTTTTTTTTTTTTTAAGCCATAGACAAAACTACACAGAGTATGTGGGAACCTCCTTACCTGTCAATGGAGTATCTTCCTTCACAGACATTGACCAACGCATACAGTTGTCTCAGCGCATACTCATACTGAAATAAACATTTTTAATAATTTCAAGGATGAACAGCAGGTATTTTTTATGCAAACTAAGTTGTGGCAATACTTCAAATACGCTATTAACATTCAAGGCACTTATTTGCTGGTCTGAATAATCTAATACTAGGCTAAATGGATCTCTCTTCTGTGTACTTTGTTCTTAGAAGTTCCTTAGGTAAATTCAGCTGTTGCTGCACACTAGCCTTTAGGCAAGGCTCACCTGTCTAACCACTTGCAATAAAAGAAAGCAAACAATAACAACAAAAAAACCAAAGAACCCAAACAAACAAAAAAATTCCCCTAAAAAGCACAAAAGAGGAACTAGAAGTTTAACAAAGCTTCATGGCCTCCTAATAGCCTGGCTAAACAGAAGCTCCAGTTGAAAGAGCCCTCTGCTTTTGATTTGCTAATAGTGCTTACATCTTGTCTAACTGGCAGATAATTCCATTGACTTCTGCTAAAATCAATAAATGTTCACAGAATCATAGGTTTTGGTTGGAAGGGGCATTTAAGATTGTTTAGTTCCAACCCCCCCTGCTATAGGCAAGGCCACCTCCCTCTAGACCAGGTTGCTCAAAGCCCCATCCAGCCTGGCCTTGAATGCCTCCAGGCAGGCAGGGCATACACAGCCTTGCTGGGCAATCTGTTCCAGCATCTCACCACCCTCACAGTAAAGGATTTCTTTCTAATATCTAGTCTAAATTTAACCTCTTCCAGTTTAAAGCTATTTGCCCTCATCCTGTTGCTACGTGCATTTAGAAAAAAAAGTCCCTCCCCAGCCTTCTTGTAGGCCCTCCTCAGGTTCTGGAAGGCTGCTGTAAGGTCCCCCTGGAGCATTCTCTCCAGGCTGAAAAGCCCCAGCTCTCTCAGCCTGTCCCTATAGTGCTCCAGCCCTCAGATGTAGCCAGTCACACAGCTCTTTCTGCTTAGGTTATCTTGCCTGATTGACATCAGGATTGATTTTTCTAGAACAAGAACTGCCCTCTGTTATTCTCCTCTGAACAGTGTTTGGCACAACAGAATTTGGTCCTCAAGTGAGATCTCAGGAAGAAAGGACAATAATAAAGCAGCTAAGAAAAAGGAGCTCTCGGGAGTTCAATGAGACCATGATAGTATCAACTAGGCTATGAAAAAGAACTGTACAACATGCAATTATAATACAGAAATCTGAACATACTATGAATTCAAAGTGGTAGTGCTGTTTCTGTTTTTCTAATAGTAATGCTTCGACCAAAAATACAACATGACTTACTTAATATTTGGATTTCTGGGGAAGGAGATGGTGAAGGAATAGTTCTAACTAGTAGAAATTAGTCTTTTTGTTTGCTTTTTACTGAAGGTATTTTTAGTAATCTTCATCTACAAGTGTGGTGAAAGTAGTTTCCTGCTTCCAAAAAGATTACTCATCCAAAAATAATCTGTAAGGCTGCCCCCATGCTAGCTTTTTAATAAAAGCTGATTTTGCAGACCTGACAATGACTTCTGAGCTTGTGGTGTTACTGGTACATGTATCAGGTTATATCTGGTGCTTGTCTTACCAAGGGAGAGTGCCAGTTGAAACAGTGAGTTTTGAAATGGTTCACCGCTGCCTGATAGCAGTCGTAATTGCTGATGGTCAGCCTGTCTGACAGAATCTGGTTAGTCAGTTCTGTTGATCCTGTTATTAAGGTGATGATCTTCCGCATGGATTCCTGGATATATTCTTTAGCCTGCACATAAGACAAAACTTTAAAATATGCTTTTTTTTTTTTGAACCCTAATTTGAAGACTTTTAATGGAATTTTTCTTTAAATCTCTCTTGGCCCTCAGCTCTTGAAATCTTTAAGGGAACCAGTTTTGCCTCCTATTTTTGGTACAAAATCTTGGACCTTAACACTCAAATGAAAACTAGGGAGAAAGAGACTCCTGGTGCACAAAATAACTCGTTCTCCCTCTGGTGTTCTGCCAGAAAAAAGACAATGAAGTATTGATATTGGTTACACTACTGCAGAAGCTATTTGATGTGGGAGACTTTGCTTTTACTGTGACAAGGTTAGCTAATACCAAAGACTAACTCCTGCCAGCAAGAATTCCTATGGATAGAGAATGGGCATTTCCAGGCAATAGAAGTGTGATACTGACTTCTGTATTTGCTTACCTCTATCTTTATAATCACTACTTTAAATGCCTCTGGGAGTAAATCCCTAAGTTTTAAAGGAAGAGTAAGCCATCAGCTAGAAGCTAGCAGTCTGAAGACTAATTTCGTTATAAATAGTAAAAACTGGAAACAATTCCATTGGTTCAGGAGAGTGACTTCTTATTACGGACAGAAATCTGACCTGGCATATAGCCTGGCTTTACTGCTGTTTGTTGGGTTTGTTTGTTTTTGTTTTGTATACCTCCAGGTGTGCTTTCATCTCCGCAGCAATCTTCTTAGCTTCATACATATCATTGGTAGCCATCAGCTTTCGTTTCATGATAGCGAGAGGCACATCGGGACTAGGAGTCAGGTCATGGCGTTCTACAGGTGGCAGAGAAATGGGGACTGCCTTCTTCCCCGTGCCCTGAAACTGCATCACTTTCATAGAGGAGATGCTCTGAAAGTTAGAAAGTAAACAAATAAGCCATCAAGCACTTCCAGTTGAATGCTTTGCTTTGCTGTGCAAATCCAACTCTCTAAACTTGCTCTATTAGAAAAGCAGTTCATAAGCTTGTAAATATTTTTGTTTCTGATTATCTGTTTATAAGACTAAGGCTGCCAAAAATCTTGGAACTTTTATTTCCAAATATCAGAGGAAGAAAGGACTGTCAGGTTAAATAACCTATTTATTTTAAACAATTATACAATGTGTTTCTATCAACACATTGAATAAAAGGACTATTATAAATGACATGTCATCTCTTAGCCCCTCTCACTCAAGGGAACAATGTACTTCTTTAACATTATGTCAATATTCACATGCCTAGGAGTGGTAACTATTTGTATTATACTTGATTGATGTCAGGTTTTTTGTGTGTGATGAGCAGTTTCATTTTTAAATTAACTTTACCAGACTGCTGTTTGTTTTTGTTTTAAAAGGAAAAAATGGGTAGGGCAGAAAAGATTTTAAGATGTATCTGACCAGGAAGCCCACTCAAATACGTACTTTGTTTCCATACTGCATCACATGGCTGGTGTTGGTACGCTTCTTCACCAGCTGAAACTGCTTGTGCAGCGTTTCTTTTCTGAGATCCTCCTGCATAAAGAAACTTCCATGTGATCACAGCTACTTAAATTCAGCTATTATAAAAATGTGTGGAAACCTGGAAAAGGCTGTGGCTACCAGTCTGTAGAAGGAAGTAGAGGGTAAGAGCTATGAAACCTTTGAAACACATAGAAGTAAAAAATGGAAATGAAGACTTGCCAGGATATTCCCAAATTGCTTTTAGTGACCTCTTAACTCCCAGCAAATGGGCAAGCAGGGAGGAGACCAGTGTAAGAATCCAGACTTGTTTCACTATTACCATTTTCCATTATGCTAATAAATGGGTTAGCCACAGTTCAGTATTTAAGGATCTCTGAAGCACAGATGAAACCTACTGACCTGCCAGATTAAACAAATTCAGATACGTTGTCTCAGATTGTAAACTACGGTGACGTAAACTAGAAACTAGTTGGTTTCTAATCTTACTAATAAAAAAGAATAAGTTTCTGAAATAAATTCAGTTGCCCAAAGATTATAAGGTTCTGAACAGCAGTTAAATACTTCTATCAACTCAGTTTGTTGATTTCAGTCTCACATAAAAACAACAAATCCTCTAAAACAACTGTTTTTAAAGCCTACTGGTATTTGTGCATAGAAATGTAAGCAATCTTATCTAGTAACCTACCATATCTGAATCTTCCATCCAATTCACACTGTACCAGTCACCAAGATAGGTCTGCCTTTCATCATCATAATAACAGGCATAAGATGACTCCCTGGGGTTGGCAGCAGTTGTTGCGTAAACTGTAAGACAAATGGAAAGTAGTTTTTTGTGGTTTTGTTGTTGTTGGTTTTTTTGTTTAACATCTCCATGATTGAGCACTTTGCTGCATGTGATATATCTGCCTAAGGATTTTAGCTATCGTTTACTTCTAAGTGGCGTGAAGAAAAGAAGCTTATTAGTAATTCTGTTCGGTCAGCTTCTGCGCTGTTTTAAGAACTTGCTATGTGGTCAGCAGTGCTTAAGCAAGAATATGCACTTCTGGAGGGAAAAACACAAACTACTTTCAAATAACTGCCTGACAGTATTGTGCAGTCACAGTCTACACACTTGTACTCCTAATCACAATGATGAGGATTTGTTCCCAAACTTGGAATAAATTCCACAAATCATCTTTTGCTACCTTCTTAGTAATTATCTCCAGAACATCATTCTGCATTGAGGGAGAAGCTCAAACCACCTCTACACGATCTGTCTCAAACCCAGTGTTTCCAGTCAGTCCTCTCTTACACAACAAGTATTTTAAACATACCCTTACAGATACTAAAACAAAAGCTATTTTGGCTTTTTGTCAAAGTCAACTCATGGCATACTTGCATGATTGGAGTCCAAGTTTCAAAAATGAAAAATGCTTTGCATGCTTAATGTGTAACTAGTGTTGTTTTCACTCAGAATATTGCTACAGTTCAAAAGCCAAAAGAGTCTCAAATATTGTCTGTGTAGTTAAGCGATGCCCTCAGCATCCTTTAAAATGCTTACTAAGAAACCACTTACAGTATATAACAAATGGTTACTTTCAGTTAAAAATGTTCAAAGTAAGCTGTAAGCTTTGTAAGCTCAACTGAAGGCTGACAAGGACAGCTTCTGGTTCTAACATGAACTGCCAATTTTCTGCCTTTGTAAATCACTGGTAGAGCTAGTAGTAAAACCAGTCACCAAACTGGAGGTTTCTAATAGAATAAATTTTAAAACATGCTGATTCACAGAGCATTATGAAATGTGAGAACCTGCTGTAAATTCTTGACAAGGCTGTAAGTCTCAGTGGCTGCCAGCCAGGCTACTACAGGGCCAAAGTCCTAGGAAGCCATGATATGCAGGTGGCTGGGTCCTCCCTGGAATCAGAGCTTCACAATAATGAAAAAGCCAGAGTGTCTGCTCTCCCAACCATGGAGCTGAGCTTGAAAAGGTTCTCATTCCTCATTCTAACCAAGGCTAAACTCCCAGCTCTGTAGTAGAAAGCTTAGAAACTCTGAAAAGTTGGGAGTTCTGCTTCCTGGTGTATTGCCCAAAGCAGGGTAGCAAAACTGTCTGTCAATCCTGTATCCTGATTGGTTCTAGAGGAGGAAAGTGTCAGCAGGAACAACTGTTAATAATGCTGAGGCTGAGAAATGCCAGTATAACCTTTGTGGTCACCAGTTAAGGACAACTACGTAGTTCCTGAAAAGAACTTTTTCAACTTCTCATTTGCAAGAAACAAAAAGCCTTGATGGTCTTTACAGGATTCTGGACATTTTTTAAATGGAACTTCCCATAAATGGAAAATGTTACTTTCTCTAATCCTTTCTAGGGATGCACTTGAACCTATCCCTTACACAGTATCTGTTTAGGTCTTGCCTATGACAGGTTTTGAAATCTACATCCATTAAGTTAACTGATTGCTCACCATTAATATTGTCAGCCAAATGATTCATCATAGATCCAGACTCACATGCTTCAATGTAAAACACCATCTATAAAATAAATCAGAGACCTTAATAAATTTCACAAGGAAACTGAGAAAAGTCCTTCAGTGCTTTTCAGCTGTAGTTAGTTTAACTGAACTGATAACCCTGAAGCAAAACCTATCTGTAACGCTACAAAATAAAACAAAGTAGTAGATCATTTTTTCTTTTTTGGGGGAGAACTAAACTATCTGGAAAAGGGAAAACATCACAATGGAAAGATACAATCAACCTCTATAGAATCCAAAGGGATCTAGTGGCTAACATACAAAGCACATATCAAACACAAGTCAACCGTTAGGCCTAGCAGTTTGCCACTAATGAATGTGGTACATCTGGAACCTATGACCGTGTATGTGTTCCTAAACACCCCCAGCTGTTCTATAGATAGAATAAGCAGCTTTAAAAAAAAAAAAGCTACTATTAGATTCTAAAGACTAGTCTTTCTGCTTAAAACTACTTGTAATGAAGGAAACGCACAGAATTTTCTGACAAGAGGTACAGTCTTTTCAACTATATTAGTAACTGTTAGAGAAAAACAAGGCATATACAAACTTTCTGTAGGAACATGCAGTCTGAAGTGAACAAAGCACAGGAAGAAAGAGTCAAGTATGCATTATGAGGGTGCAATAGTTACAAATGTTGTTCCTTCCCCTGTCGGTTACACTTGTACGTTATAAAGAGCCTGGGCTATATCTGTGCTGCATCAATTGCAAACATCCAGTAAAGAAGGGAAAATGTGTAGAGGATCAGACCTGTAAGTTATAAATTCTAATCCAAATTTCATTACATGGCACCAACTTCTTTGTGCTTTAAATTACTCTGGAAGTGAAGACAAACAGCTCTCTTCCATAGCAGCTGTTCTTTCAATCATACAACTTCTAACATGCTTGTTTACCTTTTGGTACTTTTTGTGATGATGCATGTACCAAATGGTCTTGTTCAAGTCCTTCACGTGAAGCTGTAAAATAAGAAGGCTTCTGTTAAAATCACTGATGTTCAAAAGACACACAACTTGTTTATTAGGAACAACTACTAACTGTTATGAATATGTGTATCACTTCACCTTTAACATATCCAGTGTCTTGGACATCTGAAATACAGTGTTCTAGTATTTACTGCTGGAAAGATAGCTAATGGTGCCAAATGATACATGATTCATGTAGTGCACTAGAAAGCAAGTCCTAACCATGTGAAACAGAAACAGGGATGATGAAGAGAACATCGCTCCTTTTCTCCTTCCAGTCCATAATATGTCAGTGCATTGAATATTTTAGAGTTTTGGATGTATTACTTAATATTTTAGTATGTCGTTAAAAAGATAGGTTTTTTATGACAAACTCCAAAGCAATCCCCCCAGATGCTTACATCATCATCAGGAAAAGCTAGAAGTCCTGGAGCTCCGTGGTCAGTGAAATAAACAAATACATGATCCTTGGGACCACTGTAAAGAGAAAATTTAAAGAAATTATTTTTAATCACTCCAACCTGATCTTTACTACAACAAACATCGTTTGCTGCTCAATACCAAGGCACACCAACATTTGAAAATAAAGCATCTGAAACACCTCATGCTCTTGGTAGCAATTTTTCCTTCCAAAACATATTACTTTGAGTGCTTTTCAGAAGAGATGAGTGTCTGGAAGAGAAATAAGATCAGGTATATATGGTTAGTCCCTCAAGCATGGGGACAATTGCTGGTTAGGCTGGGGATGGTAGTTGGCAGGAGTACAACTGTTCTGCCTGTCTTAGAAATCTGTTATACTGTGGAGATGTGTAGCAAATGGATTCCTTTTGTAACTACGTTATAGTCATGTTATAGTGAGGCACCTGTAATACATGATAAACCACAACATGCTTTTTTGTAAGATCCTTTGTATGTTTATGTACTACCTTGTTTTGATCTGTACAGATATACATAGCCAAGTCAGTGCCAGCCCATGTCTCATGAAGATCTGATCTATATACAAACTCACTCTTTACACTAGGTAGGTTATTTGTACTACATGGCTCCACAGTTGGTTGAGCACTGTATGCTCATGAGTGCTGATTCCTGAAGTTTGCGGCAGATTTTTATTGCTCTTTAAATCAAACAGATAATGTTTGGCTGATGCCAAGGTGTTTCTCTAACAGCTAGATCTCCAAAGGGATTTTGCTTCTAATCTGTGTTCAAGGACAATTTCAAATAAAATGTATAAACAGGTTGGAAGGAGTCCCCAAGCCAGGTTTCTGCCTGGCCAATAACCTGCTGGTTAAGGAACAACCTAGAAGACAATCTAGAAGACTTTTGAGCAGAAAAATAATTGAGTTCTTGTCCCGCCAAAGAGCAGAAGTGAGGGCACTGACTGAAATTCACACAACAAAGCCTAACAAAAAAGGGGTTAGGATGTATTTGTCTGCCACTCTTGGCCGTTTTTTTTTTTTAATCAGGGTTCAAGCTCTCCTCCTGAGTAGCCAAGTGTCTTTGGCCCTCTGCATAGCCACTCCTTTATGTGACTCATAACTTCAAGATTTTACAAGTGAGGCATGTTCTGAAGTACACTTTTTTCATAGGCTAAAGAATGCTTTATATTCATTGCTTGGCTCTTTCCAGCTACTAGAAAAGAACAATCTAGTACCTGTACAGCAATTTATTAACTTTTTGCCTATATGACTTGCATATATTTTCTATCTTGCTTCTTTAGGAGGAAATATAAATGATTGAGAGCAGTAGCTTATTCAAATATTGTCCTGCTCCTTCATTGGTTTTATTCTTCCCAGTGCTGGAGCAAGACTCTTCTGTTTCATTGCTTTGTCTCTAAAATGAACTGCTGGATGAAAACAGGCACTTACACAATTTTTATTTAACTAGGTTACTCATTTGAATGGGTCAAATTTTAATTTTTTTTACAAGAAATACAGTACATAGAAAAATGATAAATATGAAAAATATCACTGGCAGTACTGAGTGAGAAATATTATACACCTCAGAAAATAGGCATCATATTTCACACTCTGTAGATACAAGATGAATAAATTACATCAGGTATCTTTTTAAGAGGTCTTCCAATTGGGCCCTCAAATAGGCTACTTTATTATTTCATCAACTAAGTTCTATAAGCCTTTATAAACTACTCATTAATTGCAGATATTCTGCTTGGCCAGTCTAGTATTTATTATTGTTCATATATTAGAATATTGCCAAACTTAGAAATATTTGTGCAACTAATTTGACAAACACTTTTAACTACAAATCCATTAAGATGTAAGGCTATGCTACTTTTTCAGCCGCAAAGACTTTTCGCATTACATATAAACCATAATTCTGTTTCAGTACATTCAATGCCGAAATATCTCTGCATCTGCCAAATAGTACATGTAGTGCACTAGAAAGCAAGTCCTAACTACGTGAAACAAAAACAGAGATGATGAAGAGAACGTTGCTCCTTTTCTCCCTCCAGTCCTTAATGTGGCACTGCAATACATGCAATTATTTTCTAAATGAAATTTCTCTTACCTTTTCAAAACTTTTCCTGATCCCACCCCCTTCACTGCTTCCGCATCCCCTCTGAGGACAGCAAGGAAATTCTTTGGAGTAACATCCTAAGAATTTAAGAGGATTTAAGTTAAACATTATTTAAAATATATATATATATATATATATATTTAGTAAGATGGCATCTGAAAACCGTAACTCATGTATGGGTGGCAGGTGTAGCTGGCCACTGATATTCAAGAATAATATTTCCTCAGTTTCCTGTATTGTTCATACTCTGAAAGTAATTTGCCTTCTGATACTTCAGCAGTTTAAAAGAAGAATGCAAGCCAAACTCAGAATGTGGTCTTTAATTAGAATGAGGATCTACTCATTCTGTACAGTTATCATTGAAATTCACTGTCTTAGTTCCTACTTAGATTTCCAGGGATAAAATAGTCTTACTGCTACTACAGAACTCAATGGTTATAGTTTCTTGAGATTTACGTTTTGGAGAAGCCAAATTAAAAACCCCTGCCTTTGCCAACTTTCACCCATCTTTTCAGCCCTATATCCAGGTCCTTGCCATGGCATTACACTGGCAAAATAATTTCTGTATCTAATTTTTTAACTATATATTGGTATCATCTGGAATTTAAAAAAAAATCCCCAAAGAAATCATTTACTATTCATTTTAGCTTCAATGACACAGTTTCCAGTCTTGAGCCTAATACCCCAACTGCAGGGTTGCATGTGTAGACCATATTAGCCACTGATGACTCACTTGGATACCAAATCACGAAATCACCAAGTGACTGCATTACACTTCTGATTTAATGAAACAGACTTGCACAGCTGTTCTTCAGATTTGAGTTAAAACATTTTTGTATGCAAAACAATGTGAGGATTTACTTTTATGACCATTACTTTACCTCCAAGCATCTAGTGTTTACATTCATCTTATGAACAATGAGCTTCATGCCAAACCATGCAGGTGAATAAGCTGAAGGCTTTATACTATGTGCATTTTCATGTGTAACGTACAGATTAAAAGTATTTATCCACAACACTGGTTAAAGTTGAACCTTAGTTTCCCTGAAACTGTGTTTTCATTCCTACCTCTTTTGTATAGTCCTTGGGAACTCCAGCATACACATCTGTTCCATTAGGTCTATTGATGACAATGCCTTTTGTTGGATTTCTGAAAGTTTAAAGCAATATAAATACAAAGAATTAGTAACGTGTCATACAACAACCACAGAACAACTAGGAAACAATTTAAAATATCCTGACTGGTCACCTTGCCTTTGAGAGAGTATGAACAGTAGTACCACGTATTGTTAAGTGATCACAGAATACAAAGGCCTTTACATTTCAGTCACTTCACATGTTCAGCTTAGGTGTTCTTACACTCAGAGTACTTCAAGTATCCTACCACAGATTGTGTAGATTAACCTGAGCATGTAGGTAGGTGGTCTGTTATACTACTATCTCTCTGCTTTTACTCCTTCCTTTAATTCCCCATTCCCACTTCTGCTATGCATGTCATGTCTGCTGACTTCTGCTGAAGTTGTCTCAGAATTAGAGGCTGTATAAGCAATCATTTTCACACAGCAAACAATGATATGCTATATAGGCAGTGATCAAGGATAGGTCATATACGTTTCTCTGTTCAGTGCACTTTCTGGAGATTAATCCATTTGATATGTGACTCATAGGCTTTTTCTGAAAGGATGTTGAAATTCCCTATGTTCGTGCTTTTAGGTTATCTGCTGTAAACTGTTATGTCTGGGAGGTAAGACCCCTTGCTTCTGTAACAGTGAAGAACTGACAAGGAGCCCTAAAGTCCTCAGTGCCATAACAGATGTTGACATGTGTAGCAATGCTTAGAAAAGCTCATGTGCATATCCCAAAGCAGACTTACAGTGCTGATGGATAAAACTTCTCTACATATCTCAGGCAGTCTTAAAAACTCTTCTTACAAAACTACTACAAACTCAAAATATATTAGTGACTATGGCATATTTGTAGAAAACATAGTTAGTTACCAGTGCACATTCACTACTTACTCATCATTATCAGCAATGTCATCATACATCATGACAATTATCTGTTCATCTGGAATTCCATTTCGGTGTACGATCTGGTATGCGTGGCACACATCTGCCTGTAATAATGTAGATTTTCATTATTAGCTTTAATGGAGACTTCACTCTTGAGAACAAGAAAAATAGCTTTGTGGACCTAAGACGAGGCTATTGTTCAAAAGAAACTCCATCCTAGTATTTTCATTTCAAATACAAGAGACTGAGGGTTGCTAGAAGACTGAAATGCACAGATGTAATCCAGGATTGTCTTTCTCTTACTAAGAACAGTTGCAGTAATAATTAAGACTAGGATTAAAATCTCTCCAGTTTAAAATTTCTATTCAAACACAATCTAGAAGTTACTTGCAAATTAATAAAGATAACGAAGTTTAACAAAAGGTCCTCCACAATGTTCTATGTTGTGCAAGGAAAACCCTGTCCACAGACAGATCCAAAGTGCGCTAAGCAGAGGAAGAAAGAGTTGGATTTCCACCAATTTCAATTAGTTCTGCAACAAGCCTGCATGACTAAGCAGCAAAAACTATCCTTGGCTGAAACAAGTATAGCTTAATAGTATCAACTCTACAAAGACTTTTTTCAAAATTTTGTTTTACTCAACGAGAATTTTGACTAACCAGTAATTCCTTCTTAATTATATATTTCTTGTAGAGTAACACTAAAGTATATTCAGGGCAAGGAAATGGATTTCCATAGAAACCCGAATTACAGAATTTCTATTCAGGCTCTTTTCCTGACTCATGCAGGATATGAATAAGCAGATTTTCTTTACAGAACCACATTCTGATGGCACAGAAATAACAGTACTCATTAAAACAATATTACAGTGAAGTATGAAGTTCGATCAGCACATAATCGTTCTTTTCTTTTAGACTCGCAGTCTGTGAGTGACTGAATGGCTTATCAGCAACCACATTTTAACTCCAGAACTATAACCTATCAGATGCAAGAAAAAATGTGCAGATTTAACAGAAGAAATCTCACCTAAAAAAAATTCAAACTTCACGTGCAAGCTGGAAACAAGCTTTAAAACTTACTTCTGCTAAACTCATTTACTAATTTGCACATCAAACTAAAGCGGCTTAAGTGGACCTCCATAAGTATAGTTTACTTAGATGCACTGCTGACTTCTACTAATTTAATTTAAAGGACTCTGTAAAATCCTGCCACTTTCATCTTGTGTGGCTGAAAACAGAGGGTAGTTGTGCAAGACTATGAAGGGTGAGGCAAATTCAATGCCAGTTCAATGCCAGTGAACTCTCTCAGGGGAAAATCTTTTCCACATGACTAACTCTGAGTGTTAAACTATCCTTACTAAAGCAGTTTAACTTCCTACAACACAAGTCAGGGTAGGTTCTCTCCCTCCCGTCTCAAGCTACCTCCAGTGTTTACAGTTCTCCATTTCCTTGTACAGCATTATGGGAGCTGTTGCCACATCAAGCCAAAGACACAGGTTAAACCAAAGTTATAAATGGTACCGCACACAATGCAAAACAGCTGAGTGAAGACTTGACTAAACAGATATTTCATTTTCAGAAGCAACCCAGGCAAAAGTAGTAGAAAACACTAATCAAGCATCTCTACACAAACACATGAGTAGATGGGTCAGATCTCTCACCCTTAAGACACGGTACATGTCTTCCGCTAGGCTGATAGACACAGCTACAGTCAAGCAACACAAGGAAATGCTTAGGCATGTTATTGTGATAGAATATCAACACATTCAACCAACAAACGTCTGTAGGCAATATGGTTGGCCTGTAGAGACTTTCTGAGGTGCTTTAAATCAATAACAAAGTACCTCAAATTAGTTCAGCTTTGTAATTGCATGCTATCAGCTTATTTTTTTTGTCTGCTCTTCATTCTGATTCATTGACTGTTTGCTCAATGTATCTTGTCTTACACAGATCTTGATGGTAACTTTAAATGGGTCAAATTATTTAGTGTAGGTGGAAACAGACCAATATGATCAATTCCCATCTACCTTAATTTATGCCTGTTTGGATTTTGGCCCTACCTTTTAAGGCTTTTGCTATGAGAAAGTGTGTCTGCTGGTAGTACAGTGATATAACCAACATAGGCTGTTGTAGCAAAAACATGTTTTGCTGCTAAAACTCCCTTATCTTAAGTAGAATAGTTTTGAGGAAATGTTTTTGTGTGTGTAGTTAGCTGACCAGACCGGCCACCTTTGATGTTGGTCACATGCTCTTCTTCTTCCCTCCCATATACTGAAAAACAACCTCTATAAAACCAGAATAGAAACAGCCTGCTGCTAGAATAGGGAGGCATTTGTGAATCTACAGTATTTCCTGTTATCAGTAAGTGCCTATAAGTATCGTTGCTTGAGCTTTGCTTCTTACAGAAATATTTCTGTAGCATAGCTAAACATGTAAACTACTCTAAAAGAGATAGCTAATATTGTTCCAGGTCCCCTGTTGGTATCATTCTTGTTGATTTAGTACATGATACAAATTCTATGAACACTTACTGCATAAAATCATCACTTAAAGCAGATCATGCTTTTGTGACCATGATTTGGTGTGGCCCTGTTCTGAAGGGCAAAGAGAAAGTCCAATTATACAGCTGCTACTGCTCAACAGTGCACAGGTGCCAGATGTAATGGAAACTGTTAATAGGATGGTTCAGACTTTGTACCGCCATGTTAAGTCTAAGCCTGTTGCTACATCAGCAAATTCCAAAGGAATATCTGAGCTTAAATCCACTTAATTATTTAACTTCTGTATCTTGAAAGCACATCAGTCAGGTGGAATCTCCTTCCTCTCCTGGGATGAAAACAAGAAACGCCAACCAGCCTTACTCCTTTGTCACACAGCTGTTTAAACATTCGAGTTAAGACAGCTTTCAAGTAGCCTGCTTTTTTTTTTTCTTTTTGGAAAAATCAAGTTGTTTTGTGGTATGTACACACATAAATATTTCCTAAATGAAAAAAAAACCCACCAACTTCTGCACACTTAGATACGTCTAGTCTTATGACTGCCAGTCTCATGGCTAAAAAGCACGTGTAACAAAGTGTCAGCGTCAATGCAAAGTGGCACTGATCCTGCCAAAGGTACGCGGAAATTCTGTGGCCAAAATAAGAATGAACTCTAATATATAAGCATGGCAGAAGACTAGGTCTGAAACGTCAGCCATATTTCATTCCCTTTCTGAAGCATGCATCAGTCAATCAGTCAAAAACTACTACTCTATTGACAACTTAGGAAATGCTTAATCCCTGGCCCATAAAGCTCACTAACTATAAGACTGAAAACAATGACTGGAAACAGACCTATGCACACATTTAAATGTTTTAATTTTCAGCATTTTAATGTTGTCAGATTTCTCCTCTGGTATATGCTCCACCGTTAGTACGACTCAACACTGCACAGTATCGATAATGTTCATTTATGGCTTTTGGAGTATCCAGAAAGTAATGGCCTGTTTTCTTGATCTGCCTGTGAAACCAGCTTTAGGTTGGAGCTGCTGGAGGCACAGTCGGTGCAGTCAGAATAACTGCTGAGGAGCAGAGAGGAGTGCATGGATAGTACTTTCAATGACCAAGCAACTCTAATAAATACTAAGGTATCAGTAAAACTGCGGAAGAATCGAGAAGCACCAAGCACAAGGCTATAAATAGGCTAGTCTTGCAGTAACAGCAAGCCTATCACATTGGGCTGAGTACTATTCAAAACATTTAACATTTTTCTTAGGAACTTGATTAGATAACTGCAAGAGAAAAGCTTAGATCATCTTGATTTGGTAACCATCTCACTTCAGGCATCAGACAGAAAACAAGTGCCTGTAAGGTCTGAATCTCAAGTACAGATAAATGCAAACAATGGGTTTTTCTCCTTTATTTGCCTACATTCGAGGTTTGCACCACTTAGTGGATCCTGACCGCTGACAGCTGAAGTCTTAGAAGGAGTTTCGGGTTTGTTGAGGTTACAGGTGCAAACTCAGAGTTCACAGAGCCTGCACAGTCTTTACGAACTTGATACTGATGGTCTGTACAGTGTACAACGACAGACTAATTTCCCTACAAACTTTCAGGTATGACATTAGAGATGAGTTTGAAAGCGTGATCTTTGCTCCCTCCTTTTATGTTTGCATAGTCAAAGGAACAACTTCTGCTACCAGGTGCCTACTGTGGAAGGCAACAGAGAGCAGACACTGCTCTCTCTGACAGAATACAAAGCAACAAAAACATTAGGTGTAATTCAAACACATGGCCTTATTTATTAACTGTACCCCAAAGAGCTGAACTGGGCAACCAAAACCCAGTCATGTGTCTGCCTGGTCTCAGGTTACAAAGGGATATCACAAGGGGCACTTAGGAAGTAACACCCTGGTAATGAGCAACTGGCACACCGAGTAACTACTTGCACAAGCTATATCAGAGAGGTTCTGAGGAAGAAAGGTGACAGTGGGAGGAAAGTGCATTAAAGTACAATTTATTTTCTTCTGCAATTTCTCCTTTGGAAAGAAGAATGACAAAGAATTGAATCTGCAATCCTGGAGCACTGCTTTGTTTCTGTTAGTATAAGTATTATTCTACTGAAAATTGTATGTTCACCGTGGAACAATTTCCATGATGGACGAAGCACAGAACTGGAAGTTCAAGTCCTATTCATGGTTCCACTGCACGTGATGAGCAAGCCATTTAGCACAGCGCTTCTGCGTCCACTGTTGGAAATAAGGGAGCACTAACATATGAAAAGCACGGCAATCAGCCTGCTTAGCATTTCTAAAAGTCTGTAATGACTTCTGAGGTCTCTGTTAGTGCCCTGCCTCCTCTTTACAATTCTCCTAGAAGTCAGTCTATTGTTCAGCTAGTTTTGCTAGGATGAAGTTTTCTTAAATGTTTGATACCCGAGGCACCCTCTTGTTGAATTATACTTAGCAGCATTTACACAGTGCGTTTTCCATGAGTTATCTACTGGGTGTCCCAATGTACATCTTCCCTCCACGGAGGTGGGCCCTGAGAGGCAGCTAGACAAGACAGTAGAGGCTTCTGACGGCCTGCAACCTCTGGGAATTAAATCTTTCGTAACAAACTAGAGGTATACTGTCTCACTCAGAACAGATAACTGAGAGCTCAATCCCCTTCTGAAGGATCCTACACACAGACTTATAATACTGATTTCATAACTTTGATAGGATTGCTAGCAGTGGTCTCATTTCCTTTTTTTCCCCAAATGCCAGTACTACTCCTGAAGCAAGCAGAGACGTTAAAATACAGACATTTCTAGGATTTAAATGCAGTATCTGACACTGCAGATACTTTGCAGTTAGTTGACGTTCCGTTCAAATTGAAGGCGTTCAAAAAAAAACCAGTTCTTAGTTTTCTAACCTTGAAAAGGTTACTTAGCAGACAGTCAAGGTACTTAACTGTCTGCTAAGTGCGACCACACTTGAAATGTAAATGTGAATTTCTGACTTATCATCAGACACAAACACTTGGGTGCGCATCTTGTGTTCCTCATTACTCCCTTATACCCGGCAGATAAACTTACTACTGAAGACCTACCAACAGAAAGGTTAAAAGCTCTATGCCTGATCAATGGTAGAAAAGGAATTATCATAAACCACAGCTTTAAAAAGAAATTTTATTTAAAGACTGAATGTTGCAGTATTGACTCCTCTTAGTGGAAGAGAGCCAGAGAGACCGGTTACGCAGCAATACCAACAACCAAAGCCTAACTCGGAATAATTTTACATTCAGACATGATCAAGTACAACGCTTGTATTTTTGTAATTGTTTTCTGTCGAAATTTCAACTTTTAAAAATCTCATCTCTTTGCACGTAATTCCACCTCCGGTTATCAAGCGATTGTTACAGTGCAACAAGCTGGCACAACCCCCAAAACCAGTTTGTCCAAAACTTAAGCCAGCGTTCGTCTGTAACAGGTTCTCTTCCTCAAATGCAACAACGTCGTCAGGCTGGTTCACTTAGCTTTAATCTCATCACTGCACTGAAAGCAGCAAACTGATTGCAAGCTGAAGGGGAAGAGAGGCATAAACACAAAGCCCAGTGCACGCAACACATAGAAGACTTGTTTCTTTCTCGGTTGCAACAAATGGAGAAGATAAGGCCTACCTAGCTTGTGCAGGCAGCTGCATTAAAAATGATCAATACCAACAAGTTTCATAGAATCATAGTTTCAAGTTCAGAAAGTCAGTTTGATAGACAAACCCAATCTATTTAATGCAGCCTAAATTCTAAAATGCTGGCTTTGTACACTCGTATGTCAAAACCAGCAGCAGTCTAGTAAAATATTTTTCTAACAGTTAAAAACATACAAATGTATACCTAGGTCAGAATAAAATGGGCTGTGTTCTCCAGAGAAGCAAGAGAGTACTCCAAGTTTTGAGCAAGGACTATGTTTAAGTGAAGATGAATCTGTTTAAGGGATTGCCCAAGAATTCCCCAAAGGGAAAAAATGCTGTAGTCTCCTGACCACTAATTACAAAAGTCCTGGATTTAATCAGAGTGAAGTCACAGTCCCATCTGTTCTGACACTCGTCCTCACGCCAGTGGTGACAGCACAGGAGTTCCTGTTTCCTTTTCTCCTCTTTCAGCCCTGCACCCCAGAGCACTGTATTCTTCTTGTGGCAGCACAGGTCTGAGACCATGCAGAATAGAGCTAGCAAAAAGCTTAAAAGAACCCTTGTCCTCCATTCTACAAAATCCCAGAAAACATACTGTGTATATACAGCTTCAGCTGAGTTTTTCAATCGCAGAGGAGAAAGGAAGATTTTTTTGTAGTGTAAGCTTACAAGAAAAACAGACAGAAACATGCATGTCTCTCAAAAATAAGGTTTAATTCTAGACATCACTTACTTATCTTTAAGTTGGAGTCAGACCTTCTAGCGAGGTAATACAATATCTAGCCTAAATGATACAGGTCTCCCAAGATAGAGAAGCGTGACTAGAGGAAGAACAAAAGGCTGGACGAAAAAAACTTAAAACAATAAAAGGAAATATGAAGGGTAATTATTGGGTGAGAATAACAAGACAAGGCCAGGCTGTGCATGAATCTTGTTGCTATTCTTTTACAATACTCCACACGCTCCTGAAAGCCCAGAAGCAGAAGCACTTGCCCAAATGACCTAAGTCTGAACTAGTCTAGGCAGCTGCCGTCTCCCTGCGAGTCCCAGAGCAGGCATTTTGTGGAGAGTAGTGTCAGCATGTGGGTCCTTACCTGGTGGCGGTAGTTGTACCAGCCATTGGAACCTGCAACAATCACCACCCAGTGCTTGCCTCCGTCCTCGGGCTCTTCCAGGGGGAACGTGCTGATGCCCAGAGTGCAGCTCAGCAGCACAACTGCTTCCAATATCATCTTTCTTCTTTATTTACTCCGCAGGTGGGACGGAGAAAAAATCCCT
The DNA here is from genome assembly GCA_016647715.1 of Pavo muticus. Lineage (NCBI taxonomy): Eukaryota > Metazoa > Chordata > Aves > Galliformes > Phasianidae > Pavo > Pavo muticus. The sequence continues at coordinate 1,906,126 of JACDJE010000016.1, read as the reverse complement.
AATGAAGAAGTTTGAGAGAAGTAGATCAGAGGACATAAGTCAAAAAAAGTAAACCAAAACAAAGTAAATGCCAGCAGTATCACAACTAGAAGCCCTTCTTGCTTGTTTTTGTATTCTAAAGACCGTTCAACCCACTGTACAATTTCTGGTCATATCTTCCCTTAGCACCAAGCTGCTACTAGTTACAATACTTTTCTGTCAGCTTTCAAATGTAACTGAAGGCAGTTCTGAGCAGGACAACCAAGTCTTTCAGCTCCCTCTGGTTGTTTTGTTCTGTAGTAGCTGGCAGTGAATAAGTTTTCAAATACAGAACAAGTATCATTGTTAAATATTTCACACAAAACTTTCTCAGAGTAACACTGTTCTCTCGGTCTCTGCTTGGGTAGCTCTCTGGTTCCACTTGCTGGCAATGAGCCCATTACCATCAAGTTCAACCCCTGGTGATGCAGGCACAAAGATGTACAGATGCGGGGCATTGCTCAGGAGCTGCAAGGTCAGGGCACCATAAGAGCTCTCTGTGTCCACAGAGCCAGGGAAAGCCCAGAGTGCTGCTGATCTGCATGCGATGCAGCTGGGGCTGGTGGGAAGCACAGGCTGTGAGCACCCTGTGCTATTTGTGCAGCCTATGCTGGTGGAGAGCAAACCGGTACCACATGAAAGAGAAGTACTTTCATCTATTTTGCACAATGGCTAAGTGTTTGCACAAGCTGCATAGAGAAAGAATAAGGTCTGAGACTGAACACGAATTCAGAAAAACAGAGCCAGAGAAGAGCTGCATGCTCTTGGAGGGGGATTTTACACTGGCCCAGTTAAAAAAAAAATATTTTGGAGACTGATCTCCATTGATATGCATGTGAGAGGTACAGTAAGAGTGGAGCAGTCTACTTAGTATAGCTTTCTATGGGATAAAATTGGAAACTCCCAAAACACACTACATGACCAGAAGGTATAATGTCATAGCTGCCACTATGCCAAAGAGCTAACAAGCATCTAAGTTAGTCTCAGTTCCACATGGCCAGAAACATCCACACTCCCAACTCAGGCTGAAACAGACGTAACCGACTTGCAACTAGGTCATGCATGGTGAGTACTCACAGCACAGCACAGTCTAAGACTAGATCTTCTTGGCACCAAGACTAAGTCATGCGGGCAGTTACAGGAAAGAAAAATTATAAATGTTTTTGAAAGAGGTTTTTGGGCTTTTTTTTCTTTTTCCCTTTTTAATGGAGCTAGCACAAAATGAAGGAAGTCACGTTAGCACACTGGTTTCTGCAAGAAGAGTTATTACCACACCAGTGAGCTCCAGAACAGAGGGAAGGACAGAACCAAAAGTTAAGTGCTGTGGCACTGCTTCTTTAAAAACTCACCTTCAGCTATGACACCTATCTTTCTGCAGTAAACCACTCCTGACCCTGCCTGTAAGCACAAGATTTAAGAGCAAGAACAATACTGGAAAATTAAGAACAGACTGTTTGCTAAGCTATTAGCTACCTCAGCAGCTAGAAGTGCATTAAGGAATAAGCAATAGTTTTCTGCAGTTTGATAGACAGCTGTGATCTCTCATGCTGAGTTGCAGTTTTAAGTTCTTGTTGTGGTGTTGCCAGTGACAGGCAGCCCTGCATTCCATCTCTGGCTTGTCTATCTTGCCACTTCTTCAGACGATTGACACAAGCAGCATACTAACAACTGCCTTGAACAGGCACTGTGTTCACAATGCAACATCCACAAAAGCAGCCTACTCCTGCTTGTAGCACAGCTGAGATCAAGCTGTTCGAAACTTCTGTCAAATGCCAATATATGCCATGAAATAACATACCTATTCCTTCCCATTATTCAGTTTCAGGGATACCTAGCTCCTGAAATACTGGACAGGAGAAGAAAAATCAACACATTTTAGACCATCCACTTCGAAATCTTAACTGAGTTTGACTTACTGGAATCTATAGCCAAGTTTCATGCAAATCCTTCAAAGTTCAGTATCTGTTTCATGTGAAGAAACCTTTTCCATGTTAATTACAACACAACTCATTTCTCCAACTAAAATCACTCATACTTACAGGAAAGAATACAAAGAGGAAATAAATGGTTTTAATCATTACTGGAGAGCTTTTCACATGATGCTTATAAGTTCTTACAGATGTAAATCATTAACTCAAATTCATTATGTATCAATAGAAGCTGCGCTGCTGCCAGCTGCTCCCTGGGCAGCACACAACAGGACGGCTGATTCAGGGCACAGTGCATCAAGCGCATGGAAAAGCTACGGCACAGGAACCAGGGCCAGACCAGGAACGAATGAAGACCGAGTCAGCAAGCCCTTCAGGCTGTCCCTCCATGTGGTACAGGGACATATGGACCCTGCAATTTCCCGTCTCTGCTGAGACAAAGTCATGAGTGATACACAAGTGAAGGAAAAAAGAAGCCAAGAAGGGTTTGCACTACGTTATTAGAAAGCCCATGTTTTGTTACAGGTTATTCAGAATTGATAAAATTCATCTTTTATATTCTCTGATGACATATAATCCCACTTACCTTTTTCCTCTACTATAATTAAATCAAATTAACATCAGAAAGGAAAACCAAAAAGCACAGACACGCCTTGGTGCCCTAATAAGCCACAATTAATAAAAGCTCAGTTCCCCAAGGTTCCCTGAGCAGCTTTTAAAATTGGCTTAAGCATTAAACACACGTGCGGCGGGAACAGGTCTTTCATTGCTTGTTTCCAAATACCAGAATAAAATAAGTACATATTTCTGCTTGTTTTAAAGAAAGCCTTTGATTGTTCAGGCAGCAACTTGAAGGGTGGCATTCTGGGGTGTTGTAAGAGTGCTTGACCCAGAGTCTAGCAGAGAAAGCTCCCGTCACATGTCATGGCTTCAGGTCACATTTAGGAACCATCTGACCAGCTTACCATAGATGCGCAAACAGCTTTTTCTGAGAGCAAGGAATAAAACACATCACGTGCCATCCCCAGCGCACGCAGAGCACGAGTCTCGCTCTACAGAACAAACACAACCTGTGCATGGAAGAACTGAAAACTCACAAAATCATTTTAGAGCTCTGGCTGACCCCCACGCAATAGGGGATGATTTCATCAGTCCTTCCTGTTTTTTTTCTAGTAGAAGAGCTAACTTTGCTTTGGAGACCATGTCAGGAAAAAGGCACCTCACAGACACAGCACACGACCCTGCACACACAGAACCACAGTACACAGTTTGCTTAGCCCCTGTAAGGAGCCGGACCAGGGCCAGGCAGCCCCTGCCAGCGCAATCTGCCCAGCCCCCAGCTCCTGCATTCTCTTCCCAAGCTCCTGTAACCATTCCCCACTGCACGCCTCCGACCTGCTGAGAGATGGGAGCTTATGCCACATCTGCCAGAGCCTCTCCTCTGGCCAGCAGCCTGCTCCCTCTGTGTCCGCCCCACCTTTCCTTAAACCAAAAATCTCAGATACCAGGTCACGCTAAGGAAAGCAGCCTGTTTTGAGGAAAGCATTTTCCACTGGAGATTACAGTGATGTCGACATTCAGTCACTTGAACTCCAAACAGCTCAAGCACAGCCTCTCACAGCTGCACAAACAGAAACCATCAAGGCATTCTCCCTTCATATGAATTAAGAGTAATCGTGGAGAAAAATATCAGCTTTAGCTTACCAGCTCATCACGCCCATTCTTGGAAATCTTACTTTACCTTGTTTTCTTCCTTCCAGGCCGTGCACTTACGACCTTTATTTTTCAAACTGCCTTCTGGTTTTCAGAATCGAGTTCTGATGGCTATTCCCGCACCGTGCCTGCACACTGCCTGCCATGGTACTCGCGTGCTGATTCCCACAAAACACGTGACATGACAGCCCTCCTCACGGGCAGCGATCGCGGCGCTGGGCAGCAGCATCCCCCTGCAACTGCTGCCCGGCACAGCACCGCGGCTGTGGCCGAGCCCTGCAGAACGGGTCTGCTTTTCTGTATACACCTCTATAGCAAAAAGCAGAAGTCCTTGCGACCGCAGCCTCTGATAAACCACATTCTGAAGGAGACAGAGATGAGGGGCTCTGTTGCAATACAGCTGTTTATAAGGGCCACGAGTAAATACTTTATGAAACAGGTTAATTTGATAAAGACTGATGCTTGCAGTGAAATAGCTTAACGTAGCTGTAGGAGATGTGGAAGTCAATGTTAGTGTGAAAGCACGAATTCATCATTATGTTCACTCAGAACGATTTTAACATTTTTAAATGCTCTATCAAGGTATGGAGAAGTAATTTTAAATCCATCGTGGGTTTCTTGTTCTCAGCAGCAGAGCCAGCACAAGGGAGCCCCTGTGCCTCCCAGAACGGAGACAGCCTCCTGGACCCCTCGTCCAGGAGGATGGGGATTTCTTTAGGCACTTCGGAAATAACAGATGCTAATTCGGCAGATCTGAAGGCTTGAGTGAAACCGCCTCTGCCATTCTATTCCACATCTGACTAAAGTAAAGCTTTGGCGCATCCCGAAGCTATCTCAGGAATCACACTGCAGGCAGAAAAAGCAGCGCTGAGACGACGCCCGAATGCTTGCTATTTATCACACAGCATGGCTCTGTGGCGGGGGGCGGGGAGGAATAACTCAGATGAGGGTGAACATTTCTGCCCAGCAAACATGGAAACGTTCGGAGCGCGCATGGAAAGAAATTCGGGAGGCGCGATTATGCAGCTTAACTCCTGCGCGCCGGGCCCGTCAGTGCCGGCCCCGCGTGGCGCTCCCCTCTCGGCCGCCCCCCGCCCGCACCGCGACGGCGCACCCCGGGCCCACCTTACCGCGCTGTCCCAGAGCCGCCGCGAGCGCTGTGATTGCGCCGGGCCCCTTGCGGGCCGAGACGACCGCGGGCCACTGCGGGCAGAGACCGGGCCTGTCCAATCGCGGCCCCGCGGAGGAGCGGCCGAACTGGCGCCCCGCTGCACTACGTGTCCCGGCATGCACCGCGCCCCGCCGCGCGGTAAAGGCCGCGAGGCATTGCGCGCAAAGCACGGTGGGAGGTGTAGTCCGCCGCTTGCTTCGGGGCGGGACGAGGACTGGGGGCTTAGGGCAAGAAGGAGGAGTGCGTCAAAAGGTCACCCACGAAATTGAGCAAGAAAGTAATGTCTCAGCATCAATCTCGTGTATTTTGTGAAAGTGGCCTGCACAATGCAGGCTTGTTGCAGCAGTCTGTGCCTGACCTCATGCAAGGCCACTGCTTTGCCCCATGAGAAGTGGGAGGTATTTTGTTGTTGTTTTGGTGGTTTGTTTTAATTGTGATTATTGTTTTTTGGTTTTTGCTACAAAAATAAAAAGGCTGAGAAGCGCTGCTGTAAAGTCACCTTCATCTTTAATGAAAGAAAAATCCTTCTTGAAAGGAAAAAGAAACCTGCTTTTTGTCCAGTTAACCACACCAACAGGAACATACCTGCTTCTGCCTTGCCTGTCAAGTATCATTTAAAAAAACAAAACAAAACAAAACAAGTTCACAATTTGTTTTCAACCAGCCATGGTTCTGAACGTCAGCCGAAACTCATGGTTTTGCTCTGAGTTTGCCACTTGCGTTATCTGCACGTCTCAACTCTGCTTATGATAATAAATGTGAAAGGTCAGTGCTGGTTAATCATGTCTAGAAGTGTGTCCTGGAGATGTGGCTTCCTGGCAAGTCACATTGTTATGGTTTGGGATGTCTCAGAGGTGGCCTCTGAACTGACAAAGGCCATCCTGCTGTGTATCCAACATCCCTAAACCTCTCTTTCCCCTCTATCTAATTTGAGTTTAGTAACCACATGGTTGTGCTTGTGCTTGGAGTGTCATCGTCTGGTCCTAAAAGCTGTCTGCATCAGTTAAAAGCATTGCTGGCCCATCATCCGAGTGCAAAGGTGTTTGTTTTCAAGTTGTTTGTCACAGCTGGGCTATGTGAGGTGAGCATACCTTGGGTCAGCCATCATTTTCGAAAAGTCAAGTGATATCGTTGCCAGATCACTGTCTCTGGATTCTGCACCCATTAAGCATCAACAGGATGTTCTTTGCTTTGAAAAATAATAGGTAGGATCGCTGCAGGAATCCTGCATCTTGGTTAAACTTAGCAGATGTATTAAAGACATTCGAGTGATATTTAGATTTTTTACTTCCAAATGTGATTGTTTCTCTGGTGGTGTTAAACAGCAAGTTAACAAGCTGCCTTGCATCGAGTGGGAAAGATATGGATGGTGTTGCTGTGCACATGTGCAAACTGAGAGATTAAGATACAATTGTGGGTAGCCCAAAAAAGAAGTGCCCAGGTGTCCTGCAAGAGGAATCCAGCACTATCCCTACTGCCTCTGCTGCCATAGATAGAAGCGAAGCGAAGAGAAGAGAGAAAGAAAAATAAAGGAAGGGAGGGAGGGACGGAAGGGAAGAACGGAGGGAAGGATGGAGGGAGGAAAGAAGGAAGGAAGGAAGGAAATGAAGGAAGAAAAGGAAGGAAGGAAAGAAGGAAGAGAAAGAAAGAAGTAGAGATTGTTGGTCACACAAACATTTTATTGCTATATGAACAAACATACATGCAAAATTTTGGAAAGATAAAAGCATGTACATAGGTAAAAACATAACGTATTTATGAAACTTTTTGCCTCTTGCTCTGACAGCTCTAGAAAGCAAAAGTAGCCTTCACCTTTATGTCTCATAACAAGACTGTGACTCTCTTGAATGCATTCCCACCAACCCGCCAAAGCCACACAACACAAATGAGAATTGAGATGCTAGCAAATTCTGGAAGTGTTGACCAAATGAGAGCAACAAAATCCCACATATGAAACAAAAAGCTGCAGATAAGGCGGGTGCTTTCTTAACATTGAGATTTTAACCAACCACGGATGGAAAGTCCTACAGACCACAAGGCTGCTGCACAGTCACTGAGGGTAGTTCAGCTCTGATTCTGTTTTGCTAGGAGTGCTCTGATGGGATTTTTTCCTACAGCCTGCATTTTTGCAGAAGGCTGGTTTAAATAGCTGGCATGGTAATAGTAGTGCCTGGAAAGCACAGCTTTCCCCAAAAGAAGTTTTCCAGATTTCTGTCAGAAGTCTGGAGATGTGCCAACCTGTGTACTGATGGCACCATGCCGCTAGCATTACAGCTGACAAAAACTGGACTGAACAATCATTGGTTTTGCTTTTAATCCACTGCAAAATACATATATAAAAACATGGTGCAGTAAACCATTCTGGGCTGCATATGTTATTTCTCCTTTAACAGCATCTGAATAGATCAAGAATTGAATAATTAAGACAGTTTTAGCTGGGAGGAAATGGACTGTACTGGTGAATGGAGCACAGGTGTGTAGGTCATGTATCAGTGAGCCAGATGCACAGGGTGCACACCAGTAAGTGAATGCGAGCACATGATTCTTAGATTAAATAACAACTAATGAACCAGAATATGCCTGAAAGACTGCGCTTCATAAACTCTTTCTGGAATTTTTTAAGGAAAGTTTTTTATTTCTTGGGAAAATTGACACCAGACATTTTTGAATGTGTCCCATATGGGAGAATCTGGAAAACAGAAGAGAGAAAGTGAGGATATTTTGAGGATCTTTTGAGGATATTTTACGAATTGCTCATTCTTTGTAGTTGTATTAACTCACTATTGGCAGAAAATCAGGAAAAAAATAGCTAGTATGTAAGATAAGGAGTGAGAGACATTGACAGTTAAGGAAACAATGTGCTGAGGCTGGTCTTTCAAAATCTTCTCCAACAATCAGATTAGATTTGACAGTCTGGCAATGGTGCATGACTAGCAGACTTGTAAAAGCAAACATCATGGCTAACCCAGACGTTTGAAAAGAGAGAAAACAGTTGCATTTTAGCAAAACCAGTAGATTAACAAGGAGGCGATCTTAGCTATCAAGAAAAAAACAAAAAAAACAAATGTTGTCTTCATTTTGGGAGGAATATTCTAAGAGACTTACATGAAGTGATCTTAGTTCTAAAAGAAGGAAGGATGATGGCAAGCCTGTCATCATGGAGATAAACCGATATTAAGCAAGTCAAGGAGCCAGAGGGATTCAGCAGTTTATTTCACTTACATCACTGTGGGAACATATACACAAGCACTCCCTCTCAAAAGAGAGGGAGTGAGAGGAAGCTTTATCCCTATAGCCCCACACTTGCTTTCTTCAATGACTGTGAGAGATTTAAATAAATTTGTCAGTGTTCAAGGTACTGTTTTCCTGTATTTTCTTTGGAAATAGGTTGCCACATGGAGGGGAAAGGCTTGAGACAGCGTCACAGAAAAACAGTGAACACAGCCCTAAGTGGGTCCTGGTGAGGTTTTGTGTATATTGTGTCAATAAATAATTAAGTGTACTGTTGCATAGAGAAGAGCAAATAGAGGTTTCAGAAGGATCACTTACAAGCAAACATTGAAAGGCCTGGGGCATTAGTATAGACAAGCATAGGTCCAGGAGAGCCACTCTAACATGCTTCTGATGCATAACAAGAGGAAGACAATATTTTCACATCTCCAGGAGACAACAAGAAATAATAGTCTTAAAATGCAACAGGTATGTGTAAATTAGAGAGTGGAAAACATTTTCTTATGATAAGCAGAACTTACGTCCTACGGAAAACACATTATATCCCTTTACATATCTTTTCTGCAGCTGATTTACCTTTCTGCCTCTGTAGCCATGTGTTAAGTGGATTGCTTGGGAGAAAAAAAAAAACAAAAAAAAACAAGCATTTAGGATAGAATAAAGTAGGTGTGAGGTGATAGCCTCATGACCAGGAAATTCAAAAGAAGAACAGTGTGTACCAGAGAAAACAAACATAGGGGAGGGAAAAAAGAAAGAAGACCAGAGGTTAAAAGATTGCTAACATATCCTTGCTGACAGCAGGCTTCCAAAGAAATAATGCTGATTTAAAAACTGTGAAATATGGTAATGATCAGCTGTAAGCTTAATGCTATTATTTACTACAAGTATGTAGTCCTAGTTCTGGCATTTTCATACCTGTAAAATACCCACTGAAGTCTGTGAAAGCAAATGTCAGTGGTGAAGTCTATATACCCAGAATAGGATTCTCTAAGGTTGACCTGTGTTGTCGTCTGTCTTCATCTCACGCAGCCATGGGAATCCTCGTATCTGACTTCCTAAATATCAGTGCATGCATCTCCTTGATAATGATTTTTTTTCCTACATACCAGTAATGTCTAATTATGTGATGTGTTTGCAGTATCATTGCGGACATCTGCGCTCCAAACATTTGAGTAACCTATTGCCTTGTTCAAGATGAATGCTCTTTTCTCTCTCTGCTGGTTAAAATATATTTCTCACTGTATTAGATGCTGGTTAAAATATATTTCCCACTGTATTAGATGCAGCCTTGCCTGATTGATCTACACATCTGCAGCTCCAGGATTTCTGCATGTACTTCATGGTGAAGACAGAGAATTGCGAAACTGGCCCACTGAAGACCTTCTACTCATTGCTCACACCATCACAAGCGCTTGCCTTTTGTGCTGGCAGCCTGCTGAATTTGATGTCAGGCTTTACAAAACTTTTCATTGCCATTTCAGCCACAAGTTGTTATGAAGATCTAAGGACATTATATTGCACCAAAGTTGCTGAGTTTACATCCTCGGGAGTGACAGTATGTACGCAGAAGATAAAGATTTCTCAGTAAAAACCTTCCTAGAGACATGCTGCATGCCAAGTTGGACATCTCCAGGACAAATAAGACCTTTCAAAGTCCTCCACAGTTCTACTGTCAAAAGTGGAAAACATATCTTTACTGAGACACAGAAAGAAAAAGGAGAAATGTCTTCAATGTTGAATTAGTAATTGTGAGAAAAGCCAGATGTAAATAGAGGTAGACAGAGTTAAATTCCTTTGAATGTTTGTATTGAGGAATGTTTGTGTATATTTTCATTTGTCAAAAAAGAATTAAGAGAACTGTTACTGGTCTTTCATTCTTTGCATGGATTTGCATGCTCTTGGTAGGGAAAGTTGAGTTCTAACCTAGTAGAGAATTGTTCTGAGTATTCTGGGTTCTTTTCAACAAATAATGAACTCAAATTAAGAAAGGCTGAATGCAAATAAACCTCCCAAATCCTCAAACTCTCCAGACTTCATATTCTAAAAGCTTCTGTTTTTTAAATGTCACCAATCACTTTTGGTCTCCTAACTCTGATGATTCTCTCAGTGTCTGTCTAGAAGGCTGGCTTTGTTTCTCCTTTGAAGAATAATAAATTACCCCTGTCATTTGCATATGGAGAAAAAGAAATAGATTGTGAGAACACTGCAGGAAAGGATTCAGCATGATTTTTACAGGAAAGAAAGAGGAGTAATGAAAGAAAAATAAGGTAAGATAGAAGGATTGAGAGAATGTATATGTGTGTGCACGTGCACATAATGCAGTTAATTTACACTGTGGGAGAAGCAATGCAAGTACAGCCTAGTTTTGTATACTTCATTTTGGTGTAATTGAGAACACAACAGCGGAGACAGAACAACCTCTCCAGAGGACAAATGAGAAGTGGTCGTGGTCTAACTCGAAGTATTCTAGTTGTTAGCCAGCCCCTAAGACAGTGGCTGCATGTCATAGACTGGGTCTGATGCACTGCACTCCAGCACTCGATGTACACTCATTCACGCACAGTTACAGCCATTACATAGAGTTCAGAATTTTCATAATTTTGTGTTAAAATAAAGCTCTATAACCTCTCCAAGCCCTCTAACTTTTTCCTTGCTAGATGTTCTTGGAAGATTAGATTCCTGAACAGTTGCTATTTGTGAATCATTCAGCCATTCTGAGGAAAACAAAAGGTGTATGTTCAGGCAAAGGGAAACAGAACTGTGCCTCCACTTAAAAGTTCTTCAGCTGAGATACTCTCCTACCTGTATGCTTTGAAAAGTTATACTGGCTATTAAATTAGTTAAAATAAGGAAGTCCCTGAGTCAAAATCTCAGGGAGAATGTAGCTGAGCAGTGTCTCCTGAGCTGTTCTTATATTTTCCTTCATCACCTGCAATTGAAGATTTTCAGAGAGGGATTTGTGCTCTGACTGGCACAGCTCCCTCCACTAATAGAACCAAGAACCATTATGTTCAATCCAGGGCCAGGATTTTTTGCTATTTTTTGCTAACTGGCGTGCGACAAGTGTCTGGTCAAGTTATCTTCATACCTCAAAGCTGCATATGCTCAGCAGAAGCATGCGGATGGCTGGTGATAAATTCTCTGAGAAGTTCATTAGCACTTAGGATGACCCATCCCCCACATTTGTACATTTTGACCAGACTGAATCTGCTTTGCTCAGATCAGGTGTGGAAAAGGACTTCCTCTTCAGTTTCTCCATGCTGTACTTTAATTCCCCATCTGGAGTGTAGAGATAATAACACCATTTGCCTCAAAGTTTGTTGCAGGTGCATGAACCACATATCATAGGCTAGTGTGACAACTTGAGTGAATGCTTTTCTACTTCAGAGAGTAGCTGAGGTCATCTGAGATAGCTAAAAGAAGAGTCGGGAGCCATCATTTACTGTGGAGAAAGTGTAGGGGCTTGAGCAGATAGAGCCAGTAAGGAGCTGTAACTTTCCATCTTAGCTCTTCCTGCAGTATTTGATTTCTCTGTGCACACAGTCACGTAAATCCATAGATGAGTGATACATAGACTTATGGGAGTGTTCATCCCATTTTATTCAAAGATGCCTTTAAGTGGACAATGGCATGAGGCCACTTTGAGAATAAATGAAAGGTTGAATGGCAACTCATACAGTGATTTATCACATTTTTTCCCCCTCAATCTTTGATATTTAGTATATTTTCTATATCCTCAATGAAACAAAGGCTCTATGCCAGATAGACAGTTATCTAATAATGTAACAGGACACATACAAAAGAGGGCTGAATTAAGATTACACAGCCAATTAATATTACATGACACTTAATTTTTTGTTGCTACGTTTTGCAGTTTTTATGATCTTCAGCACATGTTAATATAGAGAATACTGCCAAATCTCTATTTCCTATAACCTTAGAAAAGAAAACCACTGGCTTTCTCAGTACCAGTAGTGTGACAATGTGTCTGTTTTTCTTCGGCTATCTGACAGTTTCCCTTCATGAAAAATGAAAAAACCTGGAAATCTGCTCAAAGTGGAAAACAGTAGTTTTTAAAGAGAAATCAGTTGTTTGCAAAAAAACTCATTACAATAGGAACTATAATAGGGAAAAATAATGTGTGAAATTCTTGCTAATAAGTGCTTCTTTTCTGAATATGAAAAGGGATGTAAAGGCATCGTATAGTGAGTCTAATTTTTTCATCTACATCTAGATGTGAATCTCTTACCTTTCATGATTGCATACAGACAAGTGGTGCCAGAAGTTTTCCAATTATGTAGCAGCAAGTAGGGCACATCAGATTGGAGCCTGGACTCTGGGGAGGGCATCTGTAAACTGTAAAGTTTTCAGCAGTAGTGAATGAAGCTGGATGCCCTCTGTGACAATTAAATATTCATTCTCATCACTCAGCCTAGCAGATACAGGATGCTTAGTTGCAGTTGTTGACACTTAAAAACAAGGCATTTGTTTGTTAGAGTTTTAAACAGTACGTGAACAGAAGATACTTTACAGTTCTTTTGTTCCTTCCTACTTTAGGACAACATGACTCCTGCTGGGTCCTGAAATCCATTTTTCTAAGTAGTATCTGAGGAGGTAATAAATGCACATTAAATTGAAATGGTGATTATGTCCAGCATACTGAGTCACATGATGTAGAAGTTAAAGGTTGTGAACTGATTTGGATTATTGTTTCCACAGTGTTGCTTAATCTGTCATGAGGCAGGATGGATTTTCTATTAACTCACAACACTATGAGCTCTGTACGTTCTGAATAGGCAGCAGGGCAGATATCTCCTCCTTCGGCTTAAATGCTAATGAAGCTTAATGAAAATTGATAATTCATATCTGCAGACGAACATTTTGGAACCTTTGTCCTTCATAACACTACATAATCTTCCCACACCTTGTGGATTCCATATGGAAAGAAGATTATCATGATAAAATGTAGGGACACTTCTGTAAAACAGAGGATATTCTTGATAACATTCAGGAAAAACCTACAAGATGTGATCTAACAAGATAATGTATAAAGTTCTGGGGAAATGTAAATGCAAGCCACCAACCATTCATTCAGCGTTATATTCAGAACCTCAGGACAAGAACAGGTCCTCAACAGAGAGGAATCTGAAACAGCAAGAGCTGTAAGTGCAGAACAGCTAATTTTTCCAAGGCCTTGCACTATCCTGTCAGGAAGAAAGGATGGAAAAAAAATATTACTTTTAGGGCCAGATGCCTTTCGTTTAGTCACCAACTACTCCAGTGGGCAATGCGACTTATGGGAATTGATGATCAAACTATCTCACCATCTGAGAGATATGTATATGGAATGTATATGGAAAAGAACATGAAGGATCTTGTGTGTAAATCTGACATCCACCAAAAGGTCTCATGATGAAATGGCAATTGACAATTACTGTAAAAACTGTCCCTTAGACTATAATCTACTTATTAAAACCTTTTAACCTACTTGTTAAAAGTAAATAAATGTAAGTTCATCTTGTTTAAGGAATTTGCCATATTATCAACATGTTTTTAGGACTGGAGCAATTGTGAAGGAAAATCCATTCTAATTCTTCTGAATGTGACATGAGCTCTATTCTTGAGATAGACTTTTCTAACCTTTGCCTTAACTGACCCGCCAGTTATCTGGCTTTCCACAAGAAAAAAATTAGTTTTCATTTTCTTCACTCATCATCATGTGCTAAACACTCAAAACAGATGCCTTGGGCTTCACTTCCCCTTTTACCTAATGAATGCAATAACTCACAGATGAATGAAACAACACTGTGGGATAAGTGTACTTTTCTACTTACCCAACAATAAAACCAGAAACTATCTAAAAATTACTTCAACACCAGACACACAAACCACAGAAAAGTCTCCCAACTTTAAGAAAAGCCAGAATTATTCCCTCCTCCTGAATGTGCCTCTTGCATACTTGACAATAAATATTCCTAAATTTCATAATATTCCACTCATTATTGGAATAGTACTTTATTGGTTGTAGGATGGTACCAATTCGCATTTAATGAAAGTCATTTTTTAAAAATCTTTTTCCTCCTTTGAGTGGAAGTGAAACTTGCCCCATAGACCAAATCTGCTGAAAGAGTGCTGAAGTTGTTCTTTATACCAAATCTCTTGGTTAGAGCATTCACAAGAGCCGTTCTTGTCATGCAAATCTCTGAATTACAGTGTTTTGAAATAGGAAATGGGCTGCTTTCATGTATCAAAAAGATCATGATGGCTCATCTTGAAATAGCCTGAGAAAGCTCAGAGGCTTTTTATGAAAAGGAAGCTGAAGACTGGAAAAATACAAGGACTTAGTGCTTAGATTATTTCTTTACCAGTGGGAGCCTTAGGATTCTCTTGTAAATGAGAACAAGGAGATGGGAAGCCCTTGGGCTGACCTCACCTCTTGTCCCCTCTAAGCCTAGTCACGATATCCTATGTAAACTTTATCTTAAAAGAAAATACTTAAGACAACCTTGGGCCTGTTATCCAAGTAGGAGCCAGCATTGCTTGCACAGCATCTTTCAAGGAATTTCAGCAGAAACAAGGTCATCTGGGTGTTATCATACAGGACAAATGCACGGGAAAGACTGCTGCAAGAGGATACGGGAAAGACTGCTGAAAGAGGATGAGGGTGGGCCCAGACATCAGGCTTCTGACAAGAGTTTTGTGCAGTCAAGAGGACAGAAGAACACGTTTATTTGCATTTATTGTGCTGGCAGAGTGGAGGGGTTTATATCCTATTAGTTCCTCATTCTTTAGTGTTTTAAGCTGCCTTCGAGAATCAGGTGATGCCACTTGTCAAGCAGTCTCCTACACAGCATCATCCTTAACTCTGTCAAGAAAAGCAAGACGCCTGCCTGTTTTTAACAGCCTGACGCCTCGCATCGCGGGGCTGCAGCTCCTCCTACCACCACAATGCAGAAACGCAGGACACGCATCAGTTGGCAGCCGCGCGGCCGCCCGCCTCTTGCCCGTTTTACAAGTTTGAACGCACATCTCGGGGCTCTGCCCGCTCTGGTTGAACTCCCACAACTCGAGGGCCGCGCTCCACCTCAGAGGCGCAGCGACCACAACTCTCAGGGGTCCCAACACGGCGCACCCCTAAAAACAGTCCCGCGCTTCCTGCGAGGCCGCGCTGTAGCATTGGAGCAGTGTCTGACGAAGTGTCGGCCAACCCACACGCCCCGCCCCTTCCCGGCGTGACCATGCCCTCTAAGCGGAGGGGTGGGGCTTGCAGCAACGTGCAGTTTCATGCCGCTCCTGTCGCCTCCTGCGCATGCGCACGGCGCGGCCCGGAAGGTGGCCACGTCTGCCGGAAGGTGGGCAGTGTCGGGTTGGAGTTTGGTTGTGTATTGTGAGCTGGCCTCCTTCCACCGCTCTGCTCGGGCTGGGGGTTCCTCGCGCTGGGAGGAGGTGAGGCCGGGCCGTGCTGAGGCCTCCGCTGCTCCTGAGGGCCGCCGGGTGGGAGTAGGGGCCTGGCGGGGCTGTGGGCAGGGGTAAGGCCCAGGCGGGATCGGCCACCTCAGCTTCTCCTCACGGCCGCTGCGCTGCCCGCTTCCTGCTGCGGGCACGACGGCATTCTGGCCCCGGGTTGGGCCCTCCGCAGGCCTGCCCCGGGTGAAGGGGCCCTGTCGCAGGCTCTAAGTGCTGGAGTGGTGCTCCTCGTCCCCTTGTCGCTGTTATAGGGGCACCTCAGGGCAGCAGTTTGCTATGGTGGAAGTGCCTCCCTCTGACCTAGCTGATGGAATCTGCAGGTCAGGCATCTGGGGGATGTTTGTCTTGTGCATCCGTTCCTGTAATGTGTTTGTTGACACGTTTTCCTCCTCCACCTGAGTTTGGTTGTTGTCAGGTGCAAGTAGACTTTATTTTCTGTTAGCACTGTAGGTCAGCTGACAGGCTGGATCAGCAGGTGCTGATGCTAGGAACAGATGTGGTTTGATGACAAAGCCATGTGCTTTTGTATATTTTCTTAAGACACTAGTCTGTTTTATTTCCATCAGTTTTCAAAACAACAAAATAGGAAGGTGGTAGGACAAAAGTGTTAACATAGTTACAGCAGTAATAGATGAATGCAGCAGTTTTTCAGTAACCCACGCTTCTTGCCTTCTCAATGCCTGTCTGATTTTAAGTTATTCTCTTTTGCAGCATATGTTCCTGAAATTTTGATGTAGAATTAATCAGCAGACGTTTATCATGTCTTGGCTTGCTGATCTGGCTGGAAAGGCAGAGGATCTTCTCAACAGAGTTGATCAGGGAGCTGCATCAGCTCTGAACAAAAAAGACGCAGCAAGCAACGCAGTTTTTGATAGCAAGAATTTGGACTCTGCCAATGAATATTCTGAATTGTCCCAGCATGCCAGAGAACTGAAATATCAGACGTCATCCAAAGCAGCCTACATCTCCTCAGCAGCTGATAACATTAAAAACCAAAAGGCTACAATCTTAGCAGGAACAGCAAATGTTAAACCAGCGCGTAGAACAAATTCAGAAGTTGCTTCTTCAGTAGAAAGTGTTTCCACGTCCAGAGCTTCCTCGCATTTTGTGAGGAGAAAAAAGTCTGAACCCGATGATGAGTTGCTGTTTGATTTTCTCAACAGTTCTGAGAAAGAGCCTAATGCAAGGATGGACTCTAGAAAAGAGAAGATCAAAGCACCTGTTCAAAATCACTCTCGGACTTCAAGCATTAGTTCTATATCTACTAGTACACAAAGTGCAGTGACTACTGAAGATAATTCTGTCAGGAGCAAAAGCAATGGTAGTTTAATAATATTGAATCTAGAGATGTTTTAAACCCTTGTATGTCTAGTGTGAGGCTAGGTAAAGGATTTTTTGTCACTTCATGAAAGATCTAGTGGCAGCGGTGTATCACGTGTGTGAAGTGCAGTATGGTCCTTGCTATTTTTCATCACTGGAATAATCTTAGATACTACAGTAATTTGGCAGGTTATATGACTTGACACTTAAATCCTTTGTGTTCTTTATCTGCTTCATTGCTGCTGCTCATCTTATCCTGCCTGAGTCACGGCCTGATGCTGCATCAGCACCCATGCATCCCCACTTGATTCTGGCGCTGCTGCATCTGTTTTCTTTCCTGGGGTTGTTGCCTATTGTGATGCCATGTGTAAGCAAGTGACTTTTGCTACAGCTGGTAAATGGTGCTGGCTGTTACTCAATGCCCCACCTGTTACAGTGTGAGCTTCTCTCTGCTCTGCCGTGGAAAATGGGCAAGCTGTCAATCTTGCTTGTCTTGTACAGTGGGAAGATGGGTATGCTTCTTGAGCTACAGGCGTGAGAGAGTGAGATAGACAGAGCTTAGTTTTTGCAAGAAGTAGTGCATTGCTGTAGATACCTGAAGTAGTTTCCAGGCCAAGTGGTTAAAAACTCAAGTGTCTACTAAGGAGAATGAAACTGTTAGAAACTTTCGTTCTCTGTCTGGCTCTCCAATCTATAGTCTTTCCTGTACTGTTGTTTCTTCTATAAAATTGAAGCAAATAGTTGCATTCCTAATAGTGAGCTAGAGTATTGCTTGTTCAGTGCTTTGTGCATATAAAGCACTGTGCCAGTTTTTGACTTGTAGGATCCATAGAGTTGGAAAGGACCTTTAAAGGTCATCTAGTCCAACTCACCTGCAGTGAACAGAGACATCCACAGCTAGATCAAGTGGTTCAGAGCTTGGTCCAGCCTGACCTTGAATGTATCCAGGGACAAGTCATCCATCACGTCTCTGGACAACCTGTTCCAGTGCCTCACTACCCTCACTGTAAAAGACTTTATTAAGTATGTTGAAAAGTTTTACAGGAAAAAAGGGGTAATTTCCAGAGATGCAACCGTTTTTGGTTTTCTGGGTCTGTAACTTTTGACAGCAATAAGTCGAATATGTTAAACTTAGCTAAATGGCATGCTGTACCTTGATAACTGATGCTCGGGGAACATAGTTATTTTGCTCAGTGTGGTACACTGAATTTTTTTCTGACGATTTTTCAGTGGAGTTTGCATCTTGGAGCTGCTAAGTGAGGAAGCACATGATTAATATGTAGAGTTTGAGCACACTAGTTTCGAAGTCAATTGTATGTATCAGTCAATTCAATGTCCTGTATAACAACTGTTGAAATAGGTTATGGTCCGTTAGTTACAGGCAAAAGTAATTAATGTTACAGTATGTACGTTGCCTTGGATGCAATTCACTATCTGCTATAAATGGCTAATTTTTTGCTTTATTAGCTTCATTGGACTCTGGAGTTTTCCAGACAAAGGAATGAAGATAGGTTGTCCGATCACTTCAAAATTATGTAAATGAATGAAAAGGAAGGAAGTAATACTTCTTACAATTGTTTAAATAGGAAAGGGACTTGAGAAAACATGGAATCAATTTTTCAGTCACTGTGGTTACTTGTTGGTATGCTGTTAGGAATTCCCAGTCTGCCCCATCTCCTTGGTGAGCTCTGGCTCATGAGACCTGTTGCAGTGGCAGCTCGGAAGGTGGAACAGATTGGTTGATAATCACAGAGCAAAGAAAATGATGTTGTGAAAGCTAAACTGCAGTCTGGCATTGAATTTGCTGTAGTCTGTCCCCCATGGATTTTCAACAATTGTTGATCTGGGGCACACTGAATTCAGAAGGAATGTTTTTGCATTGTTTGCTTGGTTGTTCGCTGCGTGCTGTGTTGCTTTTTGTTAATACTGGCGCAAATCTTCCAGCTGTCTGCACGTAGCAATCAACACCGCTGGAGTGGCTGCATTTGTTTCAGAGCACTAATGCAGTACCGTGTGCGTGCTGAGGAAGGGCTGTAGGTTCCCCCTTCCCTGCAAGTGAATTCTGTTCAGACTACATCAGAAATTCCTATATTGCTTGTTAAAAGTGAATTTTAAAAACGTATTTTGAGAGAATTGTTATTGATGCAGCCATCAGTAAGATGTTGTTTCAACTGAAGATTCTTAAAATGCTCTTTTACATAGAGGTAGCTAAAACAAACAGTTCTGTGGCTGAATTACGTACTAAGGTTTGACATCAAAATTATGTCATATTCCAATATAAGCTATTTTGATTTTTTTTTAATTAGATTAAGTGCATTCAACCACTGATACAGACCTGCAAATGGTTTGATCAGTTCTAACTTGCATCTCTCTGTACAGAAACTCCAGACAGCTCAGATTCTGGGCTGGGAACCCAGGTGGATGGCACGAAGGATTCATCACTAAGCGTGGTAACTAATCCTGGCCTTTCAGCTAATGATGATGTAAAATCACACGAGCTCTCCAACCTTCGTCTGGAGAATCAGCTGTTGCGGAATGAAGTGCAATCTTTAAATCAAGAAATGGCTTCGTTAATTCAGAGATCCAAAGAAACGCAAGAAGGTATTGTGGTTTGGAAACTAAACTGTAACAGACTGTGAAAATACTGGTAAACTGGGAAGCAATGCTATTTCTATGTTAGAGTTTTATATTTATAATAAAGTCTTCCTAGATAAGTTTGCATGTGTGACTTCAGCAAAATGATTCCTAGTTTTCAACGTGATGAGCTGAGAGAAACTGGAAGTCTTGTTCAACTACAAAAATAACACCCATGTTGATGAAATGATGTAGTTGAGTTAGTTCCAACACTTACATCTTAATACTAGCAAATATTAAGTGTTAAAATATTTTTTTCTGACTTTTAAAGTTTCTTGCAGGATGGTTATGAATAAATGCCTCTAAGTGCTTGAAATATGACTGCTTTCTGTCTGTAGCTAATTGATGGTAAAAATCTCAGATGAGTATTTTTGTATGACTATGCTAGCTTTTTTTTCAAAGCTACATGAAATGACATACAACAGATATGAATATAAAAACAAGTAGTGAAATACGTGGCAAACTACTTCAGTTAGGCACACAACTGAGGGACCGTATTTTTTTTAAAGTAACTGTATAAGCTGCAGAATTTATTCTCCATTGAAGTTTAACATGAGAACTTTGATTACAAACAGTTTCAGTAAATATTCAGGTATCATTTTAACATTGTATTTGTCTGCTGTTATTTAGGTTGATTTTACTGTCATGTAGTGTTGAATTAGATGCTTTCTGCGGAGGTTTCCAAAGGTTTGCTCACACAAGGCTATTCAACAGTGGTTCACTGCAAGGGTTGAGACAGATTGTCAGCTGCAAAGCAGAATGAAAATGCTTTGAGATCATGTGTGATTTTTTTTGAATTTTTTTTGGTAGGTCATGATTTGACAGCCAAAGTCTGGCGTTTGTTACTTTTTGGTAGCTCCTAAAGTTTCAGTATTGCTTCTATTTGGTTGTATTTGATTTCTTCCTTTAGGAATTGTGGCGTGCGCATCCTGAGCACTTAAAAGAGCTTGTTGTGATCTGTTTTTAAAAACCTCAAGTAAACGTTTTACATTGTAGAACTGAACAAATCCCGGGAAAGAGTGGAGAAGTGGAACGTTGACCATTCAAAGAATGACAGGATGGTCAGAGAACTTCGAGCTCGAGTTGATGATCTGACAGAAGCTGTTGGTGCCAAGGATTCCCAGCTAGCTGTGCTCAAAGTACGGCTGCAAGAAGCTGATCAGCTCTTAAGTTCCCGGACAGAAGCTTTGGAAGCGTTGCAGAGTGAAAAATCACGGTACTGCCTGATTTCAGACTTCACAACTTTGCAAATGGCAGTAAGCTTGAAAACTCAGTGTAGGTAGTTTAGTCTCTTTAAGGATAAAAATGAATGGACTAATGTGGGGAGATGGTATCTAAATTTGAAATATGAACGTTGAAGTTTGCTCTGAGCTCGTTACATCACAGCTGGCAGTAGAAACTGGGCAAATGAATAAGAGCGATTATCACCTGATTATTGAATCAAATTGTATACAATATATTTATGTTTTTGCCAGAGGCTTGAAGCTTAAGATCTGAAGAAATGTTTCTGTCTTGAAAAATACATTTGCTTATCCTCAGATGTAAAAACTTCTTTGTCTTTTTGCTGGGACGTGAATCTGAAATTGGATACTCCAGAATGGGACTGCATGAGTTATTAGCCAGCCATGTTCACTAATTTACTGAGTACGTTTTCAAGGCTGTTGCTAAAGGTAGTCATATTTCTGCCTTAAAATCATACTGGATTTTTAATTTCAATTAATATGTATATCACTCTTTCAGAATAATACAAGACCACAGTGAAGGGAGCAGTTTGCAAAATCAAGCCCTTCAAACTCTTCAGGATAGGCTGCGTGATGCAGACTCCGCACTGAAGCGAGAGCAAGAAAGTTACAAACAAATGCAGGTTAGATGGGAAGACTAAGGAGGAGTTTGACTGCTTGTGAGATCAAATCTGTGAGGTTCTAACTGCTCTCTTTTCCCCTTGACTAGTTCCTGTTCAGGGTACTAAGCGCTTGGAAAGATGTACCTTCTGCTACACTAAGTATCCTCGCGTTGCTAGTTTACTTCTTACATGCTATTTTGAAAGCTTTATGATTAAATTTTTTGAGAATTGAAGCTGAAAAGGAATTTTTTTTTTCACTCTATCTTGTATGTGAAAACATACTTTAAATCAGCAGTCAATTTGATTTTCCATGCCATACTGTTCCCCAGCTGTCCCTACAACATTAATGTGTAATCTTAAGAATGTTAGACTGGGTGGTCGCTTCTGTGGTGAGTGTGGAAGCTTTTATTGCTAGAGACTTTATGCACTCCCCTTTTAGCTTGGCCTTTATTATGTATAGTAACATCTGTGAAAATCCTTCCTGTTTTTGTTTCTCTTCTTTAAACTAAAATATCTTTATGATTGGTTTATTTTTGTTGAGGGATAACTTGCTTTTTGTTTACCAAAGATATGTAAACAGAAAGATCTACTTCTGGTGGCAAAGAAATGCACATTTTTACTGAGTACTCATTTAGTACTTCCTTAAGCTAGCAGAATTTCTTTCCACACAGCACTGATGCATGTGCAGGTTGGACGCAGTCGATATGAAGTATTACTTCAAATGTTGGTTTTAAATTCTCTTTCTTATTTCTAGGTTAAAGTTGCGATTGTGTTTAAACACAAAATACTGTTTCTTTATTGCTAACAGAATGAGTTCGCGGCACGTCTGAGTAAAATGGAAGCAGAACGTCAGAATTTGGCAGAAGGGGTAACGGTTGCAGAAAGAAAGTACTTAGATGAGAAGAAGCGAGCCGATGAGCTTCAGCAGCAAGTCAAAGTAACTAAAAACCAGCTAGAATCTGCAAAACAGGAACTGGCAGACTATAAACAAAAAGCCACTCGCATACTCCAGGTAAGCATTTGTTTAAAGGCATTCAGTTTGATTTGTATGCTGGATTTTTTCAGGATGTTATTCTTCAAGTAATTTAATCCTTTTTTTTCCATGTGATCTGTAATATATTTGGGGGTGAATTAATAATGATACCTATTTAGAACAGCTACTAGCCTGCATTTTGTACCTCCTAAAATTTTTGTTGACAGATTGAGTTAAATAATGAAATGGAAGTTCAGGTCCTGAACTTAAAGAAAAATCCAAGTGAACCACTGCACTTGTTTTATAGCATCTGTCATTGTGTTCCCCATCCCAGAGTCTGATCTTAAGCAGATGGATACAAATGTAACCTACAGTTTATCTGCACCTAATGTTCTGGTGTCAAGAAAATTGCTTTATTCTGCTTGAGTCTGAAGCATAGTGGATACTTGTGTAAGCCAAAGAAGATCTGAAAAGTTGTGTGTGATTAACACTATATAAGCAATGGCAAAACGACATATTTTGTGCAGAGTTATCTCCTACTTAAGTTATTAAAGGTACCAGTGCTGATCTTTTCCAATTTGAGTTTTATAAATAAAAGTTAGCAAACCTTACCTGTTTAGAATAAATTAATTTAGTCTGCTGACCAAGGACAGGGCTTGAATCATGTTGATGAATGCAAGAAGCATGAGATCAGAAATCAATTTCAAGCTAACATCAGGTTAACTTTGTAAAAAAAAAAAAAAAAAAAAAAAAAAAAGTTTCTTTTCTTTCCCAGAAGAGGTATGGCTGAGTTGGGTTTTTATTTGGCTTTGTTGACAGGAGAAAGGATGGACTAAATCTTTGTCTTCAGCGTCTGTATTCTCTCTTACGTTAGCTGGAAAGGCAGAATTTTTATCTGTGACATGTTTAACATTCCACACAATTCTAAAGAGTAAAACTCTACTCTTCCTCTGATAACACAGGCTTTCAGTACATCCCGTCTCGTGATATGTGGAAAATCAGAGAAATTATTAGTAGGGAAGCATTTTCCATTTTAAAGTGTGTAGAGTTATTTTTTAACTTGTCTGAAAGAACAGATAAAGCAGTTCTTTTACTGTAAATCTACATAAGAAATTTAGAGCAATTTTTTGATGGGTTTTATTTGAGCACTTGTGAAATAGTACCGTCAATAACATTTTGATTTATTATTTCAGTCTAAAGAAAAGCTGATAAACAGCCTGAAAGAAGGCTCTGGTATTGAAGGTCTGGATAGCCAGACTGCAAACACCATGGAACTAGAGGAACTGAGGCATGAGCGTGACACTCAAAGAGAAGAAATACAAAAGCTAATGGGACAAATACAGCAGATGAGAACAGAGCTGCAGGTAGCTATGGTTATGTGTACACCTACATGTAGTTAGCCATGCACAAAAGACTGTTTTTTTTGTGTGCTCTAGGGCTGTCGCTTCTAATACTTATTTGAACAAGTATTAAAACCAAGCCAGCTTTTGCTCAGCTGTGGGGTAAATGCTTATAGATAACCATTTTCTTCTCATATTCTCTCTCCTGGTGGTGGGAGGAGTTCTATAGATACCATTTTCTTTTCCCACTCTACTATGCACTCGTTTTGAAATGAGTAATTCTTTCTAAACAAGCCTGGTTGCTTCTGTAGATTTCACCTGTATCCTTTTCTGCAAGAGCTGCTACTAATCCTTGAAGCAACTGTAATCTGAGTCAGCTGTGGCATAATTGGCTCAACCCAGCAGCTGTGCACAAGCCTGCTTTACACAATTTTAGCATCTAGACAGCAGAAGGGAAAAAGAAATCACTTGAAGGCTTCTCATGTTTACAAAATTACAAAATTAGTCATCTTATTGATATTATAATAAAAATATTTTATATCAAATGAGCTGATGTCTTTAATTTACCCTCGTTTTCATTTTTCTTGGAATCAGTATTGGAGAAGCAACCCTTTCTGCAGTCACCTATGACACTGCAGTACTGTTTGAATGCTTGTGAAATAGTAACATTTCTGTTCATTTCAGGATATAGAGACTCAGCAGGTAAGTGAAGCTGAGTCAGTGAGAGAACAGCTGCAAGACCTACAAGAGCAAATAGCAGCACATAAAATGGCCAAGCAGGAGGCAGAAGCTGAACTAGAACGGCAGAAGCAGGTAAAGAATGCTTGAAAGCTGATGGGTCTTATTTTAGGGCCATTTGTTGTCTTCAGTAAAGCATTTGGCTTAATGAGAGAGTAGCTTATGTGATATTTGAGGGGTTTTTTTTTCTTCTAGTATTCCAAGGAAATTTCTCAAATATTAGTGAATGTTGTAAGGCTGAAGTGCAACCAGTACTAAGCAGTAATCCTGATTAAATAGAGATCTCAGCTTTTTTTAAAGAATAAACAAGACCCTAGAGAGTGAACAAAATTGATAATGATCTTAAATTTTATTTAGCAGGGGAACAATCCAGCAACAGGGATGTGGTAGTAACTTGTATTTATGTCAAGAAGCTTAATAATAAAGGTTACAATTTTATTTGCTGTGATCAAATTCTATGTAGGATTCCAAACTACTGCATAAGACGAATTGTTAACAAAATAGTACTAGTGAATTTTGTCAGGTTATATCATCTTTTTAAGCTGTTCTGTGCTAGGAAGAGGGGAAAAAACCTCACTCTCGTGTTTTGTGTTAACAAACAGAATATTAGGTAGATCAGACCAATGTTTTGCAGCCAATTAAAATGTCCTTTAAAAATAAAAAAGCTCATGTAAAGAGTATTAATGAGGAAAGCAGGTGAGTGCACTGTATTTGCTAGGAACAATTTATCTTGTAGGATTATCTGTCCTTTCAGAAATTACATTTGAATGAGATGCTAGTAGCTTGAACTAATTAAAAGGCAGAAGTTGATGTCTGCTTTTGATAGATAGTTGATGGTTATATCAAAGCAGATGGTAGATTATATCACATTACTCCTGCCCTTCTGAGGGGTATATTTTAATTTAATGCCACATATAGAAGAAGTGAAGCCTTTAAAAAAAAAAAAAAAGCATTATTGGTTGCTACAGCAAATGATATTCCTTTTGATGACTTACGTGCCCGTGTGCTTTTAAAGTAATTGTTTGCACTGATACTTAATACAACAGTTGCCTGTTCTATTGGAGAATTGCTCCAACTTGCTGTAAAGTTTCTGAGGCTGATGTTGGAAAATAAGTAGAGGTTATTTATTGTATATCTGACTTAAAGGAAAAGTACCATCAGCTGTCTTCTGTAGCAGCTGATAGCTGAAGTGGCACAGTGATTTGAAGGCAGTTGTAATTTAAAAGATAAGAATGGTAGGTCTTTAAATAGGAGTTAACATAGCCACTAAATCCTGGGAGTGAGAAAACTTACTGTTAGTTTTGCTGTTCGGTAAGTTGTCTCTTGCTAATATTGCTTTTCCCTCTATTATGTTAATTTATCTTAACTTTTAAGGAAGGTCTGTGACATTCACAAAGTTAAAGATAAATATGCCAAGATTTTTTAAAATTGGAAGATACCCACTTTGTTTTATTTTTATGATTGGTGGCCTCCTTTTAGGAACAGAGATTTCTCTCCCCTTCCTCCTCCTCCTCTCCCCCTGGTATTTCCTAATTCTTTAAGTTACACGGTATCATTTAAAGATAGCAATATAATAAACAGTGAGAATATGAGGATAACAAAACAAATCATGTTCCCAGTGGAATTGTGTCAGTATTAATAAACTGGTCTGGGCTAGTATTTACGTTAAGTCAGTCTTCACAAAAGGATTTTATGATCTTCTATGTTCTGTCTTCATACTCAGCTCTCCTGTTTTTTCCCAGTGCTAGCCAGACGCTTCTAGATTATATTAAATGTTAGTTTATATCTGATTTTCCTGTGTTACTTGTTCTAATGTGCAACTTCAGATAAGAGAATGTCTTTCAAAGTACTTACGTAAGTAGGAAAACAAGATCTTTGATTGTGATGTATTTCATAGGAGCTCCGTTATACTGAGGAAGAATTATATCGAACAAAGAACACTTTGCAGAGCAGAATAAAAGACAGAGAGGAAGAAATTCAGAAGCTCAGAAATCAGGTACTGTATTTGTATAGAAAGTAAGTATTGCATTCACTTATGAAAACAATGCTGAAAATTATTAATTTGCTTAAACTATAGACACATAGGGTCTACTAATGAGTTAGCACGTGCTTGTTTGCTGTGCAGAGTAGAATTTTAAGCGTGGAGAGTACAGGAAAGGAACCATGAAATAGTAAATAGTCTAATTTTATGATTACATGTGCTTTTGTCTTCAGAGGGTAACCTGGGATCCAACTAGACCTGTTCTGTGCTTCATCCTGGAATCTAAAAAACGCCATTGGTGTTTGATTGGTCATGACTGTTTCTTCAGAGATTCTTTTATTTCTGCATAGAAACATAAGATGTCCTTCAGACCAGTTACCCACGTATCCAACAGATAGGTTTTTATCTTGAATAGTGGCAGTGTGAGCCTGGACTCTGTCTTTGCTCCCTTGCACTCTCTCAGCATCTGCGGTTTTCTTAGGCGAATTAGAGACCCTAAGTTCTGTTAGGATGTTTATGGAACTGTTTTCCTTAAATCGGTCTAATCCCTTTTGGAATGTTCTGATAATGTCAGTCCTTAGCAGCCTCCTTGGGCAGACCTACTTGTTTGTATTGAGCATTCCCCTCCTCACTTGAAAATATTTTACTTGCTCGCTTTGTGAAGCTGGAAGTAAGAGGAGATTGATTATCTGATTGTCATGCATTTAAACTCAGCTCTGAGACACAGCATTAATTTTTATGATAAAACTTATGTTCATGTGGAAATGTTCATAGCGCTAGAAGTGGAAAGCATATGAATACATTTTTAAATGGCTTTTTTTTTTCCCATGGGAAGTCTTGTTTTAACAACTGTTGAAATTGAGTTTCTTCTTCATTGCGGTCACTGGTGATGGTTTGGATATTATTATCCCATAGAAGTCCTGCGAATGTGATAACTTGGGGGCTTAGATTTTGGGAGCATACCACTTTTGTAATGTGTCACGTTGGTCAGATTTTGAACATGTTCTGATTTTTCCTTTGCTTTGTTTTTTTAGCTCACAAACAAAGCTCTAAGTAGTAGTAGTCAAACTGAATTAGAAAATCGCCTTCATCAGCTGACAGAAACACTTATTCAGAAGCAGACCATGTTAGAGAGCCTGAGCACAGAGAAAAACTCACTTGTCTATCAACTGGAACGGCTTGAGCATCAGCTGAAGGCTTTCCAAGGCAGTAGTACTAATGGGCCTTCCATTAACATGGCAGGAATTGATGGTACTGAAGGTAAATAAGGAATGATAACGTTTAAAAATCTCCTTTCTGCAGTGCAGGTTTCTGTATTTCCTAATGCTTTTCTCTGAAGATCTGAGTTCGTAAAGGAAAAAGAGAAGTCTGAAAGTATGGTGCTTATAGCAGAGACTTTTTCAGCAACAGTCTATATCAAAAACAGTTGAATGAAAGCTCCTCTTTGTGAATGATAAGTAACCTTAATGAAGCCAGTTTAATTCTTAATATCGTGGCACTATTAGAACAGTCTTATTTACAAATCCTTTCACAGGTGGAAATAAATCTGTCTTCTTGGGTTCAAACTGAATGTTAGAAGCAGGCAGTATTTGCTGTCTTGTAAGATGCTTTTGGGAGGTGAATGTGAACAGGGTGCTTCCTGTTGAGTGTTGAACAGAATTTTCCCTTTGGCTTGTTTTTAGTTGCACAAAGGGAGCAGTCTGAGCATCTTTTTAAAATAAAGTTGATGTATTAAAGGTGAAAATAATGTAAATGTTTGGAGTGTACAAGTTAGTATCAGAAGTGCTGTCAGTTTTACTATATGAGAAATACAAGTAAATGGAAAAAAGATGACAGTATCAAACCCATCATTTTATACACCTAATAAAAGAACAGCTGTTACGTATTAGAGTTCAATACCAAGATGTCCATTAAATTAACTAAAACAAATTTTTGAATGTACTAAGTTGAACTGATGCTTAACTCAATTGTAGGGGAAGGATTCTTGATAAGCTTACAGCGTGCTTCCCTGCCTCCAGCAAAACAGCAATAACTAATCAGATGAATCGCTATTTTTGTTTTTATATACATTTGTTATAAACTGTAATTTACTTTTTGCTTAAGACAACAACTCCAAGTGGTTTTACACTAATGAGTTTTTTTGTTTCTTCCCTTCAAATAGGTGCCCGTATGCGTAACGTTCCTGTCCTTTTCAGTGATGTGGATACCAATGTAGCAGGAATGTATGGGAGAGTTCGCAAGGCTGCTAGTAGCATAGATCAATTCAGGTAAGACTGCGACAAGAAAATGCATCTTCTGCTTCAGGAGAAGATTTTTAATAGTCTGCATTCTGAATTTTCTCACTCATGAATATATGAAGCAAAATTCAGGTCAGAAACAGAGGTAGAGTTTGAGTTTGTGATAATTAGAATGAGAGGAAGAAGAACTTGCTGCTTATTGCTGACTTGTGCATTTTTGTTCTTCTCTTGTGTAGCATTCGGCTGGGAATCTTTCTAAGGCGGTATCCTATAGCCAGAATCTTTGTAATAATTTATATGGTAAGCAAGATTTCTTTAAGAATATAATTCAAGACTTCTGTTGCCAGTTTATGAAGTACGTCTTAAATGTACTATGTAATTAATAACTCAGGGTTTTTTAGTAGACTAAATAGTCGTTACAAAACAGCATTTTGGACTCGTGTTGCTTGCTAGCTCTCAGTTTTTCTCATGAATTCTTAGTATGGAACTCTTAAGGACAGTGATGTAACTACCTTCTAGAAGAGTGTTTAAAGTGAAGTGAGAACTGAATATTGTAACCTGCATGCACTGATGTTGGAAAGTTGACTTCTGTTATGGGTTTTCTTAATATTTGGCCCTCCACTTTTGTTCAGTAATTAGCGATCGTGCTACTCTAGTAGCTGAAAAATGACTCATTTTTGCTAAAACTCAAATAGTAGAATCTTAGCATTGTAGGTGGTACCAAAAAATTATGAAAACGAGATCCCTTCCTTTACCACTAGAGGGTAGATGTCTGTTAGTTGCAATGAACTGTAGCAAGGTAGGTATGCAGTCTGCCCTGACTGAAAATGTTTATCGAGTCTTTGAAATGAAAGAGAATAAGTTTCTTGAGAACACACGATGATTTCTCTGAACAGAGTCTCTAAGAACAGCTGTCACTATTTCAGTAAGGCAGAGAGATGCGTGTAAATAAAGGAAATGACAAGTTTCCCCTGCAATTTCTTCTTCCAGCCTATTAAGTACTGGAAGGAACAGGGCGGTTTAATTCCTGACTTCTCTCTTTCTTCCTACTCACGACTTAGACTTCAGAATATGTGAATGAAATGCTTTGTACTGAGATGCTGAAGAATTTTACTGCCTGAGCTAC
Source organism: Pavo muticus (assembly GCA_016647715.1). NCBI lineage: Eukaryota > Metazoa > Chordata > Aves > Galliformes > Phasianidae > Pavo > Pavo muticus. The sequence goes on along the minus strand of JACDJE010000016.1, from coordinate 1,876,406 downwards.
TCAATAATGGTTGCACGGGAGCCATATGTTGGGCCTTTTTCAACTGGAATCTTGGTTATGACTGCTGTAATTTTAATGTTCGGGTTTTGGTTATTATTTTTTAAGGATATGTGCCATAGGTATTGTCAGTTATCTCTCTTGTTGCACCCTAGCAAAATGTATTCTGTGTAATTTCAGTGAAGCTTGAATGATGATTAACATTTCTGTAGTGTTTATAAAAATGTCACTAAACAGCATATGTGGTAGGGAGAAAGAAAGTAGAACTCAGAGTTTTACTCTGTCTGGTGTCAGCCAGGTGGCACGGGAGTATCAGCTTATCGCTGGACAGGTCACGTAATGTGGTGTCCAGGAGCTGGGCTGGGTACCAGGGAGAACAGCTGGAGTTTCTGCAGGGCATGCATGGATGGAAAGAAGGTTGAGGGCATAAAGAAGCCTGGATTCTGTGCATTTATTTTTGCTGTTTGTGTAAAATCTAATTTAGCTTTCCATCAATGGTTTCTTCAGAATCTGACTCGGCATTTCATTAGGCATAGAAGTAAAAATAGCAGAAATATTTTTGCTTAAATATTTTTCATACAATTTTTTTTCCACTTACATTGACACACACTGCCATAAACAACAATTGTATGTGCTAAGTTAATTCTTACTTCTCTTTTCCCAGGCGTTGCTTCACCTTTGGGTCATGATTGTTCTGCTTACTTACACCCCAGAAATGCATCACGATAGCCCCAGTGGCAGATAGACTGAGACACGACCGTATGCTGTGCTCATGTGATTTGGACTGGCGGTGTACTTAGGATAATCAGTCCAGATATACTGGCAAACTTCCTCATGGTGTTTACAAAGAATGAAAACCATCATGCCTGATTTATCACTACTTTTTAAATACACGTATAATTCTATGTAGCTTTACCAATTTACCTAAAAGAGCATCCCTTTGCTGGTGAAATAAAGATATTAAGTTAAGCTAAGTTTAGCCTTTACATTTCACATAAACCTTCTCATGGTTAGTGTAGAAGATTAGCTTGCATCTATAGAGAAATGCAAGGATTTCTGAAGTTACAGATAAACAAGGTACAACTACTTTAGGTAATGCAGGGTGTGGGCTATGGTCAGGTAGCAGACTGTACTTAGCAATTAAATAAACTTTATTCTCTCTGGGTTTCTTTCAGTCTTATTTTGCACTTCTGTTTTTAACTTTGTAAATAGGCTTTTCCTTAACTTGTTAAACTGAAAAAAATGCCTGGAATAGTGCAATATCTTTTTGTAAATACATTGAAAAATAAAATATTATACGTTCTTCTTAGCTTTGTACTTTTAGTGCAACAAATGTATTCCTATCAGCTGATTGGTGGGGCTGCCTATTTAAATGTTGGTAGCGGAGCTTTATCAGAGAGAGACAAATGGTAATTTGAAAAAGGAAGGTTCAAACTCTTCAGGAAAAATGGTGTTTCCTTTCCCACTTGGGATTTATGTATTTTAACTACATTTTCTTGTATACCTCTTATTGCTATATGTCTTAATCAGATCTTATATTCACTGAAGTATTTATTTTCTGTAACTTTAGATACCTAAATTAAACTATTTCTGTGATTTTTGTATGATGTCCAAAAATTATCATGTCTAAACGCTTCCAAATGTGATAATGCACCTCATCAAATCCTTATTGTAAAACCCTTAAGGTCAATCCAAACCTACTGTAATAGTTCTGTTATTAGGCAGTGGCATCCTTAACGATCAATTCTTGCTATAGCAGTACCACAGTACAAGGTCATTTTCTGTTCCTTGCGTGGTGCTCAAAGCTGAGTAATGCAAGGATGACTAATTTGTCACTGATGAGTGTAGTTCAGCTCTCACGTGACTTGAGCACGCTAAGCCTTGGTCCTGTACACAGAGCCTGTCATGCTGTCTCCTATGGAAATGTTACAGTGGAAAAATGCCTGATTCAGGTCCTGCAGAGAAACTGGAATGTTTTGATGGATTAAGTAATAAAAGAGAGAATTTTCAAACAAGGTGTCCCTACCCTCCCTGGTATTTGCTGTGCTTTTTTTCAATCCCTGCTGCCTGTTTTCAGTTCTGATGCAAAAGGCACTCTTGGACACTGCGAAGAGCAGATTGCTATAGAAGGAAGTCAAGGATGGACATTTGTAAAACCTTTTTCTGCATATGTAGGTTTTTTGAGGGTTTGTTTTCCTCTTTCAAAAATCACATACAGCAGTCTTTGCCACTTTTTTTCCTATTTGTGAAAGAGGAGCATAGCACTTCGAGGGTGGTACCCCATTATATTTTGCTTCTCAAGAGGTGTCATTTGACCAGTCAAACTGAATCAGGATGTTCCCACCTCGTGAGAAAGCTGGCAGTTGGCAGATGATGGTCAGAATTCCTTTCCAGACAAGGGGCTGCTCGGTGTGGGGGATTACATGGGATGAGAAAACGCACTCACCTGTGCCACTAAAAGCAGTGCTTCTGTAAGTAAACACCTTTACAGCTCTGCCTAAATCATGGAGAAGTATGAAAAGCCTTTACGATAGCGTTAACTGCTTCGGAGTTACACGAGAAATACAGAGGACTACTCCTTGGTGCTTTTGTTTAAGTAGTGTTTTTTTTCCCCCATAATTCGTTTTAATGAGCTGCACATGGTGTAGTACAAGAACATACAAGCTCCTGTAATGGAGCCTACCTGTATATAAATGTCAGATTTTAAGTCTAAGGGTAAGATGCACTTCCTGCCTGGGATTAGAACCTGTCCCCGATGTCCCCTGCCGGCTCTGCTGAGTGTGCTGGGTCACCAGGTCAGAGGTGGTGTAAGGCCAGCAGCCAGCAGCCGCTCCTAATGGTGTCAGGAGGCTGCCTGCCCGAACAGATGGCTTCGGCATGAACAAGGAGCTTCGGTTAGCATACGTCTTAAGCGATGGAAGGATATCCCAAGCCCCGAGCCTTATTTAGCAGCTATCATGTTATGGCGCCCTTAACCCACCATGACTTCGTAGTCCTGATCCCTGCTCTTGGATTGCTATATTTGGTCACCCATGTGTTACTGAGACCCTGCAGAAAGGAAGCAACTTTACTGACTGCAGGTAACAAGGGGGGAATCAGACTTGCGCAGTCACTGATTTACTAATTTCTGATCAGTATAAATGAAACGGATGTTACTTTATATTGCGTTTCTTTGCCTCCTTTCTTCTTTGTTGTTCAGTTGCAGTTGGCAGTGAATATACTGCTGGGTATTTAGCCACAAAAGGCAATTTAAATGAATAACTATTTACAAATACTGAGGATTCTTTAGAATGTCAGTGGTTTTCCTCTGCATTGCCATCTTGCCCTGTGTCCTGAATTTAGAAACCCTTGACTTGGAAGCAGGTAGACAGATATCAACAAAGTAGAAATAATATCAGATAAATAGCAGCTCACAAAATTACCTGCATGATAGTAACAAGCATCTGTGTGATACACTCACATGGCTCATCCTCTTAGATATAATTTCCTTCACATGTGCACTCGTCAATTTAATCTGTATCTTGTAGGGACCTGGAGTTGGGCTACTAACAGAACCAGACCCTCCACTGGCTTCTGCAAATAGTGCAAAGAATCTTCAGGGCTCTCCCTGTCTAAACTTGCTTCCTGCCAACATAGCTTGAAATAAACGATTGTGCATCGAGAAGTGAGTGCAAGCTATTCAGCTCTCCAGAGAACACATGCAATGCTACAGGCAGCTCGAGGAAGGTGGGAAACCACAGCCTATTGAAAAGAACCAAGGTGTAAGTGAATGAAAGTGGGGAAGAAGCTTGGGCTGGGAGCACAGATGCTTTCTCAAATTGGAGGAAAAACAAAGCTGCTGCGTTTGTGATTTATGAGCTCTGTTAATGATGTAATTAGAATTCTGACAGGTCAGATCTCATGTAAGATACTTCATGTGGGAAAAGATAATAGAGAAGGAATGATATTTTTGTGCTGTGACTTAGACATCTCTCATCGGGGAATCATACATGGATGGGTTTTCTTCTGAAATCAGCTCTTCCTCATACCTATACTGAAAGGTAACACTTTTCAGACAGATGTTGCGCATACAAATTTTTTGTTTGCAGCTTCATGTCAAACCAGGCGAGTTATAGTTTGGGTCCACGTTTGCTCAAGAAAAGCTGGAGTAGGGCACAAGCAAGCAGGAGTCCGAACTCTGCTGCAGCAGGTGAATGGCACCAGATGCTCTGCAAAGCCAAGCAGGTGTGCTTGAGAAAGGTAAGAAAATGTTCTCTTATCCTATAGGCACCAATGCTGTGACTGATCAATTGCAGCAAAATACTTGACATGATAAAGGAAAGAAATGGGTTTGTAGGACTGAGTAAGACTGAATGTCGGTTTTATGGCTTGGTTTGATTTGGTTTGTTTTCATGAGGTAAAGGAGTCTGGTTTAGGACTCGTGCTGAAGAGGAACCTTATCACAGACAGCACCTTCTCCGGTTTTATGCTAATGCACTTGTTTTCTCAAGAGCTTGCAAGAAAGTTATCAACTCAACACCAGTGTCTCACTGAAATCTGGAATATAGATTATTTGTATGCAAATTCAAGCAGTAATTAAATCCTGAATTACTCTATTTACAAAACTAAGAAGCTTGTTGAAAGCATTTGTTTTCATATCTTTAGTGGAAAGAAAGCATAACAGTTCCCAATTAATGTTTAATTTGTAATTAGAAAACATACTTTATTTTCTAATTATGAAAAACAGCAGCATGTGGGTGCTACCAGAGACCCCTGCCTGTCAGCATGCCATCTCCTGGCAGCATCCCTGGGAGGGAGCCTCGTGTTCCCTCCTACTGCTGCAGCTTTGTACGCTTTTTCCCTCCCCTCCCCAGCCCACAGATGCAGCAGATGAAACCAACAGCAGAGCTGAGTATTTTCCCAGCTGCTCATTCTGATGTTCAAAGCTTCCAGGTACAATAAAGCCAGCCTAGCTTGAACTGCATATCGGTTTCTGCAAGTTAGATATGCAGACTGAGGCTTTCCCAAGTAGTACCTCCTAAATGCATGTTTGTGCAACTGAAGTGTCTGTGTTTTGTTTTTTAGAGCCTTGGTTCCTCTGGGCCCTGCTGACTTGGTGGGACATGATTTTGAACTTGGTGACATTCAGCTGGCCACAAGCTGCTCACACAGGAACTTCTTCAGCCTTTGTTTCAGAAATGCAGCAGAGCTGTGTGATCTCTTGTATCAGTTATATGTGACTATCATTAATCCAAGGTTATTGAAAGCATTGGTTTGAACTTCCTGCATCTGCTATTTCATGCAGAGATCAATTATGCAAAAAAATAGTTTAATAAAAGCAATCCATACAGCTGCCACTTTGTTTGGGGCTGTGTGAGCCCAACCTGTATGGGGCTGTAAACAGAGCAACAAGGTTGTCCTTAGAGACATTCAAGGTCAGGCTGGATGGGGCTCTGAGCTACCTGATGGAGTTGTAGGTGTTCCTGTTCATTGCAGGGGAGCTGGACTAGATGACCTTTAAAGGTCCCTTCCAACTCAAATGATTCTATGATGGTTCTATGACTTCATTTTTCATCGATAATGGGTTCAGGTCAGCAGCAGTATAGAAGTATCAATTTCCATGTATTTTTTCCCTTGGGCTCTTCCAAGCATAGCTGCAAAAATATGTTTGCAGTATCATCTACCTGTAGAAGTTTGGTTTCAGTTTTCCTCCATGGTGGGATCAGGACAGCTGTTAGCAATGCACTTCAGTCTAACCTCCCTGAGGGAATGTGGCACCCATCCCCAGGTGTCTGGAGATGTCTAAGCACAAGGAATTTCCAAACAGTGCTCTCTTCCATAAGACGTGGAAGTACAGTGAAACCAAATCAAGTAGCCCAGATTGTGGGCTTTCTTAACTGTGGGTATGCTGAGTTCTCTGCAAAAATACTTGGGTCTATGAGGGGCAGTAACAGCAATCCACATCCTCCTGAAGCAGCTCTCTGAGCTCTGGAGATGAACGAAGGTGACCCAGTGCTGTGGAGAAGGAGGAGGAGCTCGTCCTTCGCAAGGCTGCAAGGCTCATCTTTCCCAGCGAATTAGGATCAGCTGGGTCTGGCTTTTAGGAGTAGCGTGCCTGTCTAAATTGCTGGTAGGTAATTGATATTTTTCTGTCTAGAATGAGGTAAATGCGCATTTTATCTAGCTAATTAATCTGAGGGATAGAGCTAACATGATTACTGTGTTCTTCTTTCCCTTGCTCCTGTCAATATGGCCATGTGGCATTTGTATATCTGAGCCTTTATTAAACTGCTTTATTTGCAAGCAATCAAACTAGGAATTATGAGGACATGGATGATTTTGTTTAGCCTGTCACCTTTATACAGAGCTAACAAGCAAGGAAATGGCAGTGGCTTTTATTGTTTTCCTATCTCTGTAAACTCCCCTTTATTTAAAAAAACAAAGCTCTTAAATAAGCAAAGAGGAACGGGCTTGGAAAATTCTGTGGACTCCAAGGTTCATCTCTGTTTTTCCTCTACAGGAACAAACACCACCAGCTCCCCCTTTCCCACGCGCTGAACCATTTTATTAATATGTCAGGAAACATGACTCAATCTGCGGCTTTGTCAAGACACAGACAGGAAATTTAGGTGCTTGCATTACCAACTGCTACTGTTTTGTTAAATTTTTCCCCCTTCTTGACAGTTTAGTGCCTTAGAACAGACTGTTTCTTTGAATATAGTGACTAATAAGACAGTCAAAATTGCCTTGGCATTAAAGATTCTTTGGGAGGACGATGAGTTATCAGCAAAGAAAATTATGCATGTTGTGGAGGGCTAAGGGGAAAGAGGTAGGAGAGCGTCTCACCTCTAGCTTGGTAATTCAGCTCTAGCCAAAGTCACCCATAGGCACCCATCCATAGGTACCATCTGTACTGTACTGTTTCACTTTGAAACTTTGGCCAAAGCTGAACATCGATCTCCAGTGCCTGCCAGCTCTGAGCAGTTGGCAGTTCCTTCCACCTCCTCTGCTGTACTGACCACAAACCCAGGTTTCTGACTGTGGCCCCTTCCACGTCCTGAAGTGCTGCTTCATCTGAGCTCCTCCTGCTCAGCTTCAGTGTTAAGTGTTCACAGTTAGGTAAATTACTTCTGTATTTCAACTTCAGAAAGAGGAAAGGAATATAATGGTGCTAGATAGAGCTGACTGCCTGCCCAGGAAGAGCAGAGTGACCTGACCCAGTGATGGCCAGAAAGCTGAATGGTCCTTTTGAGTTCTCCCAGGGTCTGCAGCTTGTAGAAATAAAAAATAAAATAATAAAATAAAATAGTGGATAATCAAATCATCCCCTGTAGTTCAACCTTTGCAGAGCCTCTTTAAGATCATCTCTTTCATATATGAACACCTTGGTTGTGTTCCTGTATATTGATGGAACATGAGTAACCACAGCAGACATGTTGCTGATCTCCCACACCATCCCAAGGGCAGCTCTATAGAGTACTAATTTCACAAAGCTAATAAAACTAGGATGCTTCTATTTACCAATATATTTACCCAGAGCTTACAGGAAGGATTACCACTGGGCTGCTCACTCCATGTCCTGGCTCTGTTCTAGCATTATCCATGAGCTGTCTTGGTGCCAGGACAACAGGGCTTTCTCATCCTCTTGGTACTGTGGCCAGGCAGAGCGCGTGTCTTCCCTTCTTCAACCCTGGCCCCTGATGTATGGTCTCTTAAAAGGAAATTATGTCTAAGTGTCACATGGAAAGAAACAACAACTCATTTCTGAAATATCAATGCCTTTTCTCATTATATCTATCCCCTGGAGGTCTGGAAACCATGGTAAAATAAAAATACCTCTTCACAGGAGAAAGTAGGACTGATCCTATCAGAAATCAGTTCCTCCATTCATCCAACCTCTAGTCATTGTCCACACAGAGCTGGGCAGGAAAGGCAAATTTGGAAGAAAAATCTGACTGTCTTCCAAAAAAAAACCAGCAATAGTCAATAACAGAAAAATTACTTAGGGCACAGGAGAGGATGGTAATGTGTGCTGAAGGTCCTTAGGATCCTGTATTTTTCAGTCTGGATCCATGGTCCAAATGGAAATTTAGAAGATTAGAGCACTGCAATAGTGCGTTGGAACTGGCTGATCTTTAAGGTCCCTTCCAACCCAACCCATTCTGTGTTTCTACGATTCTAAGATCCGCTGGTGTATGCACCTGTTCAGCCTACTCCACTTGTGGAGGTGTGCCATGCATGATTGCAATCCTATGGCACACTCCTCTACCTGAAAAAATCTGCAGTGTTTAGTGAGCAACAAATCCTGAGCAGTGGGTTTGGAGGAGGAAGAATGAGTTGGATGTGAAAGTCCAGCAATATGCCCTGGACATGGGAAGGCTGAGTTCATCCCTGCTAATAGCAGTACTTGTCTCACCTTTGCATTTAAAGACAAGGACTATCCCTTAAATCTCTTAACAGACTTGAATATTTCATTTTTATTTCTTCATGGCGATGATGAAAGAAACCGACCATTATTTCCTAGCTTCCAAAATTTTAATCATGACCTTTACCTGGAAAGTGAATTATCTTCTGTACTGCAGAACCTGAGATTTGACAGTACAAATGAGGCAGAGAAGGGACATGACTTTCTATGTTTTTAGTAGACACTTTGATGCAAAATTCCCCAGTAAAAAGATGTTTCTTTCTCTGTACTTGATTATCATGAGGTTATTACGCATTTACAAAGATGAGACCTTCTCTTTTGCTGCCTCTGAAGGTGCAGTGGTGGCAGCTGGTGCTGGTGGCTGCTTTCCTGAGAATCTGAGTTTTAGTATCCTGAAGGACTGTCAAGCACATGTTACTGCTGATTGCTACTATCTATTCTGGCTTGAAATTAATTCTAAAGCGCTCCATTTAATCTGGCAGGTGCTTTGAACTGAATAAGCATGGTTTGCCCAAGCCAGTTTGAGGAGCTACATAATTTTTTGAAGAGCTGCTTCTCTGAGGCACATTTAATAGTCTCATTTAAGCCTGAACTTTTAATCCTTTACCTCCAACCATCCCACTGGCTCTCAGGCAGCTTCTGGTTTCACTGGGGCTCATGCAGGAACATAGGAAAGTTGAAAGCACATTCTCTTTCCCAAACTTCCTACTCACTGAGTTGAGAGCCTGTATAACAGATGCCTGCAGGCCTGGCAACATTTTGTAGCCAATCCTGTAGATGCACAAAGCCAGAGGGCCCGAGGAGTGGAATTGGTGGAAGGGTGTGGGCAAAGGATACAGCTGTGCTGTCAGGGGACCACAGCACTAATGCATGGCTTTATATGGCTGGGGATCCACTTTTGATCTTCAGAAGCAAGAACTGGAATGCTAAAGCAAAGAAGGCATGAGCTCATTAGCTCAGTGCTAATAGCTCAGCCACAAACAGGGCATAGGGCAGTGACCCAGCACAGTTCTGACAGGACCTGAGTGACCAGCAGCTCACCAGAAGCACTGCAGTTCCCCACACAGACCAGCACTCTGCCATGCAGCAGGTCCCTCACCGAGTTAACACGGCTGCCAAAGGGATTAAAAATGTGGGCCTCAGTGGGCGTGAGTTCAGCAGCTCCTCCTAACAGCACTGTGCTAACAGCAGCCCTGAGGCGGTCTGAGGTCTGCTTGTGAATGGTGGCGTAGGGCTCAGCCCTTCTGTGGGTACTTCAGACTATTTTAAGTGACTGTTCACTTCTTAGATGCTGGAGCTCTGGTAGGAAGAACACCCTAATGAGATTCCTTCTGCAGCAACATGCTCAAGACAAGAGCCAAGAGACTCGTTGCCCATGTTGTTGGGGAAAACACATAAATCAAAGTTAATTTGCTAATTTGCCCAGATAAACTGCACAGCGTATTACTACTATTGAGCAGTGCGGGTTCACTGCTCACCTCCTTTGGCCTGGTGGCTCCTCTTCACACCTAATAGGTCCTGGACACAGTGTCCAGAAAGGGACGTACCCAGAATCAAGGCTGACTGCTAAAACGTAGGCTCCAGGCGATATTAACCACACTGCAGCAGCTTCCCTCCCTTTCAGAAAGAAGTGTGGTCCCTGCAGGCAAATGATGTCACAAATCCCAGCTGCAATTTCTCAAAACAACAACAACAACAACAACAACAACAACAACAACAACAACAAAAACTTTTTAAACGTTGTGCTGATCTGTTAGGGAAGGAGCTGAAGACAGAACTGGGTGTCTCTCTGGCACATCCCGTGGCTTTGCCACTATGCACAGGTCCTGCTCCCCACAGCATCAGTGTGTCCAAACCACAGGACAGGAGTTTCTCCAGCAGAAGGGTCACATCCCCTTTCTAAGAAGCCCTCCACCCAGGGACCTCCCTCCTGCCTGATCCTGCAAAGCCTTCCTGCCTTCTCTCTGCTGAGGCTGCAGAAATGAGCTCAGCTGCAGCACTGCAGATGTTGTCACTACTGCTGCACAAGCAGAATGCAGCAGCCTGCGGTGCACACAGCTTGTCCTTCCGAACTCTCTGATAACGTCAGAGACAGTTGCATTGCTTGTGTCTGGACGGGCATACAAAAAGGTGATGTGAGTTTTAAGGATCTCTTGAATCTCACAGACCAGCTGATACTCTGGATACTTCTGAGATATCATCGATGCATTCATACAAACAGCCAATGTCCCTGCTAGAGTGGACTGATCTCCCCCATTTCTTGTGGGTATGATTTCATCTCAAGTACAACGTTTACTCACTGTGGCAGGAAGGAGTTTATCCTGATATTTTGATCCTGGTTAAAATCAGGTTACTTTTACCAGTTCTTTTCTTTAATATAGTGCTCTGATATTCAGATTTTTTCCCTACAAGGCTTTTGAATTCTGTGCAGTTTGTTCTGGGCTCTTGGTAGTGCTTCCTGGATGCACAGACATGGAAATATGCAGTTAGGCACAGTCTGAGGTGGGGAAGAGCCACTTTCTCCTATCCAGTCCTCTGCCCTTTATTAGGGTGACACTTGTTATTAGCCTCCAGCAAACAGTGATTGCTACCAAGGCTTTTCTGTTAGCTCTCATCACTGGGACTGTCTAGATTTTTCTCACAGTGCCATAAGTCATTTATTTTGGGAAACTGGAACGTCACCTAAGAAAGAAGAAGCTCCTTGTGTTTGCATTTCCATGGAAGTGCCAAGCCCAGTTTGATGGCTATAAACTTCTTTTTCTGAGAATCTCTTGAATTTCCTTTTTCTCATTCAAACTCCCCATGCTGCTTGGGCAGGTTTTGGACCCACCTGGCTGCAGCACACATATACTGAATTCTGCTGGGATCAGTGTTAAAATACACTTACTTCAAGGGATGTCAGGATATTGACTCGCAGTGTAAGTCTGTGTCAGTGTTAATTCATGCACATCATTACCCTACTCAATCAGAGTGCTCTAATTACAGCAGGAAATGTTGCTGTAATTAAGATCCCAGGGCTTTTTTAGAAAAGGAGGAGAAACAAAACAAAATGAAGAAGAGCTGCTCTCAGCTCCTGTAAAACAGTAGAGGCTCTGTTTGATTTTCCTGTCAAGCCAGATGAGTGGTGCTGCACACATCATTGATCCCTAGGAAGAAAATTATGGAGCCAGATCCAGAGAGGTCAACAGAAGTGCTGACTTCAGGGGGAAACCCAGTGTGGAGAAGCTGAAGTCTTGAAGCGCTGTCTCACAGGGAGACTTTCTAATGAGTGCTGGGTTTTCTTTTCATTTTCTAAGCTGTGGTGCTGCAAACCACCCCTCAATTAAATAATTCAATCTAAAAATCAGAGGAGGGGAAAAGACATCCCCTGTCCTCTCTGCTAAGCTCTTTCCTCTAACCTTCATTCATTTACTTGTTATTAAAGAACAAGCAGATAGATAAACCATAGCTTGGATCTCTCGATAACTGCTGTTTGCACAGTACAATGTACAACTGGAGATGGAGACCAGGAAGGAAAAAGTAAGTAAGTGAGGGGGAGGGAAGTTACACTTTTTAAACACTTAGTAATTAATAAAATGTGTCAGTTGTGATCATAAGTCTAAAACTGAAGAAGTTGATCTTAGTTATGAGTTTTGGAGTTGATTAGCTTCTAAAACATATTTGAGTTCCCAGATGGAAATAAATCATATATCTTTGGGGTTAAATGTGTGCATTTGTGCAGTACTGTTTTCACTTCTCTGTAAACATGAGATGTGCAGCATTAATAAGCAGAAATTAAGATCTGTCCTGACAGAGCTGGCATAAGGGTGACGCCCTGGCAGGGATGTCACAGAGCCTGTAGCACTGTCCTGTAAACGATAATCTCCTGATACTATTACAGGCAGTGCCATTATGGCTGTCAACTTTAATTAAGCACACTTCCATTTGCTTTGTCCTTCTAATGTTGCTCCAGGGCTGCTGCTAATTCCATGTGCAGCCAGGTTTCATCAGAAGGGTGTTGGCTTTGCATTGTTGAAATCAAGCCTGTATCAGCTTAATTCCTGTGGGGACAAGACCCTGTGCAGTGGTCTGGAGTCATCCAGCAATGAGGTTGATCTTCTGTCTTCTGCCAAATGCTCAGTCATGGTCAGTGCTGCCCCTGGGATTTGTGGTCCTCTGGGGCTGGATGCAAATCCTTCCCTTCCTGCAGGCACAGGGGAGTCCTCTGAAGCGGTACTGGGATGTCCCCAACAGCTGAGCTGTCCTGGTAGAGCGTGGCCACTACAGAACCTCTTCAGCAGAAGTCTTCATTGGTTGAAAGTTTTCATCTTTCAGCCCCTGCCTTTTATTCTGCAAGCACGAATTAAGCATTAGGAGACCAATGTTCTGCAAGGACACTAAGCATGGATACTGCCCTGCATTTTATTCATTCTAAAAATTGAATCCTATTACATTTAAAAAATCAAATATTAAACTGCATTATATGGAAATGCAGGGGATATGTGTCTGTATATTGACATATCCATTTATTCATAGGCACAGGAGGGTGCTAGATACAGGTACAAATAAAAGGAAATTAAGTTACTCGCCCAGCCTCATTCTGCAAATTGGCAGCTGAGTCAGGAGAAGAGCTGATATGTTATTCTCTGTTGGCTACATGGGGAACCTGAGAGGCCCCATCCAAAGGTCAGTCTGTGAATGTAAATTATAAGCGCCTTTCCCGAGATGCTTGTTTTTCTAGTGTCTGCTCTTCCAAAGTGCCTAAGAGTCAGGCAGACATCAAAGAATGAGCTTCCCAAATCCCAAAGGATGGCTGCTGCCCTTACCCTTCCAGAGCGCGTCTATATTTTAGCAAGAAAAACTCCTCCGTGTCTGGCCCAATCCAAAATTACACAAGAAAATATGCCCTTAATGTTGTCCTGAAAGAACCACTTTCTGGAGCAACATACTCTGATTTGAAGTTTGCTGCTCGTTAGTGCCATATTATCCACTGGCTAACTCTTCCTAAACAGCAACCCGGGCGGTGATCTCACCTCCCCTGGGCACTCAAGTATGTATTCGTGGAACATCCCCTGAGGGAAATGAAGGTCATCACTGTCCAAAGCATTTAATTATGGAGAAATGACTATAGCAGCTGTAAGCACTAAGTCCATTACAGGGGTAATGGCTTCAGCAAGGTTTCATACATCTATAAAGGGAAATGGCAGGGCTTTATAGAAAGGTATTAGCTAGACTACGAAGGCTATTTAAATGGTTCACTGACAACTTCTCCTTGTCCCATGGCTTTCAATCACTCTGCTTGTGGGAGCTGAACAACATTTTTAGGAAAAGCATTTTGCTAAATAATATATATCCAGATACAGTGAAGCTAGTAACAGCTCAGTGTTGAATTTGGCATTTTAAATTGTCTGTCCCTGGAACAGCACAGAGCAGGAGGGGTCTGTCCTCCAAAGGCATATATGTGAAGGTACAGTCTGAGGTTTTCTTTGTTGAGGCCACATTTTTTAACTCCATTCACATTTAGCCCGTATAGTGGCTAAAAACTGGTGGGTCTGGATGTATAAATAGAGTCAATGGAGGCCCAGTTTGGATGGAAACCTCTCTTTGTTTCCACAACTGCAGGACAGGGATCAGGGCATAGGGTCTTCCTTTCATGGGGAGCTTGTGCAAGCTGCCTAGTTGTGTGCAAAGCCATGATAACGGCCTGAACACTACTTCATTATGCCACTGCTGTAGGAGAACTTTTTCCATTTCAGAAGGTAGCAAGGAGACAAATAGACATTTCAAACTTCAGAGAAATTAGAAAAGACAATTTCAGAATGATAAATTTAAAATATGACCTGAATCTCTCATTCAGATACATCACGTGTAGCAAGCCCTTCTGTGTTGCTCAAGAAATACAGTTCCCTGCAGTGCAGGGATCAGTACCCCGAGATAATCTGGAAGATTAAGGAGTGACTTGATTTTCAGTCCTGCGTTTGTAGTCGTGACATTGTGGTTTGAGTGAAGTATCCAGGCAACAAGCCCGTCTTCATTATTAGCAGCGTGATACCTGCCTGAACAAATATCTCACGCACACAGATCTAATGAGGCTGGTGCTAGGGAAAAGGAGCATTAAAAAATTAATTAGGATATGCTTTTTGAAACACCTTATTCCTTCTTGCTGCTGTGTCACCTGCAACACGCAGCATGGCTCAGGGAGGGCTATAGCCAGATATAGTTACAGAACATCTGCTGGAGAACAAAGTGTGAGTGTCCTCTGCAGAGCGGGCGCACGGTGCTGGTGGGAGGTTTGGTGCGGCAGCGATAGCTCTGGCTGCTCACACACAGCACATCTTGCATAAGAACATGGAGGTCAATGCAGTGTGCCGCAGAAGCTGGTGGCAGCTCTGATTGCCCAACTGTCTTAATAGCGGGTAGCCCTGTTTTAACCCCTCCTCTGAAAGGCACAAGGAGGAACACAGTTTGTCTCCTAGAGCATAGTTTTAGTGCTGGAACACCTACACTGGCGATGACTTCCTCAGGCAGGAATGCCACCTGCATGTCAGCCAGGAGGCACAAATCACATTGCAGCCACTGCTGCAGTGGGCTTTGGCTGTGGTAGATAGAGTGTGATTGGATATGGCTGGGATGTGCACATCAAACTGTAGTTACAGCTTTGCCCTAGTTTCTCAAAATTATTTTTTGTGTTTGCTTGACTGTGAGCATACAGTAGCTATTGGATTTGAAAGGCTTGTTGGGCTAACATGCCCTGTACAAGCTGCACAAGGTGGCTTAATTCAAGTGACTCTGTGTTCTGAAAACCAATGAAGTTCCTATCTATCTTTTCACACCCCAATTAATTACACAGATGCTCATAAAGCAAAAGATTTAATTACATAGTCCCTTTAGTTTGCTGATATTACTGTGTATACAATGAACAAAATAATTAAAGTAGATGTGTACTGAAAAAGATTTCTGGTACATGTATGCTTCAGGAAGATCGCTCACACACCTGCCCAGCTCCCTGGAATGACTGCTTTTAACCCCAGACACACACGCCACACTTTGTGATCAGAGGTACAGGGTCCAGATAAAAGAGATACTGTGCAATGAATATTCCATGCAGGCTTCCAAATGAGAAGCATTCTTAGTTACAACTCTAACGCATGGAGATTTCTCTCCTTTGTTTAGGCGTGAATGCTATGGAGAGTTGGAAACCCCAGTCAAAGCTGAATGCTATGACTCTCTAGGGGAACTGCAGGCACGCCTCTGCCCAGCAACTACAGCAGCTCCCACAGGGACCCCAGTGACAGAAATGTGCTCAGGAGCCCCTGGCTGTGGCTCCCAGGGGAGAGCAGGTTTGTTATACTCATCTGCATTGGTGAGCTACCTCCACAGAAGTAATGTGCTTTGCTTTTACTGTAGGCAAGCTGAAAGGTAGAGTAGCATTGCAACCCATATGAGAAGGCGAAATCTTTGATCACGATCAGAGACAAGGTGAAACAGCAGACTCCAGCGACAAGCTGGGCACAAGTTGTGGGTTCCTGGGGATACAATGAGATGTAACACCAAGTTTCCTTTTTGCCTGTCACCCAGGATGATCTTGAGGGATATCAGCTGAACCACTGGAAGGAATGTCTTCATAGAGTCATAGAATGAACCACTGCAGATCTTTGCTTCTACCTACCTCAGTGATAAATAGCAGCAGATCTTTCGTCTCCTCTCCCTGCTTTTAAACTCAGCACTTGCCACCTTCCCAACACAAACGTCATGCATGGAGTCTTTCTCTCTCTGCGGGAGCTTCTCTGAATTTATATGCTTGCCCCATTCCTTCATGAGCAAATTCATTCAACTTTATGTGACCTGCCTGCTGAACCCAATGTTCTTGTAAGTGGGAATTACTTACAGGCTCCGAGGCTCCAGATTGCTGTTGGTGCTCTAGATGGCCCTTGCATGGCAAACAAGTAAATGACATAGTGTGCATGAATGTAGCTCAAGTCACATTTTCTTGTCTGCTTCCCACCTTGCCTAAAAAATGTTTATATACAGCTCTGAGACTATGGACATGGAGATGAGGTGCATTAGCAGGGGCAGAACCTCGGACCTTTTTGGTTTTTCCCTTAATTTGTTGTATTTGTACAATAATGGGATTTCTACTGAACAGCATTAACATCTCACCTTTCCTAAGTCCTGAGAGGAGATGTGAGGAGAATGTGGGGAAGGGGTTAATGGTTACATGGTCTGTTAAGGAAAAGAAAATACCCCAGAGGAGAAGGTTATATTCTGGAGAGGTAATGATCCAGCAGAGGCTGACATTCGCTGTCATTTTCTGCTTCAAACTTCCTAGAAAGGATAATTATAACCAGATGTTGAACACAATTGAAACATAACAAGAGGATTGGAGACCTGGAGCGGAATAAGGAAAGGAGAGCTTAAGGAATATTTAGATAGTTCTGACATGTTTCAGCCTGCAGAATCAAACAAAATTCACCTGTAAGGTCTTAAGAACCCATCCAAAGCCATTCCTGAGCTGTTATTGCTTTTGGGTAGCTATGGGATAAGAGGGGCAGAAGGGAAATAACAGAGGAACACTTATTACCTTTCTTGCAGGGAAAGCCAAGGAATTTGAATCAATACGCCTAACTCTGATTCCTGGAAAGATCTCTGGAACAAATCATTAAAACATCAATCTATAGTTGGCCACAGATTAGTCAGTTGATATGAAACACCATGCAGGATTTTGTCAAGAG
Source organism: Pavo muticus (assembly GCA_016647715.1). Lineage (NCBI taxonomy): Eukaryota > Metazoa > Chordata > Aves > Galliformes > Phasianidae > Pavo > Pavo muticus. The sequence goes on along the minus strand of JACDJE010000016.1, from coordinate 1,859,294 downwards.
CAAACCATGTCAGTCCATTCCAATTTTAATTATTTGGCCCAGAGGTTAAGGGACACAGACTTAATTCTGGGAAGACTTTGGGCAGCTTCCTACAAAATGTACTCAGTTGTGCACCAGGGAAATATTCTGGGTTTCACCATGAGAGCAGAGCCCAGCTACCTGCTAAGCTGGAATAGTGAAAGGTGAGCTTGAGTGGTGAGACTGAGGGGAGGTGTGCTCAGCCCGCATCTGTCCAGGGTGTGAAAGAACAGCTTGGATGATGGAGAAGGGAGAGCAGTTATCAGATGTCTGAAGTAAGTCAAGCTAATAGGGCTTGCAAGACATTTGGAAGACAGGCTCATCATTCAAAATGATGTTGATGACTGAGAAAAGTGCCCTGAAATCCTCAAGTTGATGTCAAGTAAGAAGATCAAAGTACTGCTACTGAGGGGAAGTTATTGCAAAAAAGAGGGGAAAAAAAAAGGGTATAAACTACCCATGAAAACATTAGAAAACTAGAAGAATACCTGTATCATAGGATGAAATTCTGAAATGGCTTTCCAATAGATGTGCAAATGTCAGGAAATCCTTACTGGGTACAGGATGAAAATGGGCAGTTTCAGGCAGGAACCTAGGGGTGGTTGCAGGCTGCGAGGCTGGCTGAGCTGGGAGCTCCTTTGCTGATATCTTCCATTTGATTCTCTGCAAGGTATAGTAGTGGCTACGCTGATCTTGTGAGGCTTCACCTGGAGTTGCTGTGTTCAGCCTTAGGAGCCCCACTTTGTAGAAGATAGAAGAGATGGAGAGAGATCTAGGACACAGCAGCTTGAATGAAAAAAAGGTGGGAAAAAAAGCATGAGTTTAAGGAGACATTCAGTTCATCTACAGTAGAAAATACTGGGGAGCAGGTAGTTATTAGCTGTTCCCTATATCCACTGCTGGACAACCTCAGCTGAAGAAAATGAAATAGAAGTTGGGAGAAAGCTGTGGAATGCATCTATCAAAACACAAGGATAGCTAAGCTTTCAGACAAGATCCTTTGAGTTTAGGGTCCCACAAGGTGAAAACTTTCACCTGTCCAGTAGCCATGTGGTTGCCAGGGGCAGCAGGGATATTCTTCTGGCAGGAAGATCCCACAGTGCCTGATCCACCCTGAAACCACAGGCAGGTTCCATGGTCTTCAGGAGGTCCCTTCAGCCTGGTGCTTCTGTGAGTCAGCTGTGCTAAAAGCAGGCTGCAGCTGTGTGCTATGAGCCTGAGTCCATGATGGTGCCATGGGAGAGGTGTCAGTCGACTTAGAGGTGAGTCTTTCACTTTCCTCTGATCCCCACAGCTGTATTGGGTGGTATTTTCTCAAAATTTTCTCACACACCAGACGGCACAGGCAGTAAAAATCCCATACACTCTCAGTCTCTGTCCACAGTGATGTGGTGATACTTTCATCACTTTCTTTTAGACATAGCTTAAAGAAATCTTGTCTTGGTGACCATATTCAAAATCCCATTAAACTTAGTCCTGCCTGGTACCTCCAAGTATCTCTTCAGTTAGCAGTCCTGAAACAAATTCTTTTTGAAGGGTAAGAACTGGCACTGGAATGACAGGGAAAAGGAGATGGGTGTGAGGGAGAGGGCACACCATCACCACTGGGAGGATGAATTCCCACACAGAGGCTGAAGCTTGGGGAAAGGAGAAGGAACCCAGGACTGGGTTCCCAGCTGTCAAGGGAAAACTGTTGTTTCACCATTTGCAAGACTGAAACTGCAGTGTTTAATGATCTCTGTTCACTCTCCTAATAAATTATTTTCTTCAATTAGCCTGCACTGTGAAACAGCTCTGACTTGTTGGAGCTTTGGATGGGCTGATGAATGTTCTAAGGCGTAATGACTGCCCATGCCCTTGCTGCTCCCTCAGCCCGTTGTTCATCACTGCCAACTTTCCCTCTCCAGGACGTTGTTTATCTGACAATCAGGGGCACTGCCACTGGAGCATTTCTAAAAAGATTATTCTGCTAATTATTCAGAGGTCATTAATTGGAAGGTGAAGCCAGCACTGTCCCTCAGCTTTGAACTCCCTGGTACTACAAGAATGTTCCTGTTACACAAAGACCGTATTTTTTTTTATTCCGCAGCACTTAATCTCCTCCCATCCTTTGAAGGAAGGTTCCAGTTCCTGCAGATGTCCTTTGTTAGGAAGAAATGGAAGTTTTCTGCCTTTTAATCCAAGGTACGTTCAATAACCACAGCAAGCTGAGGACATTTCTCCTGCCTTTTCCCATCAGTATGTCGTGAGGGTAAAAATGCACAAGCAAATGCCCAGCACCTGCACAGGTGAACCCAAATGGGCTTGTCAGCACTGTCCACACAAAGGCACTGCAGCTACCAGTGCAAACACAGGTGGATTTTTGCTTCTTCCCTAATAACTGTGAGGGGTTGTAAAAATAAAAATGTTTTAATAGTCACCTGTGGGTTGGGTAAAGGGCAGGAGAGCAATGGATCTGCTTATGTCCAGAAAGCTTCCTGAGAGACTTTGAGGAGTGAGCATAGCCCCTATAGTCAGACCTCTCTGGTGAAGATAGGCAGTCTGGTTAACTGGTGGGGCATTTCTCAGTCACTTCTGCTCTTACCAACTTCTTCCTTCATTCTGAGAAAACGTTATTTCTGGTGCCCCATTCACTTCACACAGCTCTTTTGCTTTTCATGATGGGAATCAGCAAGGAAAGAGTCCTCAGGAAGGCATCATCAGGGAGACAGAAGGAATCCAGACATCTGCTCTGAAGTTTCCTCCAAACAAGGGATTCAGCCCTGTAGTGCTTTTGCTTAATATAACTATTGGATGATTCCATCCTCTGCTGAATTTACAAAGAAACTCAAAGCCAAATCCCTTTGATCAAAAAGCAATCCATCCTTACCACCTTATTAGATACGTAAATGGCTTTAAATACACACTGCTGGATAAACTCAAATAAATAATACTGACTAAAGGAAACCTGTGTTTATTAAATAAAGCGAGAATAAGCATGACCAAAAGAAGGGGATTATGAAAGAGACAAGGTAAGAAAAGCAGGAGTATAGCAGGCTACGTGTTTCCCAGCACTGTGAGCTGTCTTACCAAGGAGATATGGGTTTGCTGTGCCAAGAAGGCTTCCCCCTGCTCACTGTGACACTGCAGACACAAATACCATAAAAAGCAATTATAGAAAACTCCTTTGGGAAGGTCCTCAACACACAAACACCACTCTACGTCTTTCTGAGCATTTTGGCTGCAGGATGCTGGGGACAGGTTAGGGCCGGTCTGTGCTGCTGCTGCTTGGCTTCGCGGTGGTAGAAACACTGGGGCCTATCACCAACAAGTTTGGGACACTGTGGTGGGGCTGTTGGAGGGGTCTACTAGACCCCAGGTTTGTTGACTCTGCTGCTCACAGCACAATTTGTTCAAAACATGCTGTGGGCAGTGAGTCCCTTCTGGAGAGGCATAGAGGACATGGTGTGACAGTTGTCCTTATCTGCAAATCTCTGTTGTCTGTTGTCTGGTCTGCACCCGGCAGGGCCTGTTGCTCATTAAAACACTATCTCTGCCACTAACTCTGTTTCCAGCCCTGTAATTGCTGAACATCGCTTCATGCATATATTTATTGCTCCGAAGTCCCCACCAGGCCAACAGCCACCAGTTCCCCAGATGCTGTTTGCCCAATCTCTGGACTGCAGCCTTGCAGTTTAGTCAACAGTGTTCACAATTAAAGAATGTAACTACAGAAATAGCCAGCCTCAATAATAGGAAGAAAAAAAGCAAGATGCAGCTCCCTGTGGGCCTGCAGCAGACTGGCTCAGGTAACTGCACCAAGTGCTGATGGAAGGCAAGGGCTGGGTTCTGCATGTACAGCCTGACTCCAGGCAAGAATTAGATTGGATATAAGGAAAATGTTTTTTTATAGTAAGAGTAGTGAAGCACTGGAAAGGGTTGCCCAGAGAGGTAGGCAATGGCTTGTCCTTGGTGACATTCAAGGTCAGGCTGGTCCGGGCTCTGAGCAACCTGATTGAGCTGTAGGTGTCCCTGTTCATTGCAGGGGAAATTTGGGTTATCTCCCCCCATTCTGAATGTGTCCCAATCGTATATTTGCATGTTTTGAAAGGAAGTTTGTTGGGAGCACTAATTCACTCCCACACCCCCAAGGCTCTTCTCACTGCTGAGCCCCCCTGCTTTTTCAGTGCCTTCAGTGTTGCCATTGACATTATTGATCCTTTTTGTAGGGCTGTGGGGAATGTTGATCCCTCTTGCTGCACAACAAGCCTCCTAGATTGCTTGTAGGGCCTGGCTGGGAAGTCATTATGAATACTGGCTGCAGACAAATTCTTGGCTGTGGACTAATTGTCAGTACCATGGATTTCAGCCTGGAAAGAAGGAAGTGTCATGGGAGAAACAGAGCAGCAGTATGGGTTGGCCCCTTGAGCCACAGGCTGGAGGTTGGCTGTGTCCCCCTAGACCATGGGATGAGTGAGCTGTATCCACTGGTGAAGAGCTGGGCACACACTGTCCTTTGAGAAAAGCTGGAGCTCCATCTGCAGAGGGGGTCTCTGAACGCCACCTGCCATATAAAACAGCGGTGGCTTGTGGATCTCCTGCCAACCAAACAGGACTAACACTCACTCTGCATCATCCAAACACTCTGCTGGGGGGGGGGATCCTGAGTCTCCCCCCCACCCTCCAGCCCTCACAGCCGTGTACCCACAGCACAACAGCACCTGTGCCTCCGCTCCTTGCTTCAGGTTCCCTCTTGCCTCTGAGCCACTGATTAGCAATTCTGCAGCAGCGAAACTGCGATGCAGTGTAAGCCAGGTTTAGACGGTGATCCATTTAAACAGGCATGATCTCTGTCAGAACAGCTTTCTTAAATCCTGAGATAGATGCTGCTACTTGCGCTAAATTGTTTTTCTGTGTATTAGCTATTTAGTGGCATTAGCATAACGTGCATTCCCATTTACAGAAGAAGTGTTTATCTGTGTGGTTTCACAAAAAAAAAGTGGGCTTGATTAATTAAAAAAGGATGAGATTGCTGTGAGGATTTAAATGTAAATGCACCAGCAGATGCTTCCTGATCCTCCCAGCAGAGCACATCACTTTTAATAAACCCAGAGCAGATGGCTGACTGCAGTCACAAAGCTGTGAGGTACTGATGCGCTCCAAGCTCCCTTCGTGCTGCCTCTATCCTCATGTCTGGGAGCTGGAGGGCTGCATTCCCACCTACAGTCTCCTAGCAGAGCTGCTTGTGCCCCAGGGGTGCTGTGACTATGTACTGCAGCTCAGGATGCTTCCCAGGGCAAGCAGAGTTTCTGCTTCCCAAGCAGAGCTGGAATTCTGCTGGAGTGCAGAGTTGTGCTTAGATCAGTGAGGCTGCGCAAGCATCAGGAGATGGAGCAGTTAGTTAAAATTTTAGGCATTCCTTTCTCTTCTCCATGGGAGCTGGCTCCTGCTGGTTCCTAGCAGGAAAAGCTCCTCTAATTGCAGAGGGATGTTGGCATGCACCAAGCCTGCCTGGCTGAAGTGTGTTCCCTCAATCGCTCGTTGTGCCAAAATCACCACTGAAGCTGTTTAGACATTTGCATGCTCTCTTTTCCAAAACACAGCATGATGAATCCATTTAAAATAGAAAGATTATGGAATATGAATAGTCAGTGTTTACTTGGGGCTTGCATCCCAGTACCCAGAGCTCCCCCCAAAGACACAGATATACAACCAGCATTTATTCCAAGGAATAATCCAAGCTGTTAGATGTGGAATGAAATAGTAAAGCTGAGTGTAGGATTCAGGTCCCTAATGTTTTATCATGAGCTGAAATACCTTTCCCATTTTGGCACACCCATTATCTGACCTGCAGCTGGTTTGAGCCAAACTGTGCAACATGCTGTCTGATCCCTGCACGTGGATTTACTCCTGCTTGCAGCCTGTTACCTTTGCTGGCAGTGAATGCTGGCACTGCTGGCTGGCAGGTGAGTTCTGGAAGAGCCCAAGTGCCTTCTGGAAGAGGAAAATGGACACAGTGGTTCAGTAGGAAATCGAAGCCAATTTTCTCACAATGGGGAGGTGAGTTAAGTAGGTCCTCCCCATCCCTGGCTGTCACTAGGAGAAAAGAGCTTTTGTTCTGTTGCACTGCACAGCTCCAGTGATACTAGAAGCTATTGCAAAGGCTGTACAGGGAACTAGGACAGCAGACTGACTTCAAGGTTTCTTTAACATTTGCAATTCAAGCAGTGTAACCAGAGGCAAATACAGACTTAACTGCATAAAACGAATTAAGCCTCATGAACAGGAGATGGGGAACATCTGGAATGTATCTGGCAAGATTTCCAGTGTGAAATCTTCATGAAGGACCAGCATCAGGAAGATCATAGAATCATAGACTTGCCCTGCTCTCTGGCCTTGGTTCACTGCAAACTGCTCAGCAGGAAGGCATCAAAGGATGATCTAGGTGATAACTAGATGGTCTTAAAGGTATTTTCTGACCTTCATGATTCTGTGATTCTATGATATACTAAGCAGAAAATCAAGGTCTATGCTGAGGCTGCTGTTGAAACAACCCCCTTTTTGACAAAGCACAAGAGTAAAACGGGGTGGCTATTCATTAGAATGGATGACAGACTGGCAGCGGAGTTCAGGGGAGCCTCCTGGAGAGGACAAGGAATCGTGAGCTCAAGAAATCCTCATCTGTGTCCCTGTTACATACAAATCCCCTACAGAGTCTTGGATGAGCCAAGTTGGGTCACTGTACCCACCTGTCCGTAGATGAGAAAAGATACCTGGAGCAGGCAGGTGGGTAAAGCTGCACACCCAAGCTGCACTTTACACCAGGTGAATCTTTTCTGATATTGGCCAAGTGCTGTGGAGACATGGTGTGCAGGGTAAATGCAGGATGCAATTAAGCCCTCTGGAATTAAAATTAAAGAATTGGGTCAGTGGTTTTAAAGAAAAGCGGATGGATAGCAGGGATGAGGCAAATAAAGATGCCAGCTAGGATATTTTGGAGAGGAGAAAAGAAGGCATAGGCAGTGGGCATTACTGAAAGGAACAGAGAGGTTTGAGTGGTTCTGCCCAGCATCGCCGTGTGTGAGTGCCGTGGTCCTTGGCCAGCACTGCCTCTTTGTACTGCATGAGCTCCCATAGCCCAAGGGGAAATAGCAGCCAGTCCTCCTTGTTGCCCACCTCAACAGACTTCTCCTATGAAATGTTGTCCCTCCTCAATTCCAGTTCAAAGCTAAAATATTGTTATGTATTGAAGGCATAAAATTAAGATAAGCACAATGAGATTGATACTGGGGAATTTAAAGAATACTTCATAAAACTTAGTCTCTGTAAAATGGAGGCTTTGCTGCTGGATGAATGCCTGTCTTGGGAAGTTCTTTATTTTAAGCATCCATTTATCACTGTCTCAGGTATTGTAAACTGCAAGCACTCATCGACAGCAGAATGAACTTTCCTGTGAGTACAAACCCATCATTCAGCTCTAATGATCCAGAGGAAAGTTTCAGGCTAATCCATACAGGAAAAACGGCTGTGTCACCCCAGGACGTCAGTAAGAATAGGAACTCTGTGCAAGGTCATCCCGGTGGGAATGAACAGCTCTGTTTGTTCTTGAAGAAGCACCTAATGTGTTCAAGGCCAGGTTGGATGGGGCCCTGGGAAGCCTGATCTGGTGGCTGGCAACCCTACCACAGCAGGGAGGTGGAACTGGGTACTCTTTAAGATCCCTTCCAACCTAAGCCATTCTGTGTTTCTGTGATTCTGTGATGTATCTGAAGGCTTTGAAGCCAAGACCATTGGTCCTGCCAGAGTGAAGAGTTTGTGCCCAGGTGATCCCAAAGTCCATGTAAATGGCATCCAGTTATTCACTCAATTATCTTGTCAACAGTGGTAAGCACATAAGCAGATCATTTCTGGAGGTAAGGCAATACTTCTAATATGGGAGATGAAAATTACAAAACAAGACCCTTCAAGTGGGGAAGTACCTTCACTTGAGGAATAGGCAGAGAGGGACATGCAGTGGGGGCTGCCTCTGGGCTGGGCAAACCCAGCAGCTGGTGTAGCTGAGCCAAGGCTCTTGCTCGCTGAAACTGCACCACTGTCTTGTTCCATGGTGGCTTTATTGCACCCTTGAGGGTCTGACTTCTCTGATTAGCTTTTTTGTTACATAGGAGTGATACATAAAGATTTCCTTTTCTCATCTCTGGCTAAATAGAAGATAACAGCTTCATTAGGCAATTGAGTGCTCTTCCAATCAAACAGCAATATTCTGGCCCCTGGGAGCTTTCCTTAACCACAGAATGCAAGCAGCTGTTCTAATTGCACTGTGCTTGGGGCCCACTGCAAGGGCAATCAGGGCTGCTGCTGCTGGTTTTCCTGATTGTATCTTGTGAGCAGAGCAGAAGCAGTTCTGTGCCTTGTTTCCCCTTTTACAGTGAGGATTTCCAAGGGACCCCTCTACAGTTCTGATTAATGAAAATGCTCTTGGGATATTAAAAAATAATTTCTCTGTCAAGGAATAAACCCCAGAATGTTGAGGATTTGAAACACTTAGATGTAAAAATTATAAGTGAAATGAAATGAAATAGTAAAATAAAGGTCTTGTTATACTCAGGAGTGTGTGAGCAAGGGTGGGAAGGTCAAGGCTGAACACCTGTTTTCTTTCTGTGGCTGTTGTTGTGGCTGTGTACCTGCTCTTTATAAAGAGCTAATGAACCATCAATAGATGCAATAGGCATGGTAAAAACATGAGTAGCCTGTGATCCAGGTGGCTATAAACATACTGGTTGATGGTGATAGAAATAGACTTCAGGACAGCTATAAATAGAGCTGATTAAAATATGGAAAAATGATTCTGCAAAGCAGAACAACCAAAGTTGTTTTCAGATCAAAGAGTTTGAAATATGCATTCTTATATATATATTTTTTTAAAAAGTTTAGAAAATACTCAATTCCAATTCTGCTATCTGTGAAAGATATCACAAAAATTGATATTAATAATTTGCATAGATCAAACACCCTGTAAAATGGACTGACAGTGTCTTCTCAAGGAGGGAGCAGAGTTTCTCTTGGGAGATGGGATCCTGCAGACCCTCTGATCCTTTGTCCACATTAGGCTTGTGACTATTTCTGCACACTTTGCAAGAAATTCAAAGCAAGTCAGATCCCATTTACATATATTGTTGTACCCTCTGCTCTGACTTCTAAAATATCAGTTATTAGCATCACCTGATGGGTATTTCAGAGATCCAAAGTCACTGCAGTGGACAACGACCATCACCCCCCTCACTAGTAGCAGGGGAAAGTGAAAGCAGTCAACACAGACATGGACAGCAGCGGTAAGCCAAAACAAATCTGCAAAATCACGGAAGCATTCCTAGACAGATGTGCTGGTTTGCTATGTTTCCTGTCATGAAGGAGAAGGTTCTTGTTAAGGCTTTTTAAGGGACCGTGAGCTGCAGCAGATGCCACCTGCGTATGGAGCAGAGCAGGAGTAATGGCACCTCTGTGACAGACACTCAGATCCCTCAGGGCTTCCTGCTTTTACATCTGCCATGGCTGGAGAAAACTGTAGCTGTCATAAATTATAGTTTAGATTAATATTATTGCAGGAATGTCCTTATCACAAAAGAAAACAATGGAAGGAAATCACCTTTCTCATGAAAACTGCTGAGAGATTCCCCACCACAAGGAGAAAACTGGTGACAGAAGGACTCTACATCAAACGTAAAGGGAGAACACGGGAGAAAATGAGCCTCCTGCACCCAGGTGGGCATAGCAGCAGTATTCATTAATAAGAAAGCTAATTTGTTGATAACTGGTGCATGTAATCCTTTGTTCTCAGTCTCCCAAAGGCAAATGTGTGGGGACATGGCCTGAAAGCTCTGGAAGGTCATGCTGTGCTCTTTTTATCAGACCTGCCTCTGGGAGATGCTCCCCAAACTCCTCTCCTTGCAGAATCTCAGGCTGCCTGACACCTTCAGATGCTCAGTGATGAGGCCAGCACTGCCTGAATGAGGCAGTAGCCCCAGTGCCAGGTGCAGGACTCAGCCCCAATCTCACTGAAATGTGGAGGAGTGTTCCTATTGACCTGTGTATGTTTGGATTCAGGCTTTTAATTAACGATTTGTTTAGAAACGTGTTAATGAATGTGTTCCTTACACACCCAGTGGTTCACACTGCATGAACCTGTATCAAACAACACAGCTGCAACATTCCCCTCAGTGCAGGAACTCATGTACTCACTGCAGGTTTAAATGTAAAGTGAGCGTGCTCATATATCTTCTCTGCTTTCCATTTCTGCTCTGGTGAGGTTGTACAACAGCAATTGCTTCTTACACAGCATGCAACATATACAAAGATTATGGTGTGTTTGTGGTTATCTAGCTGCCTCCATGAAACAAAAAGCTGTTGAGAGTCAGCAGACATTGTTTCAGCAAACCAAAACAAAATAAAACACTAAAAACAGAGAGAATAGCATGGCCAGGCTTTTCTTTCTTTCTTTGCTCTCCTTCCTTCCCTCCCTTCTTCCCTCTCTCCTTTTTCTTTGCAGTGAAGTAGAAAGTGTGGTTTGTCCTGAAACCTTCCCATCAGCAGTTAGAGGCAGAAACTGAGTCTGAACTCAGCTTAGTACAAAGGTAGAGGAGATCTGCACAAGGGCAGTGACAGAATCCCAAACCCAGCACGTAGCTGTCTATTGCTCCATGGCAGATTGTCACTGCTCCCCAAGGACAGGCACTGCAGTTCCGCAGCCCTGCTCCCCCAGGAAGCCAAAGTGTTGGTGTGGAAGGAAACCGGAGCTCCCGTGTGGCGAGGAAAAGCTCAGTAGCAGTAATTCAAGATTCTCTGGCTGTTCCTCAAGATCTGTGCTGATGCTTTCAGGCAATTTAATACCTGAAGGGTTACCTCTTCCTGTTCTCTGTTTAATACAGCAGGAAAAGGTTTGCTTTGCCTGTGGAAAGAACATTCATTATCTGGCGTTAACTTGCAATTTGGTGTTTGAAAACTGCCTTATCAACAGAACATCTGAGGGAAGAGCCATCTGCACTGCAAAGGGTGCTCACAGCCCTGCTCAGGCTGAGCAGAATGGATAGAGGGAGAGAAGGGGCCAAGTGGTCAACAAGGAGAATGGAGCAACAGTGGGAGTTTTCCTTGCCACATGCAGGCTATCAGATTTCATGATACATGCTGAGACTACACTGCGCTACTGCCCTACTGCTGGCATGTCTGAGTGCCAGAATCCCTCCCTGATGTCTTTATACAAGGGAATAAATCTATCTTGGAAGCATATAGACTCCTGAGGCACCTGTGTACAGTGAGTGCTGAAATGAAAACAAGTCTTTCAGGTGTCCCCTTCAGAGTTTCTGTGACAAAAGTGAGTGAAGACTGAAAATGCCCAGGAAAGCAAGACACAGCTGCATCTCTTCACTATGTTACCAATGCTGTAGGTAATTTGTCTGTAGCACTCACTGGCTGGTAGCCCTGTTTGAAGGAGCTGTATGAAGAATCAGAATACAGAGATCATTTCTCTTGGAAAGGAGATGAGCAAGGGAAACTTGTAGATGCCCATAAAAGCCTTGGTGGTCTGGGGAAGTGTTTTCAAGACCTAAGTCTGGCTTTTGTGGCTGGCACTTTTCGGGAACGGAGGGGTAGAGGAAACAGAAGCTCAGATGACTGTTCCCCACCGCTTTCCTCCCTCCTCCTGCAGCAGCAGGGAAGTAAGCTATGTCCAGCCTTCCTTTTGTCTCCTCATGTGCAGCATTTCCAATGTAGTCCAAAGAGATCGAAGAAAGCACCTAGAATAGGAAGTGCTTACATGTTCCACAATCCTAAAACCTGCTGTCAGAGAAACGTCCTTTTGATTGTAATTGTTTTTTAATTACAGATTTTGTCACTTGATCTATGTGGATTGGGAAAGTTAGCATAAGTTCATCTGATTTACACCTCCAGAAGCATCGCAACCATGCTCACACGGTTTGATATGTAGGTCCCATGTGACTCATGGGACCTACATACCCGTATGCCTCCCCTGGTGTTCTCTGAGCAACAGGAGTGGACAGCTAGCTTGGGAAACTTCAGGAATGAAGGAGAAGATGTTTAAAGGCAGAAAGTGAGGCATAAGATTAATCAGGACAAAATATACCATACAGTCTTTTAACATACATAATCTAGGATGACGCTGATGCTGACTGTGGGTCCATGTGTCGGCTGTGAGCTGAAGGTAGTGTGGGGGAAATATGGTCAGTTTATGGACTCCCTGGAGAGGAGTGCAGGTACAAAGTCCTGAATCACTCTCACTGTTGTTTGTTTTCTTTTTTGTTTGTTTTTTTCCATATGATTTTATGGTTAAAAATGAGAAAAGATTTGCTAAGTCTATCTATGTAAATTTTTCATTTCCAAACCTATAATTCCATATTTTCCATTTAAAGAACAGTTTTTCCCTTTTATTATTTTTATTACTATTATTATTATTATTATCTTATTATTTTATTTACTTAAGTAAACAAACAAATAAATAGAACATCAAGCCACTTAACTAATTAATGGTGCCTTTCTGGCATCACTAACTCTCATAAACTTTGTCAGTGCCTGATGGCAATAAATAGGATTATCTGTCTCTTACTCTGGGGATAAGTAAACATAGAGTAATATCAGTGGTCTTCTCATAAACTTGTTGAAGATCATTCTAGAACTAGAAAATTGTTTGGGGTTACTTAATATTTACATTAGCATGACACAGACCTCATTGTCACAAGTCAAATAAAATCATATCCACGGAATAATCAGTAATTTCCTGAGGAGGCTTTGGAGATTATTTTGGCTGGGGAGAACCTCCATTTCCAGTAAAATTTTCATACTGATTCAGTTGGGCTTACAGGAATAAGCAAGGTCTTGCTGTAAGTGTGACCAAAGCACTGGGAGAGTATGACTTTTTCAAGGCTGGTGTTTGGACGGTGTTAAGAAAAACTATATTGCAATATAAGCTCTTCGTAAGGGTGCCCAGATGGTATTCTCTGATTGCTATGGAGAAGTCTCTTCTCCCAATAGGGAACATAACTCATCTACCCCAGTGAGACCTGTGCATGCCAGGCAAGGATGGAAACAGCTAGGCAGAGCAGCAGCCACTGTCAGCTTTGAGCACAGTGTTGGGCTTTGCTGATTGTGTGCAAGTAAAACTTTGAACAGGAAAATCGATTAAGTTCAGGTTGGTGCAATCAAAGTCTAGATGAAGAAAATCAAAATAAATCAACATCAGTTTGCCTCTGACCTGGAAAAGAGGAGAGGAGTGCCTTTTAACAGTGTAGATGAATATTCACAGCAGCAATCTGAGCTTTGAAGCTTGTTTCTATTTACAGGCAGACAAGAGTGGCTTGTATCAGGGAGCTGAGAGGTGAGTATAGTTGACTAATGTAGGGCAGAAGGTGTGATTTGGAGTTTTTAATAGGCCTTGCTACTACTTTGTCAGTGAGATTACATTCAGGTTTTCAGTCTGTTATCAACTGATTTCATATGCAAGAATGTAATGGTAATTGTTGATTTTTTGCTTAGTGGCCTGTTTGGCACTGGTGCAGGTAATAGCTGTGCCTTGGCTTCAAACTTTTTTGATATCTTTGTGAAAGTGACACTTTTACTCTTTCCCTGCCTCTGTTTCCAGATTTGTAAAATCACAGCAGTCTGAAATGTGGTGTCAGTACTTCCAAGTACCAGAGAAGGGTGAATTCTTATTCCAGTTTCAGCCAAGAAATTAGAGAATTAAGCTTTCAAAGTAGCTCAGAGCCATACTCCTTTGGCTTTATTTCCTAAATTCTGGGGAGATAGGTTGCTTTATGTGTTGACTGAGAATAGTGTTTGAGCCAAATGATATTTTTCATATGGAGGTTTTCATACGACAATATGGCTTTTTGTATTGCCCTGTTGTTCGCTCAGCCCAGAGCATGGGTTATGCAGTAGCACTGGTTGTCTACTTCCTTCATTCAGGCATTGCCTTCTCAAATCACCTTTCAGTCAAGTAAGGCAAATATCCTTTTCCTACCACAATAACTCATCACCCTGCCTATCTGCACATATTATGTTAGTGACTGTAGGCAGGTAATGGCATATAACTCTCCATATTCTCATCACACATCATGCACTAGAAATCAGACCGCTACAAGGAAAATATTTTTTTTCCTTACAGACTTAAACAGCCTTTTTTATGAGACAGCAACTGGCCAGAAGTGCCTACCATCATCACTGTCAGCCACCAAGGACCTACTCTTTTTCTCCATATACTAAAAAACAAGCTACTTTGGACATTCACAAACTTGCTCTTCTCTTGAAGTCTGTATCTGCCATTGCCTTTCTCTGAGTGGCAGAATACCTTCCAATTTTTTATTTGATCACTTTTGCTCTTTGACATAAATCTTTCCCTGACATGTTTTACTTTGACTGTTCCTAATATAGCTGTGCCTAATGAGACAAATTCCAATAGCAGAAGTACTGATTGCTGGATTAACAGTTTCATATCCATTACCCTGGGGCAGTAAATAGAAAAATTAATATCCAGCATGCTACTACAGTGGAAGAACTCATGCCATACCTGGAAAATATTTAGTTTCTCCATTGAAATGAACTTAAAGGATGCAAGACCAAAGCTTTAGAGAGGAAAATGTATAGTCACAAACACTGCACGTTCTACTATATTTCTCAAAAACTGGGCCTCAGGGAAGAAAAAGGCTTTGTATAAGCAACTGGGTTAGAACTGAGATAATTTATCATCCTAATAAGATCAACGGTTAGGTGTAAAGATAAGTAAATATTGACTAGGTAAATATAGCCTGATAAACAGATCAATCTGCTTCTCTGTTAGAAATACATAGGAATTAACAAGCTTAATAATGTTCAGTATTTTATAATAACAGACTAAAATGCTCCGGTGTACCCTGAAGGAGTAAAAGGCCATTGAATATGACAATAAATAAAAAATAATTTGATAAATCCAAGAATACAAATAAACACTCATACATACAGAAAGGATGTCTGTTGTTCCTGGAGGATTCAGGTTCCCCATACAACAAGAACTGTCATGGATGTTCATATCACGGTCTTATAAACATATAACCATCAATCAATGTCGCCCACCAAACTCTGTTCAGAAGATTGTTTTATTGCCAGCTTTTCTCTGCTATTAAATAGAAAATGCAACAGTCAAGGGGAACTTTGATTATGTATGAGTGTACTTTTATAATCTAAATCTGTCTTTTGAGGCATAGATCAGATATTAGAGGACATTAGAGGACATTTAAGCGTACATTTGGGAACACATCTCCATGGCATACTGGAAATCCATGTACTCTCTGGTCTCATAGAAGAGATTTTGTCATCTCTGAACAAGTATGTAACAGGGTAGTGTACTTTTCTGAATTTGATTTTCTAATATAAGCCTTGGACTTCTGTGACCTGTGAAATTGCTCTAGGGATAATAATCGCCTTGCATAACAGTGACACTGAGTGTCAGGGGTGCACATTTAAGGGAATAAACCTCTGACCATCTCCTAAAGAAACATTGCAGATACCCTCAAAAGAGATTCAAAGGGCAGCTCTGATAGATATCACATCCAAAGAATAAACAGCCATTTTGTCAAGGACACGGTAATGCTTGTGACTAAGAGATT
Organism: Pavo muticus; assembly: GCA_016647715.1. Lineage (NCBI taxonomy): Eukaryota > Metazoa > Chordata > Aves > Galliformes > Phasianidae > Pavo > Pavo muticus. The sequence continues at coordinate 1,843,650 of JACDJE010000016.1, read as the reverse complement.
ATCCAATTCATTACTTCCTCTCCCTCCTTTGTCCTGTGATCAAGTAATCTTGGTTACTCCAACTTTGCAGTGCTTAGCAGTGAGGGTATAGTGTGATGTTATAGTTTGTTGTGAACTACTAAACAAAGGATACCAGCATATTAAAATTTGCTTGCAGAGTCACAGTAGCTGAACAACAACCTCAACAACTTTTACTGTTTACCCATTGTTATCCTGCTTCTTAACGAATCTTTCATCAAATAGCTGGGACCTGTCATCTCCATTGGCAAGCTGGCTTTATGGTGACTGTTGTATTAGTTCTCTGGCTACTGACCAGTCTTACGGGCACTCCTATCTTTCATGGAGACATCTATTAGCCATCTAAAAATATCAACATCTATTCTAAGCTGTTCATCTAGGCATTCTCTGAGGTCAGTGGGAGGCAAGAGCACCCCTAGTGGGCAAATCCACCTACAGATGGCTATGCTGGCTGGGATACAAAAAGTGGCTTTCTTACTTGAGACTACTGGTATGTACAGAAATGAAACATATGCAGAACTGCTTGTAGATGGCCGTTGTTGGGTGAGGTGCATCTCACTTTTATCACTTTCTTGGAAATACACTTCATAATCATCCTGCTCCTGCTGTGCGTAAAGAAGATAGAGCAACTCAAGCCTGACATCTTGCTACTGGAACATTTTTCCCAGGCAGCCGGAGGAATCAGGGTGGCTGTGTCGGGTCCTGGAGTGTGGCTGCGCCTTCAGTACTCGGCAGGTGTAGAGGTTGATGAGCAGGCTGTGTGAGAGGGGAGGAGGGAAGGAGGAGGAGGTGGCTTCCTCCTGACGCCATTTCCGAGGGGCTGACATATATAAATGAGCCGGTTGCTGCAGTGCCCCGTCTAGGATCTTCAGCCAGGACACTGGCGCAGACACACACAGTGCTGGTCTCCCTCCAGCACCTCGCCGAACCCCCCCCAAACCAGGGCCAGACTAAAGCTCTGCCGATCTCCTTCCCCGCACCCCGCCAGCACCATGAGCCCGAGACTTCTCGCCGTCCTGCTGCTGGCCGTGCCAGGTAAGTGGGGCTGACCGAGCTCCGCGACCCCTCCCCCGCTCAGGGGCCCCGCAGCACTGCGGGCAGAGCCGCCCCCACCCCGCTGTATCCCTGCCACGCGCCCCGAGCACTCGGACACAGACGGCCGAGGCCGCTTCAGCACCGCGGACAGCGGCTGCCGCAAGGTCACTGCCCGGGGGCCGCGCCGAGCCCTGCTAGTCCCCAGAGCCAGAGCCACCAGGCTCCCTTCCCTTCCCTTCCCTTCCCTTCCCTTCCCTTCCTCTCATCGGGGGGGAGGCAAAGTGTGCACACCTAGGGACCACTTCAACCAGGGCCGGATTCCCACCTCCTGCACTCCCATTTTTAGCAGGATCTCTATGCTCCTCTCCCAGAGGCGGGGAATAACAAGCTCTTTCTTTTTGCCCTCTCCTCATTTTGCAGCTATCTCCCTTCCTGTGACAAATGAAATGAATAAAGGGGACACTAAGGTAAGAATAAACCTGTAGTGGAAGAGGGGAGCAAAGCTGAAGAATGTGATATTTAACCTCCACTTACCTGGCTTACTCTTGGCTGTTCCTACTGAAACACCCTGTAGGAAGTGACAGCTGGGGGGATTTGCATGAGAATTCCCCATATCAGGATCCGTCCTCCCCAACTGCCTCCCTACCAGGATTTAGCCTTTGCAATTCCACTTTTGGGTACTTGGGCACGATGATGTTGGGCATCATCCTACTTTCAGCTTATCAAAGCTTCCAACAGGAGGTGACTCAGGGGAGAGTAGGGGGGAGATATGATTCAGGAATGGGACTGTGTGTGTTTGGGGGCGTGTATACATCTGTCTGCCTTTATATGCATGTGGTGTGTTACTTCTCTATGTGCCTGAAAAATAGGCAACTGGATACTCTCAGAGTGCTAATCTGTCCTTAGCTACTACTCATTCTGTCAGGATGGATACAAGCTGTGTGTGACTTTACTGACCTTTTCAGCTCTCTTTTGTAGGCCTTTGTGCCTACATCCATGCATCTCTCTGATGTAATTCACGCTTATGTGCACTCCCAACTGGCTTTTGGCAGCTGAATGCTTGGATAGCTGTGTTTGCCTGTGTTGATCTGCAGCAGAATCCTCCCATCTCCTTCCTGTTGTTACAATACCTGTATTTTTTCAGATGAGTTGATCTCTTTACTGCCTAAATTAAGATTTCTATAGGAGTCAATGTATGGAAAGCAAACACCAGTTCTTTCCACTCTGCTTCCTGAACCTCTTTGTTTCCTGAAATCTTCTAGCTGTACAGGGATTTTCCCCAGGCAGCAATAGGAGAGAGCACACTTGTGTCACTCTCAGGCACACATTCTATAGTATGGTCTCTGGTCACTGTTATTTACAGAGTGGGTGCCATGAGAAACTCCTACTCATCTCCTGTCAGATGCACCTGGGCCTGAAGAGCTGTTGCTCAGCTAAGATCTTTAGCCTGCTTAGCCCTTCCTAGGGCTGAGCCATTGGGTGCCTGCTTCAGGCTGTACACTGAGAAAGGAGGCTCAGGCAGATGCTTGCCCCTTAAAATGGGCTGGGCCAGAGCAGGATGCTCATTGGGCAATCCATGGGAAAATCTATTAATTCCACAATTTTCCTTGAGAGATCCATTCCATGATATGCTTTATCTGTAAAACATGGCAAGTCCCAGTAAGCTACATTTACTTTTTACAAAAACTAAATTATCTCCCAAGCCTGTCCTCAGCTTGGGTACTGCACTGAAATGGGTTGAGCTGAGAGAAAACTCAGAGAATACCTAGGCTTTCCTTGCACCAAGGGAGCTGCACGTGACCATAGCAGTTACCGTATCACTGGTGTATGCCTACCCTTACATTCAAAAAGCATTATTTCTCACCTGCAAGCATATATTTCAGAAAGGGCCTGAGCATAGTTGAGTTCAAATGTGGTGAAGTCTTTCCTAGTAAGGCTGTGTTCCTATAAAAATTTCTGTGCAGGGTCAGTGTGACAAAGTCTTAAGGATTAGTTACATGCTCGCAGTTAGAGGACAACTATGGGAAAATTTCAGTCTGAATTTCTATACTGGATTAATTAATTCCTTTAAATTTTAAGAGAGCTTACAAGCAAGAGGGAGGACTGGTGGTGTTTTTTGTTTTGTTTTGTTTGTTTTGTTTTGTTTTTACTTGATCTGATAGTGATGAGACAAGGGGAATTGCTTTAAACTAAAAGAGGGGAGATGTAGGTTAGATGTTAGGTGGAAATTCTTTACTCAGAGGGTGGTGAGGGCCTGGCACAGGCTGCCCAGAGAAGTTATGGTGCTACATCTCTGGAAGCATTTAAAGCCAGGTTGGATGGGGCCCTGGGCAGCCTTATTTGGTAGGGGGCAGCCAGCCCACAGACAGGAGTGGGAGCTGGATGATGTTTAAGATCCCCGCCAGCCTAAGCCATTCTATGATTTTGGAAAGGCTCTCCTTCATTTCCTGTTGTAGGTTGTTCTATCATGACCTTTTGAAACCTTACTCTGCAAGATTTGATCTTACAAAAAGCTCTGGAAGGTGTTGGGATGACTGCATTCCTCATTTCATTAAGTTACATTATTTCTCCATGGAGCTGCCATATTTCTGGGGTGGTTGTTACTTTTCTTTGTGCTCTGACAATGATGTGAAGTCATTTTAGAAATCTTCAGGAAGCTTGTACAGGGTGTTTCATCATCGGACCGGGTTCTTATTTGTAATGATGAGAAACTGCCTACTTCAGAAGCTGCACCAAATACTGAAAAAAAAAAAAAAAAAAAAAAAGGCTCCAAATGTTGGGAAATGCAGAAAGGAAGCATCAGAATCTGTTTGTTGTTGGTTTTTTTTCCCTTCTATTTAATGGTAGATTGAATTGTCACTGGGTCATCTAAAATCAATATTAATGGCCTGTTTGTGGTATTGGAGAATGATACCAGAGAAATTTCCCTTCTTTCTTTTTGTTACATCTTTCCTGCAACATTTTAAATTCAGCAATAAATCCCCTCAAAATGTGCAAATAGATAGAGTTCAAGATTTCCTGTCTGTATCCTGTGAAAGCAGAATTCTCTCCTTACACAGGGTGAAAATTTGCCCATTCCGGCTGGTCAATAAATATATCCAATTGCTTGAATGAGTGACTTTGTAGCTGACTGGGAAGTGTCTAATTTCTACTGCAGCTACAGTGCTCTGCTCTCCTGAGAATGGCACCCTGTGAGGGAGGTGAAGGCCCTTAGGGCTGCCTGCAGAAACTATCAGCTACCCCAGCCATGCAGCACTAAGTGCCTGCTTGTGTGAAGAGCTAGGGCTGAGTGGGGATGATGAAAATGATGCCTTCTCATTATACACGGAAGTAAAGGGTTCTGCAGAGGACAGACTCAGTGTCTGTCCAGTCTGGAAAGCTGCCTCAGGCAGTAGCAAATGTATGGGAACTTCCTTGCCTTTAGATGACCTGACTCCATGTTCAGCTCTTTCAGTCTATAATAGATGAGTTTAGTTCATCCAGGAAGTCAGGAGCTTCTGCAGAGTGGGTTGCCCTTCTCTAGACCTTTAGAGCAGTATTTCTCAACTGCATTTGAGAGTATGATTTGACTTTCCTCACCCACTATGCCTGGCTGCAGTCTAAGCAGAATGTCCTCCTCAGGGCTTGAATGAGAGCCACGGACACTTGTTGCTCTCTATGGCCTCCCACTGAGTCCTTTTATGAGGTACAAGTTGAGGCACACCGACTTTAAAAATGAGGAGTTTGAGTTCAGTATGCATCTATTGAGTATCTCTTTAATAATTCCTTGTGCGCAGCCTATGGGGTGGGCTGAAGTCATGAGACCCTCAGCTGAAGTATACGCTGCGTCAGAGTAGCTCTTTCCATTGCCATGCGTCATTCACTCACTTCTCAGTTTAGGGCGGTACCTTCTGTTCTTGTGTTAGGTAAAACAGGAACTGAACATTCCGTTCCGGCTCCATCAGAAAGGCAAAAGGATCTGTGCCATCATCTGGTGCATTTCAGCCTAGATAACAGATTGATTTAAGAAAAAATAAAATCAGTGAAGCAGTGCTTTAGTTTGTATTTTCTCTCTTTCTAGGTGATGAAGTGCATCGTGGAGGTCATCTCTGATACTTTATCAAAGCCAGACCCACTGCCGATCAGTGAGGAATGCCTAGAGACACTCAGAGGAGGTACAGATGTTAATTTAATTCTGGGTATCAGCAGAGGGGAACAGGCAGAGAGAGTAGCAGGGTCTTGCTCCCCATGGCCCAGTCTGACACATGCTCTGGCAACTGACAAGTGGTCCCCAACAATTTCGTCTTACCTGTGGTCACCCCACTGAGCCTCCTTCCTGCCAGGCACAGAGCAGAGAGATGAGGCAGCAAATCAGGCCAGGGGACAGGAAGGAGCAAATGAAGAGGGAGATGGAATTCGGAGTACTTTCGTATTTCCTAAGGGTGGTGGAAAGTTGTCTTTGACCACATTCTGTACCAAGTCTCTCCTATTGCAGATGAACGAATCATTTCTATCCTTCGCCACCAAAATTTACTGAAGGAACTTCAGGAAATTGCGGCTCAAGGTACAGTTTTACTACAGTTGTTTGGGAAGATGGATTTCATCAGTTGTAGCTCCTTGCACAATTCTTGTAGTTTTATTTTACATTAATTTAACATCATAAAAATGTGCCATAAGGAACATAGTTCCAGGATTTCCAGTGAACACTGCAAGTGTAGGGAAACTTTTCTTACAATAACTCTAATATGTATCTGATGACTTAAATAACCTGCAGCATAACTTGGTGGCCACATACAGTTTTCCTAGCCAGTATATGCATTTTGGGGTGGGAGAAAACTATTCACAGGTCCTCAGCACAGAATTGCAGCCTCCAGGCAAGGCACATTCAAAGCTGGTGAGGATCCCAGCCAGGTGGTCCAGCTGAGGCTGCAGCTGCCTGCCTGCCTTCTCCTTCTGCATGGGTTACCCAGCTGGCAGTCCTGCCTTGCCAGGGCATCCTTGCACGCTGCTCCCTGGTGGCACAGCAGCCAGAGATGACTGGGAGACACTGCCATCAGATTGCCTAGAGAGTAGGGAAGCCACAGAGGCAGCAGGGAGAAATGAGAGGGAAAATGCATGTCAAGGTTAGGAGAGAGCTCTGTGCAGATCCCAAGGCAATGATTTGGTCCTTGCCTAAATCCTATTGTGTGGGGACAGCAAACAGTGACCCAGTTGGGCTTCAGAGGTGCTCTGATGATCCAGAAGAAAGAAACCTGAGCCTCTTCCGTGCACTGGGTTGCTGCCCAGGCAGACCAGGTTGTGCAGGGTGTGCTCAACTGCCATCCACGCTACACAACACAGTGGAGCTCCAGCTTGCTCTGCTCTTTCCTCGACTTAAACCCATCACACCACTTTGTAATGAGGTAACCATCTCTCTCACCAAGAATAAGTGACTTGAGAGTAGGAGCCCAAGGGAAAAACAAAGGTTCCTTCCTTGCTCTCTTCTGTGCTGGCTTCAGCTGTTCCTAATGAGTCTGAGGAGGCCACACCCTGCAGCCCTGCCCCTTATAAGACTGGAGATACCTGAGCTGGCACTGCTGTTTCTGGCCTTTGAGTTAAGTTGCAGGAGCAGGCTGTGAGCTGGGTTAGGCATAGCTTGCTGAGTATGCAGATTCTATTGGGATGGGGCTGCCTGGAGAGCACTGCTTGCCAGGACAACTGTGCAGTGGTCCCACGCTCTGTCCTCGAGCTCAAAACTGTCTTCAGATGCCTTTGTGAAGCCAGCACTGATGGAGAAGGGTTCCATCACCAGGTGGGAGGGTACGGGGGCTCCCAGTGCTCACCTCAGGTATGTGGGCGGCATCTGGAAGAAGGCAATTATTATCCTTCAGTACTCCAGTACTTAAGTATTTTGTTGGCCTCAATGTGCTGCAGCTCAGTGTCTCCTATTCCCTAGTTCTCCATCAATATTGCTGTTTTCCTAGCAACGTTGCCTCTCTGTTTTCACAGAGACCTTTTCATTCCTGCAGATAATATTTTTGATGATGGCTTTGTTACCACAGTTGGTTCATGCATCCCCCATCTTATAGCTCCCCTTTGGCAGATTTGTCCATTGCAGAAAATACACGTAGAATTATAAAGAGCACAGCTATTTTGTTGTCTGTACTTGCTGAAAGTACAGAAGGTGCTGCTTTTTGCTACTTTTTGTTACCCAACACAGGTGCCAATGAGAGAACTCAGCAGCAAAAGAAAAACAGTGGCTTTGAAGATGAACTTTCTGAAGTCCTTGAAAGTCAGAATGATGAGAACAAGCAAAGAGGTCAGTGTCAGCCTCCCGCTGGGGAATCCAGGCAGGCTGTAAACAAGGATGTTCTTTCTGACAGCCTTGGTGTGTCCATCTGCTCCTCATCCAGGCCTCTCTCCTTGGGTGTCACGTGCACCAGCAACCCTGTGTTTGCTTTGGTCTGATTTACCAGATAAAACAACATGGCACTTCTGAGCTGTGGTAGCCAGTGTTGTTCAGGTTACCAGCATGACAGTGATCCCCTCCACCTTGCTGCCATACTTAGTGCTTAGGATGAGTCATAGCCAGGGAAACTGTCCTGAAAGAGATACAAGAGCAAGGTGGGTCTGTCTTACAGCCTTCTTCGAAAGACATTAGGTTATGGTCTCTGCCATGAAATTGGAGATCAAGATACACACAGTCCACACGCACGCATAATACCATTATCCTCAACAGGCCACATCTGGCCCGTTTGGAGGTGTGTAGTGCTGCAGGAAGAAGGGTTAGACCACTGCTATCGTGTTGGGAGGAGGAGATGCTCATGAGGGGTGGATGGTTTTTCATCCAGGCTCCCCTGTTTGTGAGATGAGCTCTCAAGAGAGGTGTTGCTTCTCATTCCTCTCTGCAGATGTGGCACGACAAAGCCCTGAGAAGGAGCAGCCCACAGCATCCCTGGCTGAGCTGGCAGAACAGAAAACCGAGCAAAAGGAAGATGTGAGAGAAGAAGGAAAAAATAGCCTGGAGGTGAGGGAGCCTAGGCTGCAGGATGCCAGCCCTGGTAAGAAGGATGACCAGGATGAAGCAGAGAGCAACGAGATCAAGGATGCAGAGGATGCCCAGGGAGAAGCAGCTTTGGACAACCATGTTGACAAAGATCTGGGTGAGGATGAGCAACAGCAGCGAGGGGAAGGAGAGGAGCAGCGCAGAGGCCCCAGGAACAGCCTGGAGCTCGAGGAAGAGGGAGAGCAGCCATCCAGACAGGGCCAGGGGCAGAGCAAGGAGGAGGCAGCAGAGGAGCGCATGGAGCAGGAGGACGATGGAGAAGATGCTCCTGGAGAGGAGGACCCTACTGAAGCAGAGAGGTTACTTGATTTGGCTGAGGAGGATGGGGAGGCTGAGGAGATGCAGGAAGATGATGGTATGTATCTTGGATGACTGTACTGATACCCATCCAGGGTGAGATGAGAGTGCTGAGACAAGCTGATAAGAGGCTTTGGACCCTAAAAGTTCAGGCAGGTGCTTACCGGGTTTACAGAAATACCCCCAGTGACAGTCACCCAGTACCCATAAGTACCTGACTCATGGGCATATGCATGACAGTAGCACAGACATTGCAGCTGCCTTGCTGCATGCTGCTCACTTGTCATCTGGGGACAATTCCTTGCCTTTCCTTGAACATCCTCTGTGATTTTGACTGCTGTCTCCAGTCCTCATTACTGAGACATTGACAGAACCCTGGGAAAATGGGGACTACATCACCTTGCATCACCTCTGAAGTCTTGGTTCAAAGGTGGAGCCCAACCAGGTTAAAGCTCATGCTCACTGTTGTGTGTTATGCACTTTCAGGTAATGACGATGCTCTGGGATTTGGCAAAGATGAGCAGAGCTCTGAGGAGGAGGAAGAGCAGCCACATGTACTGAGACGAGGAAGGCATCGCCTGGAGGATGAAGGAATGCAGGCAGAGGAGGACACCTTCCAGTCCAGGGATGCCAAAAGCGAGGAAATGGAGGATGAGTCCTCCAGGGAGTGGGAAGGCTCCAAGAGGTGGAACAAAATGGATGAGCTGGCCAAGCAGCTGACATCAAAGAAGCGCATGGAGGAAAATGATAGTGGAGAAGACCCAGACAGGTCTATGAAAATGGCATTCAGGTCCCACAAGTATGACTTCAGTAGCCCAGAGGAAGATGTGAGAAGGTCATGGAAGCATCACTCAAAGGAGGACAGCAGTGAAGGATTTCCGCTTGCTCCCATGCCTGAAGAAAAGAAGGATGAGGAAGGCAGTGCTAACAGGAGAACAGAGGTTGGTGTATATAGGCGTAAGAATAAGTCCTATCTGGTTATTACTTGGGAATCCAAACTATGCTAACGGGAGATAAGGATGATGCCTTAGTGTTATGCAGCCTGTATTGGTTCTCTGTGACATTAAGGAGATGTTTGGTGATCTTCCAGTTTTTCAGACCTAGGTATTACCGAGGTTCCCACTTGTCTATGCCTTTGTTTCTTTCCTAGATTTAGTAATTAGTGCAAAAATATTTCTTGCCCTAGAGAGCTTTAAAAATGTGACAAGAGCATTGTGCTGGTCTGTGCTGGATACAGTGACTAGCATTGGTGTGGGTTTTGTGTCTGTAATCCCCTATAAGTCATGGGATATTCAAGTCTGTCCCAAGCTCAGGTATAGGATGAGCAGTGTCACACCTCCTGAGGAGGCAAACCAAGGACAACAGTGGTGGGAGAGCAGGTGTTAGAGTGGAAATGTCTGCAAGGAATGTGAGGCTGTCTGAATATGCCTGATTCCCTCATGCCTCATGTGATGTTATGCAACAGCTCAGCATGTCCCCTGGCAGCCAGGAGCAATTGTTTCTGTTTCTTTGATGTTGAAGCCTAGATCCAGTTTATATGAACCACAGAGGGGCTGAACACAGAGGCTGGGAATGGGGTCTGCAGTGCTCTGGGAAAAGCCATGCTCAGGTGCCCGGGAGTAAAGCCAGTTTGTTGCATTTCCTTTGCCTCCAAGACACCATTTTTGCCTTAGTAATGCAGAGGAGCGTTGCCCAAAAGTCACCCACCAGCATCCAGGAGGGCGTCACGTTGGTTGAAAGCGAAGTTAGATGTGTTGGCTCTGAGCAAGGAGAGAGCACCTGCCCCTTCTGCCTCCTGCCATCATCTGCTTTTGGGGAAGGTCTCTTCCCCCTCAAAAGGCTGCTCCCTCCTAGCCCAAAGCCCTTAGAGCAGCTCTGGGAGCACCTCATCCTTCTTGGTCAAAAGCAGTGTGAGTTTAGGGAGGAAGTCTACCCTGCTGCTCCTGGAAAACTGGGACTGAATGGCCCAAATACCTCCACATGTGCTGGCAGGGACTGAGGCAACACTTCCATAATCTCCCCATTGCAGCAGGCAGTGAAATAGGCAGGTGGCATGGCTCCAGCCACACTTCCCACCCCTATCGCTCCCTGTTGCCCCATTTCTGCTCTCATTGCAGGACCAGGAGCTGGAGAGCCTGGCCGCCATCGAGGCTGAGCTGGAGCGCGTGGCCCACAAGCTGCACGAGCTGAGGCGGGGCTGAGGGCTGGCTGCAGCCTCTCTCCACCGTGGTCTCCTTTCCCGGTCTCATGCCGAGTACGACGAGCAGAAGCACCGCGCCTTGGACGCCGGCCCCACGGGCGCCAGGCCCGCCTCCCTCGCAGTAGTGTTGTGCCCATCACCGCTTCTTGCCCCCACGCTCCTCTGTCCCCTACGGATGTCCACCTGCCCCATCGGGCCACCGTAGCCAAGAAGTGTGACCTACACCTGTATTTTCTCTCTCTTCTTTATTTTTATTTCCCCCCTCCCCTTCTGTTTTTTAAAAGACAGGAGAGCTCTCTAGGAAGTTCTCCTCCCACCGGTAGTTTCACTGGGTAAAACTGCAATAACTTGTTACCTTTTGATTAAAAGCTGAGAACTCTGACTGTAATATATTCTATATAAAAAATTTATCTAAGGAAAAATAAAACCACGGTTGTCTCCTTGTTTTCTTTCCAGCTTTGATGTCAGTGGGCTGCATCCCCTCCCCACCACACACCCTCGTGGCCCTCCCAGCCTAACCACAGCACTTGGACGGCTGAGGCGGGGACTAAGGAGCATTAATGTTGGGTGAACACTTGAGAATGTCAAGTTATTCAGGCACCGTGAGTAGGGTTTAATAAGAAGTTCATAAATGGGACAGTCATGGGGAGAACCAGGAGGTGTGGCCTGGAGGCACCATCCTGTCTCTTCCATTCCCCTCAGGCACTGGTGCAGGAGCAGCCATGTCCAGAGTTCAGGGCTGGGCAGGGCACCTGACCAGCTGGTAGATGCTAGCTGCCGACCAGCAGCAGCAGCTCTGTCCTTGGAGGTGACACAGAGCACTGCTCCACAGGCAGTGTTTACATGAGGGCCCTTGCTGAACCTGCCTGTTGCTTAGCAAAATTTAATACTGCTGGGTGAGACATCTACCTCTCCTGCACTAGACAAAACACAATCCTGGCTAAAAACCCTACTAGGTTTTGAGTAATCAACATTTCCCCATCAGGATCAGTCCAGAAGGCAGCACTAGGAATAAATCCTTAAGCACAGCAACAGCCTGAATCCCAGTGACACCTAGATGTGCTATGCAGTCATTATATAAATAGCCTACTTCTCACTAGTCTTACAAATCAAAGCCAAAACAACCAAACCTTGATAGGAAAAGGAGAATGGCTTTAAACTACAAGAGGGGAGATGTAGGTTAGACGTTAGAAGGAAATTACTCAGAGGGCAGTAAGGTGCTGGCATAGGCTGCCCAGAGAGCTGTGGGTGCCCCGTCCCGGGAGGTGTTCAAGGCCGGATTGGATGGGCCCCTGGGCAGCCTGAGCTGGTGGGGGGCACAGAAAGGGGTGGGAGCTGGATGATCTTTAAGGTCCCCTTTAACCTAAGCCATTCTATAATTCTACACCAGCCACGTTCACTAGTAGAGCTGGTTTAAGAAAGTCCGAAGTAACAATGACACTGAGGAAGCTTCCCACATTGAGCTACTCCCCTCGCTGCCCTACCCACGCATAAAGAGAAGGCAAAGTAAAATTTGTTATAAGGCATTTATTTTCATTATGTGTTGTTGAAAAGGGACAGTTCTGTCTTCAAAACAGGTACAGAGAATGCCACAAAACCTACTGCATATTGCTTTACTGTTGAAACCAAAACATTGTCCATCACAGGTGCTTGGCAAAAGAAAAAAAACCCAATATATTACCATTGAAATCATTGCTGTTAGATGAAAGCACCATCTCCATTGTCAGATCTGATCAGTCATGCAACTGAAGTAATATACCAAATAGCAAATATTTCCTTTTTTTTTTTACAGTAAACCATGATTTATTAAGGGTTTTTTAATCATTCTAGACAAATTTAAATGCAAAATGGGAATCCTGTTTCAGAAATCATAGTGAAGAGGGTTGAAGCAAATCACAAGACGCACATGTTAACACTGTACAGTTGGATTTGAACACAGATATTGACAAACTTGTGAAACCTGGCACAGATGAATGGTCCCCAGGCCTCAGCCATGCTTAAGTGGGGAGCACAGCTGGCAAGTGAAGGAGAATATCCAACATGATCCACACGTGAAGGGCCACTTGTCTCAGAACTGCTGGGATCCCAAGGAACTACTGGTACTCCATTTTAAGAATGACTGCATCTTAGTATATGGTTCTCACAAAGGTATACACAAGCCGTATCACATACCGCATGAGAAATAAATAATAAAAGATACATCTAATACAGCTTTTATTTATTTATTTATTTATTTTTTACAGCACTGACTTTACAAGAGGAGAAACAACTCATTTTTAGGGGCTGCTAACATCTGAAACAAAGAAGTCACTATTTTATACTCAACATATACTCAACCTTTTAATAACTTTATATATGTATATATGACTTTTCACACAAAAATGTTAAAATAATTTATATCTAAAAACTACTGTGTAAAGAATGAAGGAGGAAATAAAAAGTGGGTTTCTTTAAAAAGGATGGAAGAGGAAGACCTGAATTTCACCAACTCTGTTCACTGTTCCAGCTATTTCTAGAGTTTCAAGAGATTTCCAGGCCATCAATCAGAACTTCATAATGCTCAGGAGCCCCCTGCAAACTCCAGGCATGCTGGACAAGGCCACTGTCTACTGAGTTCATGGTCCACGGACAACTGCTGGCATCAGTCCCAGTGGATTCAGGGTGAGAAAGGCGGAGAGAAAACATCTCCTAAGATTGCTATAAAAAATAATGAAGCCAACTCCTGGCCCATTGGTATCACAGTGTCCCCTGGCCGGGACTTTATCCCCAGTCCTCACCTACCTCTTCTCAGCCCTCTTCTTCATCAGAGTACATTTTCTTACAGTGATTTTTTTCTTCCACAGGGAAACTGCATTACCAGTAGGGATGGACCAGACCCCAGGAGTTCCCTGTACACACAGCAAGAACGCTTTGGAGCCTGTGCTTGCTACAGATGCTATCATCATGCCTGTGTTGCTGAGGAATTACCATTCTAACACTTTTATCTGCACCCAGATCCTCTCAAACTTCAACAGACTTTAGAAATTAGTGTGGCCATGTAAACATAACAGCACCCACAAAGGATGTGAAACCCACTCCATCTAAAGCTCAACTTTTGATGGCTTGGATCCACACAGAGTGAATAGGGAAAGGAAAGGTAGTGAAGATGTGGAAAGTACTTTTCTGGAGGTTACATTCCTCTGAAATAGGTATTAAAGCAATATTACAAATAAAATCAGCAATGCGTGTGTCACACATGAAAGCGAGAGGAGATTATATTAAAGGAAATATTTTAATCTACAGAAAGCATTTTCACATCCTGCTATCACGAAACACACAGCTGCAACACCTTAAAGAAATTGTATACTGAATACAAAAATCAATACATCTCTGACCAGAAGGAGGGAGGAAATGAAAATTAGCAGAGTAATGCAAGTGAACTCCTGCAGTATGCACATGGGGAGACTGCTACAAACTCAAAATAGACTCTATTCACTAACAAACCCAAACCTAAGATTTTCTGCACCACTCTGGAAGGTAAGGCTGCAAGCGAGTGTAAAAAAGCCTGACCCACGGTCACTGCTGCCACACCAAGGCTTTGGAGAACCCATGTTAGCTGAATTGCTGCTAAGCCTGGAATTTCTTTTTGTTGGATGGAAACAGAAGTTTCCATTTTCCTTTGTTTTGCTCTTTTTTTTTTTTTTGGTCAATCAATTCAAGCACCTTTGGCCACCTGCATTCAGTTGCCCTTGGGCTGTGCCCTGCCGCTCCGATCCATGCACTGCTCCATGCAATTGCTCCTTGACCGGGCACAGCCCACAGCTGGCTGAGGAACATCAGACCTCAGCTTGAGCCATCCACCTTACTTCCTCCACTCCCGGGGCCCCAGGGTGAGGCTCTTGGTTCATACCCGTCTATGAGGACAGCAAATGAAGCTGATGGTTCTTACTTGAGCAAGTTGTTTCAGATTCCTCTGTACAAACACTGACATGTTCCAAATGGGGATCTCTAAGCAAATTTCTCATTCCAATGGTCTGAATAGGTCTGGAAGAGCCAGACACGTGGTTACCAAAGGCAGAACAGCCGCAGGCTAAGGGTGTCACCACCGGCACACGTGATCACACTGCACTTTTGCACTGGGTTTTCCGTATGACCCAAATGTCCTGATGCAGTCACTGCAAACCCAATGTAACATGGCAATGTCAGCTAGAGGGAGAGGATGATGGTGATGCTTTTGCATTACGTGCACTAATAATACTATTCAAGTTCTCTTCAACAGGGGATAATCTTCATCTACTGAAGTCAGCTACATAATTATAGTGGAAATCACAGTCAAATCTCCTCCATCATGCTGACACAAAACCTGCAGGACATTCCAGCCAAGCTAATGGTGTTCTTGTGGACTGGTAACAGTGAAGCAGAACAGAAGCAGACCCATAAGAAGCTAACTGGTGACCACATCATTTTAACTTAATTGCTCCAATCAACACAGTAGCAATGGCTATGCCTCTGAAAACACAGCAGAACCTTTTCTAACCCACAGTAACAGAATTCAAACAAGATGTTATGGAAAATCTCCCTCAGATTGTCTGCAATTTTAAGAGCGAGGGTATTATATGGTATGGTCTAATGTTACTACATTTCCTTACTTTAAAACAAAACAAAACAAAAAAGGAAAAGACTACAAAACAAGAACTAAATTACTGTGAAGCTTATCATAAATCAAAGCTATCCTAAACTTATCAAATGAGGCAGCAATTCAGAAAAGCACTTTAGCACAGGCTTAATAACATGTGTGTGCTCAAATGTTTTGCAATAAGGTAACTGTATGTCTGGACACTTGGTAATTTACAGTTTTGGCTTTTAAAAACTGGTCTCCTGATTGGCCCATGTCATCGGGCAGCACTCTAATATATGAGCCACAGCAATAATTTCTGCAAGGAAATATAGCAATACAGCAATCGCATGGTAATTCATGAGAAAACTCTATTGTAATGCCACATCACAACAGGTACTTGCATATCTGCACCTGGTAAATTAAAGTGATACAGATACATTTGATAAATAAGAAATAAATTACAGACTATGGGAAAAATGTCACTGATCACACCAATGACCTAAACTTCTTCTCTAGTTACAGCCAAGGTCTGGAGTAATATTTAAATATAGCATTTCTGTAAGCCTTCAGAGAATTACAAAATAAACTTTTAACAATCATTTGTAAACAAGTTTAAAATGCACAATTATATTTCAGTAGTTTATTTTGGAGAAATAAAGCAGTGCAAAATAGGCCAACCAAAATTCAGAAGGCAGCCAGGAAAATAAAATTCTCATTTGATGTTCTAACTAGGAAACAGCATACAGACATTTCAATTGGATCCGACACTCAGATTCATGTAAACATACTTAGTTTGAAAGGTCTTGAGTTACTAACCCAGCTTTAACATTATCGCTTCTTCCCCACCACCAAATTAAAATCAAAACAAATCAAAACAACCCCAAGCCATAATAAAGGGAGCAAAAGGCAAGTCTACAAACACTCCACCAGCTGGTTACAAGAAAGTACCATACAAAAATAAGCACTGGCAAATTCCTTCCTGAGGGTATCTTTTGTTACACACGTAACATAAAAACACTTTTTATTTTCAACAAACAAAAACAAACCCCAAACTGCAGATGTCAATTTTATTTCAGTCACGGCTTTATGAAAGGTTTGGTCTATCATGAATACTCGTATAAACCCACACCTATGTACATCTGACTCACTCACACCACTACGACCCAGACCTGCAAGCTGCACTCAATGTGGGTTTGAGCAGCCTCGAAGCATACAGGGATTGCAAAGAGAGCCCAGCTCAGGGCTGGTCTGCAACAGAATAGGAAGTTGGCTGTATTTATGTGCACCCTGGAATTCTACAGATGCCACACTCATGAGGTCCTCCCCTCTTGTGTAGACTGTCCTCAGAAATGCAAACCCAGCTACAGAAATTTCCCTACGATGGCACTTGGGGAACAAACCCAATCTCTCCCAGAGAAAAACGAGCTTACATAAAAGAACTGCTACACAACGCTCTTCAGAATGGCCTCTCCTCCAGGACCGGTACCATCAGGTTAGGATGGTGACACTTTCTACACAGTTTACTGCTCTCTCCATGGTCTGCCCAAGCTTTAAGCTCCAGATCATTTCCTTTTGAGCGGTAATGCATTTCCTTTTGATCTAATACAGTATACTAACAAACTGGCATTAAATGCTGCAGTGATGGGGGCTTTACAAATACCCACTATAGAAAGCTGGAGACTACCATACCTGCAATCTAGGAGCTGAACTAAGGACATTTTCTTACCACCACGCCTCGTAAGTATATTTTAGGGCTTATATGGGAAAGAGAAGGCCACTCAGTCTACCAAAATAGTGTCTATGTTCTCAGCACTGATAGAGTTGGGTACTTCCAGTTTAGTGTTCGGAATTGGCAAAAGCTGCAGGAATGCTCAACAGCAGAAGATGCTGCCATGCCAGAAGATGCAATAGCAGGTGAACACTGTAGGTTTACTGCACATCTCAAAAGACAGAATGCAGCTACGCTATTGCTTACAAATAGTATGAAGCACCACTGTAAATTACCACACCGCCCATCTGACAGCCTCACCTGGCAGCCTGGAGCACGATATGCGAGATGAAACTGCCGCATTCTGCTGTCTCACACAAAGGTACTCATTCTGCTTATATTTCCTTTGCAAAAGAAACAAAAGTGCAGCACCTTGGATCTGTGGAAGGCAGCGACTGCGTTACACCCAGATCAGGTGTACTGCTGTAAGGAGAATGTGTGGCTGTGGTTGGCAGCCTTTTGGCAGAGCTGTCCCAGAATCCTCACAAGCGCAACGTAGGGAGAATTAAATTCTCTGCTCAGAGATGAGCTGCTCTTCTAGAAGATTATGGAAAGAATGTTATTTCATCAACTAAATCACTCAACTTAACTACCTGCACCCCTTTTTCAGCCTCTAGCCTGCCTGGATCAGACACATTTCACTGTTGGCAAGTGTAGCCAGAAGCTGCTGGTGACTAAAGCAAGGGAGGCCTGGGGTAAAGCTGTGAAGCAGGAACTGGGACAGCTGCTCAGAACTGAGCCCTTAACAATTGGCATGCTCGGTCCCATCAAAGTGCTGTGGCTCACAGCAAGCTCTCTGTCAACACCCTGACAATGCTGTAAGAGATTTGGTTTAGCGATACTGAAGTTGTCTGAGCTTTCTTTTGCAACGGCCTACCTGGAAAAAGGAACGGGAGTATTTTAGGCAAAAATCTCTAGCACTGTTACATTCATACATTCCATTTCAACATTATTATCTCCTTGATATCATGAGGTCCGATTTTAAAATGCTGGTCACCAGTGATTACAAAGGACAATAGAAACAAAAGAGCAACCCTCCCACAATGAAAGGTCTAGTGTTAAATCCCACGCGCGTGTGTGTAAACTCACTATAGATTTACAATTGGAATCTGATGAAGTGGAGCTGAATCACTTTCTCACCTTTCCCTTTTCAGACCATTTCATCAGCAAATCAGGTTAAATCAAATGGAAGGTGGGTTTAATTGCTATTTTGCTTTTTTTTTTTTGTATTTTTTTTTTTTTTTTTTTTTCTTTTTTTTTTTTTCTTTTCTTTTTGCAATTGTACTAGTACAGCCTGATCTGGTTCTGGGACCACAATTTGTATCCCTGCGGCTTTTTCCTCAGTCCATGGCATTGGCAAGTTACTGGGAGGAAGCTTTTGTGGCCAACGTGGCGACGCAGTGCTGCTGGAAGCTGGGGGACACTGCTGAGTTGCAGCCTAGTCTCTGGTGTTGCAGTTTTACTGAGCTGTTGGTCTCGCTTTCCACAATCCAGGAGGAGTCTTTTCCCATGACGCTGAGACAGCCCGTGCTCGCGCAGCATATCCGCTCGTCCATGATCCCGCCGGTCTGCTCAGCCAGGAGCTTGCTGCGGTTTAGCTGGGTCACCTCAGGTGCCTGACCCTGCAGGACAGCAGCTATGTGGTTCAGGAGATCTGTGAAAAACTCGGAAACGCCCTCATAACCTGAAAAGGGGAAAAACAAAGAAGAGGAAGAAAATGCAGCTGAGTAGTTTCCGTACGGTCTTTGAATGGTTCTTCTCTCACTTGATTTCTTAGGCTGTCCTCACCCTGCCACTGATAATAAAAGTTTTTTTCCATGACGCCACTGTGACTGAAAGCACAAGCAGGCTAGCATAAAAGGGAACAGAGACCCTTGCTGCTAAAGTACTTTTGTCCAGACAGTTCAATAAGAAGCACTAGATCACTTCTCAGATTCTCTGCTTCCTGTTCCTCCCACATAGATATGTATATCTATAATTTTTATGTATATCCTATCATTTGTTTCCAAGTCCAGCTTTTCCTCTAAGTTACAAACTCTGTGTTCTAGCACCAATTTTCTGCACCCCGTTGCTAGGATTTACTACAGAAACTTGCTCTGAAGCACAGATTCCTTGAGGGTCCGTACCCTCTACAATTTCCCAGCAACCTCTCAGTTAGGGGAAACCTCAGAGAAGAGCAGAGCAGGCCCTACTCCCTACAGAAAGGCAGTGTCTGACTGACGGAAGCAATGTGGTGCTTGTCTAATCTAACCTAACTTAGCATTCAAAGCATGTTCCCTGCTACGAACAGTGTCTAGAAACACAGTCAAGGAGACTATTTAAATGGTACAGCATTGGGTAGAAACAGCAGGATTTGGGGTCAGCACTGAAACCACCTTTCTGCATGGTTTGGTTAAGAGATTCCAGACAATTCATACTGCAGGGTTTAACAGCAAGTGTCTTGGCTAAAACAGATGGTCCAGGAGATACTACATTTCTTTGTGACAGCAGGTGTACAGAGCTCTTGGTTTATTTTAAACACTCTGGTATAGACACAATTTTATTATTACGTTCATTTTAAAATTGAATCAGACATATGACACATCTATACAATGTCTTGAAATGGACCTTAGCTACTACTGTATTAGCTGAAATTGTTATCAATTTGATTTAGTATTTAGAGGTGATGTGACATTCAGTGTATTAAGTGGGCTAGGCTGATTGTTTCTGAATGCCTATAAAAGTATACTGAAGGTGACCTAATATTAATACAGGAGACTAAAGCAATAAATGGCAGTTTAGAAGTTCCACATGAATAGCACACATTCACACAGATCAGCACAAGAGCAGAACTGCAGACCACAAATAAATGCACATTTTTGAACGCTTTTAGTGACGTGACTGAAGGGCAGAAGAGCCATAAATAACTCGATTTGAATCTCCCTTTTCCTGTGAAAGCCAAATTCCTTTGGCAATAAGAAACCAGCTTCCTGAAAAACACAAGGTAAGAGGACAATTTAACCTTGAGATAAATGTGGTGGTTTTGCAGGGTATTTATAACCCACACATTAATTAACTCTTACTCAGGCTGCCACATTGCTTTGGATTTTACTGCACTCACAATTCTCTTAGGTACTCCCAAACAGGTCTCCTATCTCTACTGGTTTGTGTGACAACAGCTCCAGTTTTCCTGTCTCAAAGACCCTTCCACAAATTCACCAAACAAATCGGCTATTTAAAACCTTCCAGTGGCCAGTGACCCACATTTAACCCACCCATCAGCCGGGGACAACCAAGGCTCTTGCAGTCGGCCATGGGAGCCAGAACAAGAGCTCCACCTCTCTGACAAAGGTGCTTGTTATGCTTTCTTGCTTATGTAAAAGACATGGGATTAGCCTTCAAATCTACTCAGAGTGCTCCCGGCTCCCTGGGAATAAGCCATCTCCATAGTAACAGCTTTAATATTCAGAGAGGAGACCCATAGACCCTAGATGGTTTTATGTCTGCTTGCTGAAAACAAGCCAGCCTTGTCTGAGGGCACATGGTAAACTCACAAAGAAGTTGCTTTAAATATTTAATGGGAATAAGACAGCCAGTTACAGAGTCCTGAAATCAGCAGATGTTACAGTGCAAGGAAGCTATACATTTCAGGCAAACTTCCCTCTCTGCCAGCCCACTGCATGGAAATGCCCAAATAATTCTGCTTGGTCACTGAGAAGAAAGTTCATACAGCAAGAAAATATGTATAAAAAAATACAGGGAAGGGAGGAAGAGGACCAACACATCTCAGCCCCTGATCCACAAGATAGAGATGGCTGCAAACTGTCAATATTGGCTCACCCTGTTCCCTGACTGCTGCTGCACATCTTTCAAAAAGACAACTGTGGGACATCACTGTGCTGCGACAGCAAGGCATTAAGAAGGGTAACTTAAGTTATAGCTTCAGAAACTACTGGTAACAAAGTCAGGGCTCACGTTACACAGGGAATCAGTCAGAGGACCCAAGTTTTGCACACCTAAAACACAAGCTGTATGGATCATGCTGCTGCAAGCACTGAGCTAGCATAACCCTCTGAACCAGTATGGAAATACCTATCTGTGTGAGGTCTGCATTTTGCTGTGATGAAAGCAGTCTCTAGTGTTCTCTGTCAGAGCACAGATAGGAAGGAAGTCCGCCCAGGAAATCCACAGAAAACAAGCACCCCGTCTACTTGAGCTTTGCAGAGCCACTAAATGTCCATGAGCACTTTTAAGCTAGTGTTACAGATGTTACACTCCAGATTTTTAGCAGACTTTCCTTAAGCTGGCACATACTCTGGTCTCCTTCATCTTCCCTAGGGCAAAGAGAACTGGATAGCCCATAGCCTGCATTTGTGGCAGCATGCTCACACACACAAACCGTGTGCCCAGACTCAGTGCCTTGCCCCCAGCTACCACATAAGAGCACAGAGAATAGCAGCTCACACATCCAGCTGATGGGCTGCTGCGATGCAACAGCAGGCTGTATGGAGCCTCTCCTCTTTTACCTGAGGTCAGACAAACATAAACCCCACATGCTATGTGACAGACCTACAGTTAAATATCTCAGCTGGTAGCCACAGCTAAATATAGCCCAGACAGTTTTCTATATAACATGAGACACAACTGGGCTTTTAGACATTTATCTTTAACACCTGTTCAAAGTGCCACTAATGCTAAATGAAGCAGATAACAAATAACATCCTCCTCCTCCATGTACTTCTGCTTAAATTCTAATGTTAAATTAATCTCAATATGATATCCATGGAGTGGCAAGGTCAGATGAGCTGCAAGCTGGGTAGACATGAAAGAGAATGGACAAGGAAGCCAAGCCTCTGGGCAGCTGGACCAGGCTTTGGTCAGGCCTGGCTCCGAGATGCAGCTTGAGCTCCATGAAAGAGGCTGTAAATACCCCTGAAAAGACAACTCTTCCTATCCCTCCCCACTAAGCAGCAGTACTTCAGGTCCCCCAGGTGTCTAATCTGGCTTTCATTTGGCTCTACTGCAATCCTTCCAAGACAGGATGACTTGAGGAAGAGAAGTGAGGGAAAACCCCTTCCACGGATTGCATGGCTTGAACCCACTGCTGATGCAGCCCATCAGGGACTCCTTTGAACAGTCCTGATTTTCAGCTTTTCATTAGCAAAGAGTTGGCTCCATTGATGAAGTCAGTCCTCGCAGCTGCTCATCTTTGAATCAAACTGGCTCATGGAGGGAAATGCATCTGCCTGGGCTGAATGTGCTTTTGAGCAACAGGGATACATCTCTGTGTTGAGATGTAAATTTTCTTCTCTTGAATTTTACTCTGTTACTCCTCCTCTGATCTTAGCAGCTTTGAGATCAGCCCATCTCTCTCTCAGTTCTGCTGTCTTTTACAGATTTGAATGTTGCTTTGTTTATCCCCAGCCTTCTCTCTTCCATGTGTCTGGTCCCTGCTGTTGTCCTCTAGACTTTCTCCAAGTAGTTTTCAACACCCTACGCCATGGTGATAAAGCCAGTAGCTATCTTCACTACTCACATGGTCACTATCCAAAAAAAATCCTGTGTGATAAAATGTAGAACTGTGCACAAGAAGCTTTCCTGTGCTCTCAAGTATCTTGAAAAGAATATTAAGTTGATGTCTATTCAAAGACCAATTACTGTGCAGATTGAAATGCAGGACTTGCATTGAATATCAAAAACTGTTGCCTTGGGATAGACATACAGCAGAGCACAAGGCTGCAGGCAGTTCTGCAAGGTGATGCCACTACAAGGAGACATTATGTCTCTAAGACATTATGTCTCTAAGTTACTAAATTTACCACTAGCTGTTGCCCAGTCTGGACTTTTCAATGTTTCATGAAATAAAGTAGTTCGGTCTGTGCAAAGCACCAAATTTGAAACAATACCTGCAAATAAAAAGTCACCTAAAAGTACAGAATGCAAAATAGTGCAGAATGCAGGATTGCAAAGAGACTTCCTGCACCACTGATTTCAATATCCAGTGTCTGAAATATGAACCTTTTCATAAAACTGATTTGGCTCTGACATCTGATTTAGGTTGTTTCACTGCTCTTGGCAGAAGACAGTTTTCATGGGTTTGCAGACTGCATCAACACCATATGGTAGAACCAAGTGGCAAAGTGACCTGTGAATAGCAGGCCTGGAAATTTGAGAGGAAGCCAGTCACAGACAGGTGAGGCACAACAGGGCAGCACTGGGATTGAGGACTTGGACTGAAAGATTAAGAAGATTGGTGATTTAGGGCAAGACTTCTAGATGTAAAGATATCTCAGTCATACTGAAAATTCACTGACAGGCTAAACAAACTATGTAACAGCCTGGCTATGTCTCTGAAAATAGACAAGACAATTCAGGTAACGATACAGTATTTTCAAAGAGAAAAATTCCATGTAAAACAGCATCAGAGATTATAAAATCTTTTCCTATGTTAGGTTACCAAATCTAGCATGGGTGACAGAGCATTACTGTCTCTTGTTACATATACATGTAACTCCTAATAATTTCAGCAGTCGAGGATTTTGTTTAGCTGCTTCCAAGGCATATGGTGTACTAAAGAAGTGGACAAATTTTCACATGTGCATTCTGTTGTTTTATTCATTATCCATGATCCTTTTAT
Organism: Pavo muticus; assembly: GCA_016647715.1. Taxonomy (NCBI): domain Eukaryota; kingdom Metazoa; phylum Chordata; class Aves; order Galliformes; family Phasianidae; genus Pavo; species Pavo muticus. Next base: position 1,820,095 of record JACDJE010000016.1, on the reverse strand, counting down.
GATGGCCTTCAAGGATATTTAAAACCTTATAGCAACTCCTCCGCAAATGCAATTTTATTACCTTCCTTAGATTCTTGCTGTTGTTGTTTTTGTGCACAAAACATCTTTCCATGGGGGAATCAATTCGCACAGGAAGAGATTTTCAAGGGAACAGTTTGCTACTTCCGCCCCCTCGACACTTTTAATGGCACAGAGTCTGGAGAAAAATAATCTTAGAGGCTCTCTTAAAATAGAATTTATTATTTCTCTCTTCATTTTCAGAATGAAAGACAGACCTAGAAAGTTCAAGCCCCAGCACACAACCCTGTGCTTCAGTTCCTGAGCAACAGCATGAAAGCCACATTACAGTCAAAGTTTAGTGGCCAGTGTATCTCCTAAAAGCTATTGTTTCAGTAGCACACGCCATATCTACATTAGGGTTTTGTCCTTGCTAGATGAAACACTGTCTGATTTCAGTACAGTTCTGCATGCTGCTCTCCCTTTCCCCCATCTGAGAAATAACTATGAGACACCAGCAGCAAAACTTCACACTAAGCACACACTGCATGGCTTCTGCACAGCATGAGTAGAAAGGCCCTTCTCACCTGGGAATGCATTTATATCAATGACTGCATGCTGTCCGGTCTGATTGTTAATGATGATATCGATTCCAAAGAGGGAAACTCCCAGAGCTTGCCGCAGTGCCTTAGAGATTTCCCGGATGACGTCATCATCTGGCCGCTCAAACACTCCTTCGATTTTATCCAGCTATAGAGGAAAAGGACACATTACTAACAGAGTCTGAAACAGTCTTTTAAGTGCAAAGATTAAATTTCATTTCCAGGTCTAATATCCACCGAACTACAGAGAACCGGTAGCATGAAAGAGAAACAACAGGAACTTCTTTCATAATTCAGAATCCTACATACATCAGAAGTTCACCTACTCTAAAGCACCTAGTTCTTTGTTTCGTATCAGTGCAGTTCCTTAAAATATGTGACAGTGTAGGAATAAATGGAGAATCACTATTTTAAGTACTAAATCTTTACCTTAGAAAAATAAATTCAGCTAGCCAGTTTAACCCTGTGCTGCAGCTGTTCTGGATACTTCTGTTATTACAGCATTATGGCCTGCCTGTGTTAAGGGACTGATAAGACAGACTTGTACCCGATAGCTTCATCTGAACTATACAGCACAACTCTGCTGGTATCTTCAAGGCAGCAGCTAATTCAAAGGGGATAGCTTTCACGTGAATTTTCATCTATAAGTTATTCTACAGACGTGTATTATCAAGAACATTTTAGATTATTTATGACTGGAAGATGTAATTTTTTCACGTTTTAAATGAGAGGTTAGGCAGCAGAAGCACACTAGTATGCTTACAGAAGCGTGTATGGAATATGTATGTGTATGAGAGAGGTGGCAGGTAATCTACAAGAGCATATTCTCTACATAAACTTAAAAGTAAATTTACCCACAAAGGGACTTATGACTAGCACAATTACAGCTTTAAAATTTTACATGCGCATCAGTCTTGTGCACAATTTAAATTAATCATTGCTGACTACAGAACTATTCCCAAATAGAGCTCGTGAAACAGAAAAGAATCTGAAGATTCAGAGATTTAAAGGACTCAGTCTTGCAAAGTGACTTTCACAGCAGTTGAGTACCTGAGGCCTTATTTGGATTCATATGTACAAAGCTTATTAAAGGGCCTGGTAATGTGAGCATTAACCTGTGCCACCTGCTTGCATAGCTGGACTCAGAGGACCCCCAGAAATGGTCCTTTGGTTGCAGCTCAGCAAAGCCTGCACTGCAGCCAGCTACTGATCCTCTATGGCCCTGTCCAATGCAATTTCTCTGAATTTTCACCATTAGTCTTTTCTCACAGAAAAGAGGATGATTTATGAAGCTCTCCAGTCAGGGAATGGGCATATATTTGTATTCAAAAGCTGCTTCTTCCCGTTGTCTACACTGGCTTTGGGGATTTCAGGCCTGGTGCGTAGCAGACAGGCCTGCTGATCAGTGCCTCCTCATCAGAGCTCAATAAGGAATACCAGAGGGACACACAGCCACGCTGGTTCATTAAACTGAACAGACCTCAGCCAGCAACATGGAAGCAGACAACTTAAGGAGAGCTGCTAGCTACCAGCACTTTGATAAGAAAGCACTAGATAGTCTTCCAGTTACGCTAGAGGAAAAAAGAACAAGCATACTTACCGCTGTTAAGACAGATGATGATTCTGGCTTTGAGACATTGTGGCTATTGAAGAATATCGATTCTCTGTCTGGAAGTAAAAGAAGGTTGTAAATAACTGTAGAGAGGATTTTAATTTCCAAAGAATGAGTGCAAGGAACAGCAGATGGCACTGCAGCCCAAGGAATCCAGTCTTGATCAATACTAGGTAGTTCCCTGCACCATCTGCCCTGAAGTGCGCTCCTACCCACATCTTGGCTACAAGCACAGGCAGCAAAACATGGCCCAGGCCAGCTGTGGTTTCCAGACTTCAGCCCTCAGTTAAATAGAACTATGAGAAGTTAATAAAAACTAGTTTTGATTCATCTGTTAAACAAAATCAATTAATAATGAAGTTAATTTCTACCAATTTGATACATTCAATATGACTACTGAGATTGGAAGGCATGCTGGTCTCTGACATGACATTTAACAGCAGCCACAGGGCCATGTACGATAAAGGAGGGAGAACCGTGAAAAGCAAACTTAAATCCACTCTGAAGTCTGAGACCACCATGTGCTCTTCTTGCTTTTCCTCCCATTCAGAAAGGCCCTGTACTTTCAGACAGTCAGCTCCAGGGAGTGCCTCACAACCATCAGTCCTGCTAGGTAGGTTAGGTAGGTACTTAGAATTCTACTGATATGCGAAAGAAAGCCAGACACTTATCCCAGTCTGCCCACCCAACTTATTTTACATAAGCTTCCAGACAACTTTAAGGTTTTACACTAATGGATGAGATATTAGCAAAGGTATTTTTAAAAAGATGCCTTAACATATTCTCTTCCAGCAAAACCACAGCCAGCCATAGTATTTTATATGAACACAGCCTATTTCATTTGATTGGGACACACAGCACACCCAAAAGTAAATATATCTGACCTACTGCCATACATACCTACAGACAAGGTCTTTTACCAGGATCCTACTGAACTCCACATAAACTAACAAAGTACGTCCTTGTGTGTGGAAACAATGGTGAGCACACATTGATATATTAAGATCAGCAGAAATCACTACAAAAAGTCACAAGAAATTGGCACTTGTTTGTTCATTTCCTTCAGCTTGATCCTTTTCACTCCTTCCGCTACCTGCTGGATTTTTCTGCTTGCAGGACTCCATCCACCATGAGCTCTAGGGAGCACCAAGCACCTTCACAACCTATGTACACTTATTGTGTACAGGTTATTGTGGCACAGCCCGAAAAAGACATCTTTGCCTAATAAGGACCCTGTCTGTGTTCACACTACTGCTCTCTGATAGAGAGATCCATGCCCTGCTAATTCCTTCTTGCTTCTGATGCCCCACAGAATGTACATCTCAGGCCCATCAAGGGGAAGGAATTTTTTTCCCCATACAGGAAATTTTAGAATCTTCTAATGAAAACCTTTCACGTGACTACTCTCTAGTGACATATAGGAGGATCACTGTTCTTAATGACAAGACCATTCCTCCTGTTCTCCAACAGCTGGTATCCACAAAACAAAGGACACTTGCAGCAAGATTTACAACAATGGGCCTCATATTTCAGGGAAAGCACAAGTGATTTTTAATTTAAACACACATATATAATCAAGGTAAAAATAGGGAAAGGAAGTTCTGAAGCCATGTAATCCAGGAAATCCTCTCCAAAGCACATTTATAAACAAACTCCGGAACAAATGATGTGACCTTACTAGGAAATCAGAGAATTTCTCCATCTCCACACTTCCACATTACACAAAACACCATTTCTAACAGGTAAGACACTGCTTACTGTTGCATAAATATTTACTATATAAATGTCATTCATATATATTCCAGAGCATTTGAGTTATCCCCCTTCTTACTGAAAGAATACAGAAGAAATAACATGTAAGAACCAGATGTCTTCATTTAATCAACCTTCTCAAAGATTTTTTTGAGCTTCCTTTGAGCAGTTTCTTGCTAAGGCTCTAAGAATGATCACTTCCTTGTAAATGATCACCATGTACCTGAGATTCCAGCAGAGAAGTTCTTTAAAGATGGTCTTTTCACCACTGTGTAGGATTCCCCAACTACAAACACTTTATACAGCACAGCATTGTGGTTGATGAAGCTCTGAATGACGCAAGGGGGGCGGACAGCTTTCAGACCCTCCTGGTTGAAGATGATCGCCATCTGAAAACACACAGTTGTGCATAAGTCTTTCAATAACTTTATATTCACCAACAAGCAGTGAGGGGGAACATCTACTGGTGGATATATATTGACCAAGTGTGGACGGATCCCTTGTCAGCAGCTAGTCCTACTTCATTACATTTCACTGACACACAACTCTGCAGACACAACTGGCAGCATAACTTTCATTTTCAATGAAAATTTTATTCTCAGCTCTTCACATTTTCATTTACCCACTCTATTAAGAATGCTACTGGAATCACAAGCTTTTAGAAGATAAAAAAGAAAATATTTGACCATTACAGCCAACCTAGTCTGTACGAATACAAGCTTGTATCATGAGAATAACAGAAGTGTGAAGGCGTAGGTCTGTGTACTAACAATACAAGTTTTTCTCTGCAGCAGTACTTCCTGTGGTTTGGGTCAGTACAGTTGCAGTATCATAAGCAGTGGGGTTTCACCCACATCAGATAACCTTTTCCAGCACCTAGTATCTCTTACTGCTAGAGAATTTGGGGCCAATGATTTTCAGTTTTGACCCATTATTCCAGATAAACAGTTCCCTTGAAGGAACTGTAAAAAATATGCCCCAAGGGAAGTCATTTTTAGGGCCTTAATGATGAACACCAGCTGCCTCAAGCAATGGATTTGATGCTGGATGGTGCAGAGAAGTATTCTGTCAAGCCAAAGACCTTCAGCGTGTTACACTGCTCTTTGCATAGAACCTTCCATCAACTCGCTTGTGTGCATATCTAATTATCATAAGCACTGTTTCCTATCTTGCAGTTTTGTAGATGGGATATAAATGTGTCCATAGCTCCAGTGCAGAAATGGCAGGAAGCACTGTTCTGGCACAAGCTGATGAAGTTACTTTATACCCAGGTGCCCCTGAACAGCTGTGAGGATAAACTTAGGTTTGTTCCCTACCTTGAAGCCCTGAGAAAACTATGCTCTCATTATCTCAATAGGAACCTCTCCTCATCATTTCAGTGACACTGGGCCTTGTAATCCAGGGACACACAAGAAAATTTTGTCAGTCAGATCAATATGAGTAAGGACTTGGCATGGTGCAAATGAGTTATCTGACCATATGCTTCCAGTCAGTTTTTGTACCTTCTGACATTAGCTGGATCTTACTGAAGTCATAGTAATTGGAAGGATTTTACAAAGAAACTTTTCTGCTTTATGTTCTCTCATTTCTACTTTATATCATATGCGATCAGCTACTCATTTGCTGTACGGTGTACTGTCATACTGAATTCTTGATAACATCTGTTTCTGTATTAAAAATAATAAATTTAATAGGTTTTGTTGATCAAAAACACAGGCATGGTAAATGATGTAGTGACTACAAATTTACAGTTAAAAGTCTGAGCTTTTTTTTTTTGTCTTCACCTATTTAATATTCTGCTTTGCTCCTTATTTGGTAGCCCACGTAGGATCACAGAACCGTCTGTATATAAGCACAATGACTCAGGAGATTAACATTTTCTAAGTTCAGATCAGTATAAGCATTCAGTGCCTACTTGCAGCTGATACTCTGTCTCTATTACACTAGATGCCAGTCGTTTGACATACAGACTGAATTTGTGACTGGTGACAACCTGTGCAAGAAAGAAACCTACTCTAACCAGCAGCATTGTCCATCAAGATGATTCACAGCAATAACACCATTTGCCTTTCACTGGTGGCAAGAACTATTGTTCTTTTCTCCTTCTGCATAGACAGTTGCCTTTACAATATCTACAATATCATACTGGTAAAAACTACGTTGTTCTTATCCTTCAAGCGTTCTCTGCAAATATGAGTTAATTAGTTCCTGGAAACCACTCCTTCAAGTACTTATCACTTTTTTTTTTTTTTTTTTAAGAAGTGTGAAAACCCAGAGAGTTTATATTCTCAGCATAGAACTGACTCAAGCTACTAGAGACCACATGAAACCTTTCTTCTGCAAAGCTCTGTCTTGACAGCCTCATGGACTAGCATACAACCCATAAAACTCCCATGGTGCTGTGTTATACTGGCTCATTGGGATGTCTCATTCCTTCAGCATGCATGAATACAGATCCAGGAATTTGCTCACAGGGTGTGCTTGCTCTTTGTCATCTAGCACAGACCTGCTGTACCTGGCAGTAACATGGGAATAATACTTTATATCATAATTTTCAAATGGTATTCCTTGTTACAGATGCAGAGCTCTTCTAAAGGCAAAACAAAATATTTGGCAACAAGAAATTTTAATGTCAGTGTCTTTAAGGACTTCAGTCTGGAGAAAACCCCACAGTGGTTCCCTGCTTTTTATTCCTGTCTGCTCAATATTTAGAAAAAGACACATTCTGGACATGTTTTTTCACATCATGGGACCCAGTGATGTCTTACAGCAGCTTTACCAAAGGACAGTTGTGTTCTGACCTACTAGCAGCTGGGAAGAAGAACCTTTAGGCACCGTCTCCATTCAGTTTCTAACAGAAATGGTGCTGGCAAAGACGGGTTCAAGTGCTGAGCTGACTGATGCAATTGCAATACAGAAGCCATGTGGAACTGAGGGACACAAATACTAACAGCACCTGACCTAACTAGTTTGTGTTTTCACAGCAAAATATGAAGTCTGCCAGACAAGGCTGGCAGCAAGCCCAAATTCAAGCCTGTACCTTCAGCTGTCCCTGTTAGCCAATACTTGATCTTTCTGAATAGTCATCTTATGAAGAAAAGCAGATTTCTGACCAGATTGCATTCTAGTTTCAGTGTCAATTTCGCAGTGGGAATATCTCTACAGCAAATTAAGCAAACTACCAAAAGCCAAAGGAGGAGCCATTAATAAAACATGCAAGAATTTCTTTCTTCTAGAACTACTATCTTCTAGACAGACTGTATTGTAAACAGACTATTTATTCTACACTTTGCTTGCCATTACTGCCCATAAAATAACATCTACAAGACAGTTCCTCTCTGATTATAAATACACTTTTGGATCACTCCTGAGAACACGGCAATTTCAAAAGCGACTACTACTACAAATTATGTAAAATGCCATGCTAGACTTCAGGCTTTTTTCCAGGGGACCCATTTTGGCTCTAGTCATAAGTTCATGTGATAAAATGCAGCTTACAACTATATTTCAGTCTAATTTTTGCTCAGAAAATGGAATCCTGGCAGAGGCAATGGTACGTCTGCACTGTATAAAGGAAATATTCACCAGGGAAGCGCAAGTCAAGGCCTAATTGGACAGGCCCTGAAAGCTTCACACATTCCAGATTGCACTTGCAGAGGAACTCTACACAGAAAAATCAACAGAGAACCGAGTCTTAAATTCATTAACGATCCAGTACCAAGCGCTCTCAGGAACGACAGCAAAAATTCATAGCAGCTGCTCCAGCAAACTAACAGAACTGTCTGTCATGCTTGTAAAATGATCCAAGCTAAGCTTTAATGAAAAACCTAGCTACGTTTTTAAAAGCGCTGTCCATTCAAAAGTTCAGCTGTAGGCATTCTGTTCATCTAGACTGGCATTTTACTTCAGGGCCTTCACCTCCTAAAGATGCTGCAGCAACATACTGCACATTTCAGGAGCAGCTGGGAAACCTGGAACAGTGACCATGCTGCTAACAAAGGAAGCCAGGCATTCTTGGAGCCAGCGGGGAGGACAGGATTCTCAAAATTGAGCTATGGTATGCAGGAAGGCAAGAAGCACAAATGGAAAAGAATTAAATCAGGACTCGACTTGCCTAAATTTAGAGGAAGCTAAGCTCACAGAGAATGCACTCCTTCCAGGAATACATAACCATTTTAACTGCAATTGCCTTATGGGAATGAGGAAAAGAAGATAATGCTACCAGTTCTGTTCTTCCCACAGCTTCAACCACATTATCACAACTGAACATGCCTGGAAACAGACACTACTTGCTATTCCTATTTCCTATTTCCAATAGAAACCAGCCAGCCTTTATTCACATCTCTGCTTCATCTGCAGCACAAAACCATTTCTCACCACTACTATCTATATTTTGGATGGGAAGCATGGTAGGGCAGAAACCCCCACCCCCTGGTGTAACCTCCCACCAGATGAGAAGCTGACAGAGGAGATGCCTTGCAGACAGAGCTTGACTACAAACTGTTGGAAGCAAGTGTACAGTCAGACAAGAAGTGCAGTTAGGATGGTACTTTATGGGTGCTGCCTTCACCTGTGCTCCCACAGGTGACCCAGTCCTTGCCTCAGGTGATCAATCAGTGGTTCAGGCTGTGACTCAACAGTTCCCATACAGCAAGAAAACTAGATAACAGAAGCTTGAAACTGCTACAACAAGCTTTTATGTCAGGAGGTTAAAGGCAGATTTGGCTATCTTTCAGATAAACCTAAAAAATACTGGTGTTAATAAACCCAATGAGATGTGTGGGAAGGTGAGTGGTTTCGGCATAGCCCTCATTCTGCCTTCCTAAAGAATCAGAAAGCACCAGCCAAACTGCCACAAGGGGAGTGCAAGTAGAGCTGCAAGAGTTTTTAACTCACCTCATGAGAGTTGGTTCCATGGGCCACTCTGGTTTTACAAACTAAATTAAAAAAAAGAAAAAAGCACCACTGAGACAGGACACACAGAACCCTTACAAATCCGTTCCCACCCACACTTACAATCACTGGATGCACTGACTGTACCAGATAACACTGACAGCCACTGCTTGAACAGCATCCTCAGTCACTGCAAAGCTTAGCTTGCTCCAACTCTGCTTTCTTACCTACCCCCTGGAACTGAAATGCAAACAGAGGTCATTTGGAGGGTGAGACAGAGGTGGAAAGCTCAAGAGTTAGTGCCACCACTGTACTGCTAGCCTGCCCACTCAGAGGGCTTCTCCACACATTTGTGGTTTTGCCTGAGGCTGAAGAAATTTACATGTAGCACAAAAAACCCACTGTCCTGAAAACAAGGGAGCTGGGACACACTGGAAACCAACTACTTTTCCTGCTTCCCTCTTCCTGGGGAAGGGCCAGAGACCAAATGCTCTGAACCAAACTAAGGCACAGTATATTTTTTCACAGGAAATCAGGGAGGGAGACAAAGAAGCAGAGAAGCTCAGCAGTTCTTTCTTCTCCATATTCCTTATCTGTTCTGCATATGTATGTGGTTCCCATTTCCATACCAAAAGTGGTAAGAGGGAAGAAAAAAAAAATGCTCCTGCTATTATGAAACCAGGAAAGAGCTGAAGATCTTGGGAGCCACATGATGTGCAAAGATGGTATTATTTATATGTTAATCAGAGGAGATAAAACTTGCATGTAGTGAGGAGGTGGACAGGACAAGACTTCTTTGGGGGGTGCTGGAAGAATAAAGCTGCCAGGCAAGAGGACAGGCAGCTATAAAAGGTAGATGACCTGCACTAGAGTCCAAAATAAGTTGAAAGTGGACATTCTGGAAAGTGGTGCATGATGTCTTACAGGCACATGCTCTGGAAAGCAGGAGAATTTAGAAAAAAAAAATTAAATAAAAGAATCAGGAAAAAGCACTCCCACGATGTCACTCTTGTTACTTTTTTAATTTTATCATCATTTAGAGGGACTGACATAGGCCTTCTGAATACAGAGAATCATAGAATGGCCTGGGTTGAAAAGGACCACAATGATCATCCAGTTTCAACCCCCCTGCTATGTGCAGGGTCACCAATCACTTGACCAGGCTGCCCAGAGTCACATCCAGCCTGGCCTTGAATGCCTCCAGGGACAGGGCATCCACAACCTCTCTGGGCAAGCTGTTCCAGTGCGTCACCACCCTCTGTGTGTACATAGATTATGCTGCTTGATATGATACAGGATCATCACTAGCCAGCCTGTACTGAGAAGACAGTGTACATGGGGTGAGGAAGGGGTATCAAAGCCATTCAGTTGGCTCTTAATTCCTGCTTTCCAGTCTAGTTTCAGGAGACCTATCTCTTTTAGGAGAGCAATGGCAGCGAGGGCAAAACATGCTTTTTCCACACAACTTTACCTCTGAACCTAACAAATGAGGCAAACACCAAGGGAACAAACACCAACTAACCAATTCAGCTCACTTAATACCGGAGAGAATCAAATTAAGGAATAAATTAAAGCACAAGCCCTAACGCAAAACCTGCTAAAAAGCACAACAAGATCACAGCAGCTATTTGAGACTGTAGGCCCTTGCAGCCTGCGATATATATTTCACACTCTTTCTTCCACCCTCCAAAATTATAATTTGCAGCCTGAACCATGGAAAGGGAGGGGTGGTGGAAAAATGGGCAGTCAGCAAGGGAATGATTTTCTCAAGAAAAGTAATGACAGCAGCTAGCAGGAAAAATCTCTTGTACAAGTTCAGGACAAGAGGCTAACTTTGTTAGAACTATTAGCATTTCCTAGGAACACATACTTATTGTAGAGAGGTGTTTAAAGTAATGAATATCAATTAAATGTAAAACAAAAGTGGATAGGGAGGGATTTTATTCCACATTCCAATCAAACTGCTTCAGAGCATCTGAACATTTTAACAGCCTGTACACTCTGGCAATGAAACACTCTCCTGCAATGTTGGCCATGATGTTCTTGGGGGAGCTTGTGCAATATTCCAAATCTAACAGAAGCACCAATTAAAAATCCATATACATACTGAATGGGAATGCCAGTCCTTTCTTCTCTATAAGCTGCAAGGTATCTTCTCCACAGGCACTTGTCAGCTCCATAAAGGGTGGTGAACAGATCCTCTCATCTACAAGACAAAAAGAGCCCAAATTAACAAATTAACATCAGGGGTTTAGCTTCTCAGCTGCATATTTACAGGCTCTCTTCAAACTAACTGCTTCTTGGTAGTCAGCTATACTTTACCAGTTGATATTAAAACATCAGAAAGACTATCAGCCAGACATGAATTTGTAATTCTGGAAACATTTCAGAAGATAAAAGGCCAATTTTTGGACACACTAAAATGGAAATATATAAGGCCTACATTTTCTCAAGTAGGTAGGCAAGAACCATTACTCACTCAGAAATACATAACTGCACAAGCTGTAGCCAATGAAGTAAAAAGACATAGGGATGTTAGCTTTTAGCATTTTACAGAAACCTGTATGGTTAGCAAGTGTGGTGGGAGCAGGCAGTCTCTGAAAGCAGGGATTACTGGAGCGCCACTCACGCAGCAGATTCCAGTGTGGATGTATTTCAGGCAAGGTGAGAGACATGCAATACGTCTCACTGTTGATTGAGACATCTCTGTCATGAAAGCAGTGCTCATCTGGTTCACCAAACCTAGAGATAGAACACTGCTTTCCATGGAGACACCTTGGCAAGACTGTTCAGTGACTTTGATTAAAGAGAAAGAAAGAAAGAAACCCTGGTAAAATTTAACAGAATAGTTGCTGTTATCTTGTGCTTATTCAGATGAGGTTGTGGGATGGCTGAAGTCAAAAGAGCCCTCTTAGTGATTCAGTAGATTGAAGTGCTGTATGACTTATGTTCTGTTTCCTGTAGGAGAACTTCAGTTCTCCAAGGCATGCAGCAGGAATGTAGGGAAGGCATGGTAGGATTCAAAGTGCTCAGTCATAAAACTCCACCTCTCAAGAGGGTTGGGTTGCAATTTCAAGTGTAAAGTGTACAATGGTTCAAGTGTAGGGACCTTCACTTCAGCTACAGCTCTGCAACAGGTTAGTGAGACCAAAGTTTTTCAGACAAAAGCTTGACGCACATTGACAAAATCAAATCAAGAACATCACACAGACAAGAGCAACCATCTACATTAGCTCCTCAAAGGGGACAGTCTTAAAAATACTGTGTCCACTGAGTTTTAACTATGGACAGATTGACTCTGGAGTCACAAATGAGTCATAACTCAAGTTAGCTGACAGTATGGAACCACAGATCAGAATGGCTTTGCCAAAACTCATTATAGGACTTATTTCAAGGGACACCATGTGAAACCTTTCTACGTGATGGGAACAACTACACCTAGCAAACTCAAGTCACAGGTTTGTATCAGCCAGCATTTTTTCTTGAAAACATGCCCTTCTAACATCCACATCAATCCCAGTGAGCACAGAGAGCCCAAACAGGTGGAGGCTACACTATGCTGAATTTAGGAAGTACATGTAAATTAAAACCCCAGTTAAAACCAACTATATACTCTCAGAGTACTGCAAATTTAGAAGCTACTTAATAAGCATTGTCAGTATTAATGCTTTTCATTTCATTTTAAGTATACATGTATGCATTTTCTCTCATACAGAAGGGGAAATAGCAACACTGAAAACGAAAGAGAGGCAAAACTTTTTATACCTTGATATACAGATCTCAATAGCTGCTTCAGTGCTCTGAGAACATACAAGAACTCTAGCCATTAGCAATACCGTTGCTACAAGAATTTTTCTCTGAAAGGACTATTTTCATACCTCCTAAAGGGAGCAGAAACATCGATACTTTGAGGTCAGCCTTTAAAAACTTAAACAAAACATCCCAGACTTCAAAGTTTTCAGTTTGCTGCCATGAAAACAAAGCAGCATCCAAAAGTGACAGGTACTGCAATATTTACAAGCCTTTGCCAGAGTGAAAGTAAGTTCCTTAGTTGGATGAATTTAAGGAATCAGATTTAGTTTACAGATACTTGGGAGCAACTTTGCCTTGGCAGCTCTCCCACCCATATGCTTAAGGCTCACAAATAACTTTGCCTTCAGAGTGCAAATGAAGAGGGACGTATGGTTCCATCTCACTTCCCTTCATTGCTCTCCCCTGCAAACAGCAATCAGAGGCAGGAAGGTTTCAGTGTTCCTGCCAATTACATGACACTTGCATGGGGAGATGCAGGAAGGGGCAAACAGTAATCTCTTTGACATTGTACTTAGAAAAGACCACCTGGATCAACAAAAATTATCAGAGAAGACTATTATCATCTCAAAGTGCTCCTACAGGCTTTGAACAGCAATGGCATTTTCTCCACCAAGAAGGCAATTCTAGCTTACTAAAGCTGCTAGAACAAACCATTAATTCACAGCTAGACCTGAGGACAAACAACACTCAACTCAAGATTTCAGTACAACCTACAGCTAGAAGTGCTGCTGTGAGTTTAACTGCACACACTGCAATTCTGAAGGTGGCTGTCAGTTTATAAAAGTTCTCCAGCTGCCAGTGATGATCCTTTCTTCCTTCCAAAGGCAGCAAACAAACTCTGAAGCTTTCTCTCATCACTGAGCTCCTAGTATCAAAGTGAGTGCATGAGTGCAGTCTCAGCACACCTTCTCTGCCCTGAGGTCCAGGATAGACATACAATTCTATGTCTGAGGCTCAATCTCAAAACTGGGTTTAATCAGCACAAAATTGCACCATGTGGTGCAACAAATAGCCACAGGCACATATAACTTTCCCCTCTCCTCCCACAGCAGACAGCAGCTACAGCAAAATCCTACAAAGCACAAGTTGGGTGCAGGATGCTTGGCTGCTGCTGCTGCCTCTTCTCAAGCCAATAGCAACCAGTCACCATGGAGAACCATTGTTAAAAAGGAAACAATAAACATACAAACAAATGAACATAACAGTCTAGAGGTGAGAATGAAAGACGAAGTCTGGCCCTACCGCCGACTCTGCGTTGACACTGACTCTTTGGAAAAGGCTACCGTGTCTTCCATCTTCGGCAATGCACAAGTGCCCTTAGTTCTCAGGAGACTGTTACAAATGCAATTTCTATACTCTCCAGTTCGTATTGGAAAGCAAAACTCAGGCAACTTCCTCCTCACAGTGGATGCATGCTTCGAGTCACACGACCAGCAGATAACCATCATTATCAGCCCCATCTTCACGCGGCCTTTAGTGAACAAAGATATCAGAAAGGAAAATCTCTTCATGTGTCGGAGGAGTGCAGTGATAAAAGAGGCTACATACTTCTGTAGGGCACGGTTACAAAGTGATATTTCTTTTTTTTTTCCAAGTGCCTGGTGGTCTGTTAGAGACCTACCCTTGGAAACTTGGCCAGGGCCTACAGGTAGGCCATGTGAACTCACAGCTGCCAACTTGACAGCAATGAGTCTGCTCAGACTTGGCAGGGTTCAGCTCTTGCTTCAGACAAGTACCAAAAACATCTGTAGCATTTTTTGTTGTTAGAAACAACACATCTTATTTAAATGTAAGGTCAAAATATCACTGTATCCCTCCTGCTATCTTTGTCCTTAACTTTATGGTACATCTTGGTACATAGTTTGTGGTGTTCCGCTTTCTATATATTCTTTATATTCTTCTCTCTTCATGATTATATGATCTCAGGTGGCTTCCTCCCTCCTTTCTTTTGAACTTTCTACATTTTTTCTCATCCCATCCCCATTTCTTCTCTATGTTAAACTTTATTAGCAGCCACTTCTGTCCTTCCACTGCTACCTACACTGAGCCCATCCCTCCCTCACCTCCACATGAAGACCATGGCTGAGATCACGCTGACTGCAAACACAGAGCAACGGGTGATCTCTGAAGCCAGTAGGGAAGCATCCATGAGTGATGGCTGGGCCAGACAGTAATGGCCTCCTGCTATGCAGATTTGTGGCACCAAACATGAGCTTTGCCAGAGCAGCGACCCAACCCCATGGAATAACACGGGCATTATTCTGGATGAAGTTCAATGAGGGTAACATGAGAGACTGGGATATAAAGATGTGGAAGATGCAGAGTAAATACTGGTTGGGGAAAAAAAAGTTTTCTGGATTTGAGAACTGGCTGAAATCTTAATGCCTGGGTCTTGCTCAAACAAG
The DNA here is from genome assembly GCA_016647715.1 of Pavo muticus. Lineage (NCBI taxonomy): Eukaryota > Metazoa > Chordata > Aves > Galliformes > Phasianidae > Pavo > Pavo muticus. Next base: position 1,805,021 of record JACDJE010000016.1, on the reverse strand, counting down.
AGGTGGTGAGCAGTGGTCCCCCACCCAGGCTCTGTGCACCACCAGTGGACTGCAGACTGCAAAACAATTACAAAATTACCCACGTCCCCAAAAGAAAGAAGGTATGAGAAGTCCAGCGCTGAATACACACTGCCATGCAGCAGGCAGATAAATCAAATAAAGGGACAATAAGAGTAATACATGTCTGTTCTCAGTTTAACCAAACCTTAAGGGATAATAAATGGAAACCACTATGACAGCACCATACAAGACAGGCCCTGGATGGTATTCAATGAGAATCGATGGTCCTTGTACTATAAATGGTTATGAAGTACTGATACATAGGGCAGCTGCAAAAAAGCCTAAACCATAAGAACAAGACAAACCATAAAATATTTTCCCATTCAGATTTCTGTGGTCCTTACAACTTTGGAGATCTAAGACAACAAATAATAAACTGCAGATCCAATGTTATGTATTCATAAATAAAAAAGTTTTATTCAGATCAGAAAAGGATTTAAAAAACAAAAGTTCAGGCTCACAGATTGTCTGCAAGAATAGCTCAAAACCCATGGCTAGGAACAAAAGCATGAGGGTGCCATTATCTATTAAACTTCAGATTCACAGTCTCAACACGTGTTTCTACCTTGTAATTCTCTCAACATGTGTCTCTACCTAGTAATTCATCATCTTTCACTACCTAATGTGGGAGACACACTGAAGAACAGATACTTAGTCAACACCACCAATCCTATGCCATGAGACCATGACCACCAGTCACATCTTATCTTAGAGTTCCCATTTGCAAAGAGGGAGAAGGCTTTGCCTCTCTGTGGAGCTGGGATGACTTATGAAGTTACATTAAGGAGAGTTTAAAGGAAAAGATCTTTTGATGCTACCAAGGCCATTACATCAGCTGAACAAACTACCTGTTTGAAGCTTCAGTTTGAACATCAGCAACCAAAATCCTGAGAGAGTTACTGGAAAAACAAAAGGTGTTTACTCAGGAATACTTTTTCTTCTCATCAGGCTCTTTAGAAGTAGAATCTTTATTTACAACCAGGAGGTACCACGAAGACACTGATAATAAGGGAGGGGTATAAGGAGTCGCTACAGTGAATTTCTGAAGCAGGTGGAGGGATGAAGAAGTTTGCTAACGCAGCACAAGAGAAGGTCTAGAGTCCCCTGGGCATGTTACAGACTTGTCCTGAAGCATATAAAGGCATGACCCCTAATTATGTTTAGCAATTACAAATAGAGCACTCTTGAATTTCTCCCTGTGGCTGGAAAGGCTATCAGTTTTGTTTTTTTTCTGAAGAAATGAGGGGCACAATCTCCACATCACACATAACTTTATACAGAGAAATGACAAAGCTGCTCTTGAAAAGTGCTGGTCTCTGCTGTAAACACTCATTAAGATAACTAGGACAACACCTGTGTCAAAATCAGGACTGGTTTAGATCAATCACCACCAAATGCTCAAAGAACAAATGTTAAGCTTTAAGCTATTTAAAAGATCTACAGCAGACCTTATCAAACTCTGAACTTCCTATTTTAGTGTGAAAAGCCACTCTTTAATAGAACAGTTGGCTCAGTGACTTGAAGATGCTTAAGCCTCTATAAAAATAAATAGAGATGTTCAATAAACCATGCTTCACTGTAGCTTCCACCGGTTTGCACTGCTGCACTCAACCCCTGTAGGGACAGGGAGGATGTACAGCCAGTGCAACATCTTTTTCTCCTAATACAGTAAGGGGAGGAAATCTGAACATCCAGCTCACCCTTGCCTCCTAAGTTCATTTTCAATAACAACAACAAAAAACAACTCGAAGGTATTTTAATTTAAATAACTACATGACTGTGGTTGGGTTTTTGTTTGTTTGTTTGTTTTGTTTTGTTTTTTTCCCCCCTTCTGTGTATATTTAACCTCTGTAAACTTAGCAGAGCTTTGGACTGCTACTTCTATGGTCAAATAATCCCGTTCACACTGCTTTCTCTGGTACTTCATTTTTCAGTTGAAGTTTCATTAAAACCAAAATTTCATAGTGTTTATCAGGCTTATTCTTTTGCACTAAAAATAACCTCAAGTTGTTTTTCCCTCCCTTCAGAAATTTATGTTTGTGTGAAATATTGGCAGAGCAGATTTAGCTCAAATACACATTGATTCATACGTATCACTGAAGAATCAAATCATAGCTGAACAACCATGGGTTAAGCCTTTTACTTTTAAGTCTGGAGGGAGAAAATTCCAATTCTTACAATAAAACAGCTGTATCTGGGGTGTTTTTAGCAGCGTATTTCAAAGACACAAGAGGGCAGAGCAAACTTACCATTGGGGGCATGATGCTAACTTTGCCAATGCTTTAAATACAAGGAATTGTGCACTGACTATTCTAAGTGGAACATCTGCAGAAGCAACAGTCTTCATGTCTAATAAACTGGTGATTTTGAAGTGTCTGGGCCGAGTGAGGAAATCTCATAACTGAATATAAATAAGTATTCAAAGACTCCCGAGGAACCTGCCATTCACATGCAGTTTAGGAGTTCTAGTTACAGCTTCTGAAAATAATGAATTTGGCTTACATTGGAGAGCAATAACAGAAGTTTATATAAAAGAGAAAGTCAAAGAAAAGGCAATCTGATGGATGTTCCCCCAGGTTCCCCTGCTGAATCCTTCTTCACGGATAACCATTTCACAAAGCTATGATCTGCATGGTGTCCTCTCCAATCTTTTAAATCTAGATTTTGATCTTATGCCCAGTTTCCTCACTAAAAAGGGTGCTCCTTTCTGATTCCCAAGAAAGGAATTCACCTTTCTCCAGCAGTTAGGTTGAAAGAAGCAGTTTGCAAACAAACATTCAGCTTACTCATTGTGATTAAGCCTCAAGGGTATTTGGAAGCACACCAGTGCAGCTACAGACTTGCCTTAAGTTAAAACAGACATGTGGTGAAACTCGCTCATTGGCACTGCCAACAATGTGAGCTCACGGAAATGCAACAAGTTCAGAGGTGAAAGATTATCTCATCCCATTAAGGAGACAGATCAGAGAAACAACTGGGAGATGTGTGTTGATCATCAAATTACCTAATTTTTCAGTGGGTAAGAGCAGTTACCCACCACGATGCAAACACAAGGGACAGAAAGCTTTCCACTTCAACTTAAACAGCACAACTCTTCTACACTTCCCCTCTCTCCCCTCTATTTTTAAAATACATGATTTCAGGTGCTTGTAAAATGCAGCATTTTGGCTATGCTAAATGCTTACTGTACCTCAGAATTAAAGCCTGTTTCCAGCAATGTAGGAGGATTAAAAAAAAGTGGACTACCTACAGGCTTCCTCCCTCTCCTGCTTTTTAGGTTTCTCAGTAGCACCACATGCATAGGCTCTCTGGGAGTCACTTGGACATACCTGGCTACACAAAAATGGGAGAAATGGACCCACTTTCCAGAAGAAGGATATAACCTTCTGGTGCTTCTGAGGCGCTGTGTAAAGAACAATCTAAAGCAAAATTTTCTGATAAATCATAACGAAGTGTAGAAAAAACCTGCTAGAATCACCTATGTTGAAACTGTAAGATTTATTCTGTATAGTGCTGAAGCTGTAAAAAAAGAAAGTCAGGGGATCATTTTACAGGCTGGAATGTTTCCAGTGATATGGGAAGAATGAAAGCCATTCTCCTCAACAAGAAAAAAAAATGAAAGGGATTATTTGGCAAGCTCAAAGAAGAATTCATCTGCACTTTTATCCGAATAATGTCCTACTCAGAACCCCAACTTCGGAAGTACTGATATCTGTGAAACTCTAAAGGGATTTCCAGAAGAAAGACAATCAGAAGAAATCTGCTCTGTAAGCCTGCTCTATTTTAAAATGCAAATGTAAGGATCTATGTGAATACCTGAACCCCATTTAAAGGCCACTCAACTGTCTCTAAGCAGTGATGTCTGTGTGCTGTGTTTCACATATTTACCCATATAGCCTAGTTACAGTAATGACTGCCATTCTGAAGCAAGAAAAGTCTCCAAGTTTAGCACTCTTTCCAACATGCACTACTTTAGTACGCGGAATGAGAAATGTGTCTCAGAACAAAGAGCCAGTGTCCAATTAAAACTCTATCCTCTGAAATACCTCTTGCATTGGTGGTTCATTGCAGCTTATTTCAAGCTTTCTCCACCCAAATACTGAGCCAAGAAACTTAAGACTAGTACAAAACAATTTCCAACCCAAATTCCCATCCTCAAACTACACACACCCAGGACAGGAGCTGGTGGGATGCTGGCCTGTACACCCCTCGCCTAGATGGTGGGTGAGAGCAGCAGATGGTGGTCTGCACTTACCTGTATAACCACACACTGCTTGAACATGGCCAGGGAGCACTAGATTTTGCGCAAATACATTGTTACACAGTACACTTTGGAACTTGAAGGAAAGGCATTAGCACAAGGGCCCTCATGTGTTTGAACAGATAACATAGCAGCAAGGAACCTCACAGTCAATTGACTCATGCAAGAAATTCAGTTCAAAGCAGAGCAGCAGTAGGATGCTATTCACACTCGGGAATCTAAGGTGGTATTTGAAAGCCCAACATTGAATTCCTTACTGATTTTATTTGCATGTAATGCTACTGACTTGAGTTATTTTCAGTAGGCTGCAGAATCCATCTCTCCATGTCTTACACAAACTACACTGTCTACCAAAAAATAAAACTACCACTGAGAATATTCATGGTAGAGGGATGATGCCAGCCACGACACTGGCAGTTTTTTCTTGTCCGTGACAGAGTTCACTTCCAGACATTAGAGTATCCAGAAGAGTAGAGAGTCAAGGGGAACTCTTCATAGCTTTAATCTAACAGGGCTGATGGCCTTTAACCAGATCAGTTTAATGAGCTTTTGGAAGATAAATCCTGTGAGAGACTAGACAATGCATGTGCCATGCTTTCTGAAAACACCATTTCCAACTGGTATGTGCTGCGTCGGAGGCAAAGCAGAAGCCCCAAGGCTGGTGAACAAGCGATACAGCTTTCCTCAAGGCAGAGGCTTCTTAGGCCATACTGAGTACCATAGCCAGATGGAGCCTCCAGAGCAGAGCCCCTGCAGCAGCTCTGCTCCAGCTCAAAGCAGGCAGAGCAGAGCTCTCAGCTTCTAGTCCAGGCCACACAACTGGTAAAGGTGAAAATGTGAACAACTACGTAGTCCTTACTGCCTCACCATCTCACATGTGTATGAGCTTACCATGCAGTGCAAGAGCTTATATGCAGATCTACAGAACACAGCAAGATGTTGGGATAACGATAATCGGAGAGGCATATCGCTGTACTAGTGAGCAAGGCTGACAGCAGCTGAGCAGAGCACCTCCAGTCAGACATTTTGTGGATCTAGCTCAAACCTAACAATATGGGGCCACTCTGGGGCTGTAAGGCCAAAAGGATTTTTCAGAGACATGGTGACCACTGTTTTTACTTGTGTTTCATTACGCAAAGCAGCTTCCCAGAACAAAAGTGCGTGCTAGCAATGGTTTTCTCACTGTATCATGAAATGAAAGAAAACAATGTAGTATTTCAGCAACAACAGGGAAATAACTGTTTAGTCTGAAACAAATATATCTTTAAACAAGGATGGAGAAACCCAAGCAAATCAACAACATATGCAAATGACTACGAACCCTAAATCTACATGTGACAAAAAGGTAACTTCCTATCCTAACAATGTCTTTGCTCAGATTAGCAAACATGCAGAATGTTTGCCTTCTACAACGCTCATAGTTCACTTTGTGGGGTGGAACCAAATTAATATTTTGTATTTTTGAATCAATAAAATTTGAAAAAGAGGTCATAGGCAATTCTGAAACACTTAAAAAAACATAATCTTCCTAACAGAACAATGGTTCTCATCTCAGAGGGTCTAGTTCTGCACTTGCCTGCCATGGGCACAGCTGGAACATGGCTCACATCCAAAGGCTGTTAGGTGCAGCTGCAACTTGATGGCTTCTCCTAAGTGGAATGGATAGGGCCCACTTTGAAACCACCAAGAAGAAATAACTTTAAACAAACAAGCTACAGCTATTTTTATTTAACACCAGAAAGAAAAAAAGCAAAGACTTCTCTACATGGGAAAGTTTTGTTGGTGTATATTTTTCTGTTATAATTATGTTAGTATAACTATATAGCAGAAGAATGAACACACATCTCTCTGTTTACACTGTGTTAATTTCTTCCTTTAAGAAGTCCTCAGATGGCCCTGCACTTTTCTTTTTCTAAATAACTGCAAAACACTCTGGGTAGACATTGCAGCATTCCCGCACTGCATCACAGATGACCAAAACACTGTGCAACTAAGTGAAGCTATTGGAAGGCAAAGATCAGAAGTTCTTCTTGGCTACCCCAGGAGCCACTTTGTTTTCATGGACCATTATTTACCTTATATGTTCAATAGTTTGAGATTAATCACTCATAGTCACATCTATCTCTGCCAGTGACTGCAGAAGAATGCAGACACTGAAACGTGTATTTCTGTCTTGCACTAAACAATGCTGCCCTGTATACTCCGAATACACAAAGAAACATATACTCTTCTCTGGTCTCATTTATTACATGAAGCCAGAATTCATGAACCTGCCATCACCTTCTGTCAAAGAATCACAACAGCAAGAGTGGAGGAGATATCCTTATGCAAAAACACCCTGAAATAAAGCCCAAGAATGACAACGAGCTTGTGACTGATTTGCTCAGTTTATATCTAGCAATGCTAGTCTGGACAAACAGTCTCCTCAATCACATTCTCCACTTCAGCAATGATTAGCTATAAATAATCTTATTAGTTCAATCTTACTTGTTTAAAAGAGAATGAAAATATTGCCCTGTTCCATCTGAGTGTAAGTATGTCTCTGTGGTTTCATCTTGGGCTCCTCGGCACAGGCTTGCTGCTGCTTAATGAATTTTTTGCTTATAATATATTAATCCTGCATTCCACCTTCTGCATAACTGATCGGTATGGACTTTTTTCTATGTGTCTTTGTACAGCATTATGCTGGAGGAGTTGTACCAGTTTCAGCAAGTAGTTCCCATCTGCTGACATAACGACCAAACATACTGAGGCATATACATATTTGGAACTGGTTCCATTTAAGGCTTGATAGAAGAGCTATCTCTGTGACGCATAAAACCAAATTCAAGCCAGAATTCAAGGTTTATGGGAAGTACTCTTACTTAAAAATTATAACACTATTAAAAAACTACTGTTTTCTACATATAATTGCCACTTCTTCATTATCACAGAATCATCCTCCTGTTCTCCTTGCTGTTAGGAATGTAGCAAAGAATTCACCATCTATCAACCCAGGGGTCCTTCTGGTAAAAAACTGTCCTTTCACTGTGCTTGTCTGTCCTCATAGGGGACCTCCAGCCCCTTCTCTCTTTCCCACAGTCCCAGGACACCTCACTCCAGTGCCTCATCTGCTCCTCTGACTGACAGCTCACACCCCTTGCCATTCCTGACCTTCCCCTACCTATCTACACTGCCACCTTTTTAAGCACTTTCTTAAGGATATACTCTTTCGGAGATTGCTCTAAAACCAGGTCTTTCCTCAAGCCCCCTCTGCCAAAACTCAAGCTTACACATCCACTTTCTTCCCTTTCCCTGGATGGCTGGATCTCTTTCACATCTCCCCTCTTCTATCTACTAGTTTGAAAGATGTAAGGAAAAGTCTAAAGTATATAAGCCTTCTCAAAGTATATACGAAAAAGACCATTAATACCTCAAGAGGAAGAAGCCTTAAATATCAGGAAGGAATCAAAGAAAACTGCACTAAAATACAGTCAGAGTAAAATGGTAAAATGCTGAAGGGTGCTGAGTGTGGGAAGCTTTTCAATTCGTGGCTAACTATCCATAATTCCCTAGAAGTCCTGCACCTACACTGAAAAATAAGGGGGACACAGACTCCTAAGAGGACAACCTACCTCACGTCCATCCATCAACAGGCTGCTCAGAGAGGTTGTGGATACCTTGTTGCTGGAGGTGTTCAAGGCCAGGCTGGATGGGGCCCTGGGCAGCCTGACCTAGTACTTGATCGAGTGGTTGGCAATCCTGCCCATGGCTGGGGCGTGGAACTAGATAACCTTTGAGGTCCTTCCCAACTCAAGCCATTCTATGATTCTGTGATTAACTAATCCTTACAAAGGGGGCTGGAACCCCTAGGAGTTTATAATGGCAAAGGTTTCCCCTTCTAACACCCATTGGCAGGATGCATGACAGTGATCTAGAGAAGGACCCAACAGAAGATGTCTTGAGCCAGACTGACATTTATTTAGGAAACACCACCGTACTGTGCAGCTCAGAGTATCTGATCAGTGAAGAGGAAAGTTCCACTTCTTTTCAGTGTCAATTCCCAGTTTTCACCAGATTCTCTTCCAAAGGAAAAGAAACTTCCTTTGTCTTCAGTAAATGCACTTCATTGAGAAGCAAAGAATTCATTTACACTCAGTAGGTCTTTCCATCTACATTTTCGTGGGTGGCAAGAAAAGTGCGCTAAAATTCTGCACTCTACACAGAACACATCCTGCACAAAAGAATTTATGAGTTACTAACAGGATAAGTAAAATCATAGGCTAAACTCTATTCTTAATTATGTTGTAATCAAAGAAGCATTAAGGACGATCCGGTCTGAAAAATACTGGATTTCTACAACACGCCAGTTACAGAATCTGAACTCTGCTGTGTAGGTGGATTAGAAAGTTATGGAAAGAGCTAAATTCTTGGCTAATTTTCAAGGAGGGAAACATTGCTAAGCTCAACAAACTAGACATCTCTCAGCATGACCCATCATGATTTGTATAAAACATCTTTGATTTACTAGACATGCTATTTCCTTTTTGTCTAATGTATTTAATGACCATTTTCCAGACTTCAGGAATCTGGGTAGTCATTTTCTTTCTGACAGACTAAGAACGTGAGAACAAAGTCAGGGTGATAGGAGAGACATTCATGGCAACAGCATTTCCAAAATGCTGAACATGTCTGTAGTTCTGGGAAAGCTAAATACTTCCATGGCAATGAGTAGATTTCTGAGAGATGCAATCATGTCTTTCATTCAAGACTTTGCTAATCTGACTCCTATTAAATGAAAAGAGTTAGCTTGTATTTGCAATGATCTTTTTTAGGAAGGCAACAACAGTAAATACTAAGATGAAACATTTCAGCCAGCTAAAATGCACATGAAAGAATGCTCATAGAAAATGCAGGCTTCTGTCACTAATGTGAGGCTGAGGGGAGACCTTATTGCTCTCTTCCAACATCTGAAAGGTGCTTACAGCAAGAGCGGGGTTGGTCTCTTCTCACTGGTGACAGGTGACAAGACGAGGGGAAATGGCCTCAAGCTGCGCCAGGGTAAGTTTAGGTTGGATATCAGGAAAAACATCTTTACAGAAAGGGTTGTTAAGCACTGGAATAGGCTCGCCAGGGAGGTGGTTGAGTCACCGTCCCTGGATGTGTTTAAAAACCATTTGGATGTTGTGCTCAGGGACATGATTTAGCGGAGGGTTGTTAGGGTAGTATGGTTAGGTCGTGGTTGGACTCAATGATCTTTAAGTGATCTGAGTGATTCTATGATTCTATGAACGTTCATTTGTATAAATTTCAAAATACAGGAAAAGTTTCACATGCATCAAAGATTCTCTCAACATCCCTGGACTATCCAACAGGACTTCCACATTACTATTAGGGATACTGAAGCAGACCTTCAGTAAGCTGAGCAGAGTAACAAAGGGATTCAGAACCAGGTTAGGATCAGAATGTAACAGCAATTCTACCAAGCTCTCACACAGCACCTCTCATTTGGAGATTCTCCCCTTTTTACGAAGGCACTGCTCATCACCACTCCATTCTACAGACACAAAATAAGAGACGTAATGCTAAGAGGACTCCCCTACAGAAGCTTCCAAGACAGAGGCAGAACTCATCTTTTGTGTGTGACTGCACCTGTACCAAGAGCTTCCCAGCTCCTAGGCCTGAGCCACCAGCCGCTCACAGTGCAACAGCTGAACAGTGTTTGTCAAGGCAGTTAAATACAGAGAAAGGACACAAATATTGAAGTAAAAAAAGCGCAGTGGAGATGTTTATAAAACCACGACCAGCACATAGAACAAGTAGTTTAGTTAACAAATGTTAGTTCATTAAAAAATGCAGAATGTGATCCTGAATAATACTAAGATGTGCAAAGATGCCCAACAAAGGATCAATGCTGTATGCCTTATATAAGATTTTTTTTTCTGTTTCTGGAAGCTCAAACCATGCTCATTTGTTAGCTTTTCACTTCATGTTCTTGCACTGCTGATTACCACACAGTGGCTTTTTGGTCTTTGTGCCCGCAGATGATTTACGTAATTGTAACTGTCACCAGCACGATGCAGGCATACAAACACTCTCAGCTCTTGTATTCTCAGATACAAGGATCTGCACATCCATGCTCAGAGCACTTTGGAAACAAGCCTGACACGTGCTGTACAAAACATCACCTTACTGGAGCAGGAAGGCTGCTCCTTCTGACTTCAGCTCATATTTGGAGAAGATGAGATTATGCAAACACCAGACTTCTGAGACCACGGCTTTGCCCTGACAAGACCATTTCAGCTTTTCTTCCTCTTCCCTGAGGCCAGCACTGGCGCCATTCATTAGCAAAAACCCATGTGCCATGTGGGAAACGGCAAAACCAAGTGTATGCAGCTTTTCTGGGTAATTTCCATCCTCTTCCCGTTACTGGGGAAAAGGGCACATGAAGGTATCAGGCTGCTGCAGTCAGGATGCTGTACAAGCCAATGCTGCACTAAAAAGCAGCATCAACTCATTTCTATCTCACAAGGAACAGCCTTTGAAACATGACATCAGCAGCTTTTCTCTGAGATTTAACGTGGAGGATGCTGCTGCTTTTCAGTGCTGCTAAATTCAGATCAGAACGAATGGAAAAACACTAGGAAAGGAATTCTATGTATTCTAAACAAGCATACATTAGCACCCTACAGGGGCACAAACCCGGGCAGTACCAGTCTCTGCTCTGTTCCAGAGAGCCTGACTATTAGTCACATTTATGCCCTGACCGCAGCAGCCAAACACTGTAGTTGGACACATGAGACTTGTACAGACAATTCCAGAAACTCATTCACCCTGTGCCAAATGACAACGTACTGCCAGCTCGAGGGGGATTCTCCCTCCAAGAGCAGGGGGAATATTCTGTTTCCAACACGTAATAGGAGTCAGAGGGGACATAAAACTTGGCACCAGGCGGGAGCATATGAAGCAGCAGCCTGACAAGGCGCCTGTCCTCGGGAAGCCCGGAGTCCCAGCACAACAACAGGAGGAAGTGCAGCGAGCCCTCCTCACAGCGTCTGCGTAGGAAGAAAAATTGACTGCACTGCTGAACTGAGAAAGTAGAAACAAATCAGAGCACAGAATGAGAGAATCACAGCAGATGCCAGTATTTTCCTGTCTTTGGGAACGTAATATCAACATTTTAGTCTTTTTCGTCAAGCTCTTAATAGTAGTCTCTTTAGGTTACTGAGGATTGTCTGCACAGCCTATAGGGGAGTACAAAGGCAGGAAACTCTCAGGAGATTCGGCATTTTACTCAATGTGGAGAACGTGCCAAGCTTTTTGAGAACAAAAGAAGATTGCGGGTTCGGTAATACTGCAAAGGACACGACTGAGATGCTGGCTGTGCGTAGGCTCTGTCACTGCTTCTGAAAATGCCACACAGCCATGACTGAGGCAACACTGAATTGGGGCCCCAACAAAGAGCACGCAGCTGTAAGCCTGCCTCAATCACACAGAAGATCTGTCACTGCTGCAACTTCATTTCACACATTCATGACATTTACTTTCACAGACCGTTTTCACAGCACTGCACAGAGCAGGCACCCTGTGTACTTCATCCATCAGAGAGCAACAGCTCAGCTCCCAGGTGGGAGCAGGCAAATATGAGCAGAGAGATGAAGTTTAACAGGACTCCTGCTGCTGCTCCCTCTACATGAGAGTTCACAGAGGTGCCTCTTAGCTTAGAGCACTGACTGCCGTCATTACTGGAGGCAGCAGCAACTAAACACTCCCTGTAGATCTGAACTCTAATTTCCCTCTGTAGTCCTACTTGGGGTACAACGACACAGGCCTGCCCTTCCAGAGGACTAAGGGAAGGTAAGCATTGGCTCCAAGACTCATCAATGAAGAAATCCCCTAAACAGAGAGACCCCCTCCTTCCCAACAAGCCTTCCCCATCCACCCACCATTTTATGGAGGTGATATGAGGCTGGGGAAGACTGCAAGCATCTACTTCAGGCTCCTACCCTTTGCTCTCCACTTTCTGTTTTTCCTACTAAGCAGAAAATCCCAGAGAAGCCTCAGTGCCCACATTTTATAATGTATCTTTCTAAGAACATATGCCTGAAGTAGATGCATATGCTTCAGGAGAGGACAGGACACCTGGGATATTCACACTTACTTCAACTGTAAGTTATCCATGACAGGACATGAATGTTCCACTGGGACAACCAGCTTGGGAAGCCAAGGCAGCTCCATCACTGGAGGAGCCAGGGGCTCAATCCTCCTGCATTGTGGGGACTGAATCTTACTGCAAATGAAAGCAAAGGTATGCCACTTCCCAGATAGATCTGACCCCAGCACCATAGGAGCAAAGTGCAATCCTGAGAATGATGCTACTGCTGTGGCTTATGCTGGTGAACGCAAAGCTGAAGGCACCTCTAAGCCAGGCTGATAATAGCTGAGAGCCACGCTCACAGTCTTTTGAAATCCAACCTCCTCCTCTACTCCATGTGTTATACTCCACTCCTGGTCTTTCTTACTGCGGCTGAGCTAGCTGCTAACTGACTGCTTTTAAATCTGCAGGATGACCCCTACTCTCTGTATCATGAAACAGAAATTATGTTTCTTTTGCCAATAGGTAAGTTCTATTATTGAAATGTGAATGAAATTGAATGTTCTCCCCTCAATGCCTGTTTCTTAAGCCCGCCTGACTAACAGAATATTCTGTAAATATATTCCTGTCAGCTGGCCAACACGCTGATGCTATTTTCTGTAATACTAGTGTATTTTTATAACTCTCCCTCCACAAATACTTTGTGAGTCTCCCACAGACGAGAAGAGATTCATTTTCTATGTGAGAGAAAGATAGTGGGATAGATGTTCATGCAGCAGATTGAAATATAAAGCATTCCAGAGACATCATTGCCAATAGGCAATTATCTTTTCTTCACTTGCAGCAATTTGCGAGTTAGGTATGAACGAAGCTCCTACCCTTTGCTCTCCACTTTCTGTTTTTCCTACTAAGCAGAAAATCCCAGAGAAGCCTCAGTGCCCACATTTAATAATGTATCTTTCTAAGAACCAACTCAGGATTTTTAAAGGATTTTCATTCTTACAGGTCATGATCAACATACACGAGGCTCTGTGCTCATTTTAATTCACACTTCCTCAAAAAAAGCAAAAAAACCCCAAACATCGAGGATTTTAATTTCATTTTATTTTTAACCCTTGCATCTACTTTCAAAAGTGCTCACATTCTGTGGCATGAGTCTGTTCATCATGTTCTGTGTTATATAAAGCTGTCAAAATCTGGGGTTAAAATGCAGTCAGCCAAATTTCAGACCTCTTCAGGCTCAGGAGCAGTTCAAAGCTGCTTCTCAGCACACAGTGGGGTCCTCCGCACCAAAGCCTCACAGGCAGAATCCCACTGAGCTCAGCCATCAGCTTCAACCTGGAGGCACCCGTATCTTTGAAACAGCTTCACCTGCATTTTGTTTCAGATTCTCATCAGAGAAGTCTTAAGATACGTCAGCTTTTTATTTCAATACCCATTTGATTAAAGTATGACCAAGCAGAAGGGAATCATCATAGAATCACAGAACGGCCTAGGTTGAAAAGGACCACAATGATGATCTAGTTTCAGCCCCCCTGCCATGGGCAGGGTCGCCAACCACTAGACCAGGCTGCCCAGAGCCACATCCAGCCTGACCTTGAATGCATCCAGGGAATGAACAGAGCTGAAGCCTAGAAACACAAAACCACACCATGTGAAGCAGTATGTGGTCTTCTAGCATTCTTTATGCCCTTAGGCTTATGCTAGTTCTGACCAGAAGAGTGGTTTGTGACAAAAAAGATCCATCCAACCTGGCATCAGGAAGGTGTTTATGTTCCCCACTATGAGGCTCACCCTTTATATTCCATGTGTGCTGAGCCTTGTGAAGCTTCCAAAAGAAGGAAACTCAGCTGTATAACCTGTGGTAGTGGAGTACGTGTTCACACACTACCATAGAAACCATCTCCTAGCATTCATTTAGTTTCTTTGTGTTTTTCTTTTCCTTTAGCTTCTCCACTTTCTTACCCTCCGTCTTTGTCAGGGACATCTTCAGCATCTCTTGTTCATCTTTTTTTTTTTTTTTTAAACCCAGCATCAGGATGATGATCCAGTGGTGGGCAACCCTGCCCAGGGCAGGGGGGTGGACCTAGATGATCTTTAAGGTCCCTTACAATCCAAACCATTCTATGATGCTTCACTGTAACAGGACACATCAGCAGAGACAAAGGCTAGTGGAAAATGTCTAGGGAATAGCATAAAAACACAGAAAGCTTACAGTGATGTTTTCCAAAACATACCCTATCACAGCTGCCATTTAGGGACTTTAGGAAATTAAACGGTTTATCTGTTCACTGTTTTTCTGCCACTAATCTAATGTTTTTTTGAACCCACACAAATCAACATTCACAGCATCCTGCAGCACAGAGTTTGCATTTAGCTAAGTGGTATGGGATAATTTTATTTCACTTTTTAAGTTTACCACCTACCACTTTCATATTTACGATAAGAAGCAACACACCGCTGTTCCCATTCATCATCAGCATGCTGCTCCTGATTCATACAGGCCTGCACTGTACCCTCCTCTCAGCTGCTTCAACAAGTTTGGAGCTCTCTATTTCAGTTCAATCATATCCTTTGCCCAGTGAAGCTGCTGTACTGAGGGTAGAAAAGAAAGGGTCCGGCCACTATAGCGCACATTAACACAGTACATGTTTCTCTCAGGAAACTTTTGACTTTGCTCACAAAGATTTATGACGACTCTTCAGGAGAGACAGAGCAACAAAGGCATCCAGATTGATCTTCTATTTATTGCACAAGATTGGGAGAAAAATCACACTTTTCTAAGCTCGCTTTGGTATCTTCGGCAAGCTATTTTTGTTGTTTTAATATCTCAAGCTATTATATAGCCCTTTCAAGGCTAGAACAGCCACGGTCTGAAAGAAAACAAGAGATATTTAGTTGGAAAAAGTCGTAAAGGTAGAAGAGAATACTATATTCGTAGATAAAGATCAGATTTTGAACACAGTCCCCCATACAAAGTCCCTACCTTTAATATGGAAGTACACTAAAACAACAAGCCTAGTCACTATGAACTAAAAATCAGTCTAAAAAGATCAGGAAGCACTCAGATGTTAGCTCTCTACTGAAATTTGCTTAGTTCAGGAGGAAACACATTTCAGCAGTTTTAACTAAGAAGAGAAGCTGTGTTTACACAGTTACAGTGCATTAAACACACTACATTCCATCTGTGCAATTTAGAAAATTGGTCAGAAGCCGCCATCAAAGAGGTGTTCTGTAACACCTACACAGTTAACTCAGATTGTAAATCCTCCCCCCTTGTTTTAGAAGGAGGGAGAAGATTCATTCTCCCAGAAACTACTGCAGGCCCTCCTCCATTTGGCAGTGCTGGTCGGACTGACACTCATACACAACTGTATCTAGACACCAATTCTCAAAGAGTTGTATGCAGGGAACAACATTTGAGTGCAATACCCGCAAGGAACCAGTTTGCTTAACCCATCTCACCCCTAAATGCACCTTGCACCTCCCCGACCCCCCAGCAAATAAACAAAAAAAACACTTGGCTCATATAAAGTAAGAAGGAAAATACCATGTCATACATATTCTGCTCATAAATTCCAATTAGGAATACTGAAAATAATATATAACTAGAAGTTAGATTTAATTTAAGTTAAACTTAAATTAAGAACCGGGTTCGGTAGCTGGATTGTTTTCTTGTTGGTTGGCTTTGCTTTGTAACAGCAGATGTGTTAGGCTTGAGGCTCAGGAGGCAGCTCAGATGCTGGTTTTGAATCCTAGAGCAACTCCACACAGCCTTCTTTCTCCTTCTCCCTCCTCTCTCAGTGCAGATGTGCTCAGCTGATTACACAGGCATCTCCAGCCCACTGCACTGTGAAATGAACCAGATCTGCTTAAATCACTTCCATAACTTATCTTCTTTCTTTTACCTTGAAAAGCAGCTGTAAATTCAGAGGCTGTTATGACTCTGAGCTAACACGTGCCTGGCAATGAGAGCTACCTCATTACCAAGAAAAAGATAAGGCCTGGAACAAAATTATGTTTCTCCTGCAATGTGCAATGCTCAAGGCTAGATTTAACCAAGACACAGAAATAACCTGCCCCTGCAATGTGACACACAGCATGCTCTGCATCCTGGAAACGGAGGGCAGCTGCTGCTGCTTTAGGCTTTGCCTGCTGCATCTGAGCATAATGCTTCAGGAAGCTGAAGATCAAAGCAAGCTGACTTCTCCAACCTCATTAAAGTTACAGGATGATGGTGGGAATCTGGTAGATGGACTTTTCCCCACTACAGAAAATCTTTCACTAAAAGCATCATTACTCAGCATCATTAAAGGTCAAAAAGACTTCAGTAAATCTTACAACAAATGGCACATCTGTCCCAACATCATCTTAGCCAGCCATCAGCCACAGAGGTCTCAAGGGGTAAATGAAATAGAAAATTAACAGATAAATCATATTTCAGAAATAACAGTTCTCTGGTCAACTCAGACATCAACATCAGACTTGGACTTGAACATATGAAGCATTTCATTTTGTGCAAACAATTTTTCCTATAGGGTAAAGATTATTACATTAAATTCTCATTAATTTTAATTATCATGCTATCTAAATTCTTGATATGTTGACCAGCCCTGAAGATATGTTTTGTTTCAAACTACAAAGCATTCTCTTTTCTTCTGGATCGTTTTTAAAAATTGTTACATTTATTTAACCCCAATAACAATCATTATAAAGGAGAAAGTTAAATCACATGGCCAGAGTGGCAAACACCAAATTTGCCGCACTGCTAATCTTTCTCTGATCCCATCTTCCAAGAGGCTGCTCCTCACAATCTGATCAAACTTGAAAGCCAACAAGTACATACTTAGAGGGATTAGCTAGTGAAGCAGAAAAGGAGAGTGAGCGTAAGAAAAGTGGTTCATTGTGCAAATTTCCTCACACTCACTCCCCAGGGCTCATTTATTAAACACATTTAATACAGCTTGAATGGCAACCCATACTGAGCATCTACCACCCCTCTTCTGTCAACAGTCAACAAAACCCTGCACTGACACTGGCCTTAACTTAACACTGAAGAAGCAGATGTGGAGCTAGAGAGGTAGCTGCAGTCCTACCAGGTCTCCTATGGCATTTACATCCCTTAAAACACTCTGGTTTTCATTTAGCTTCAGGCTAACTGAATGGAGAAGCTCCCTAGAGACCAAAACGGGACACAAGAAGTTTGAAGATGATGATGGATGAAGAGGGGAAAAAAAAACCACTGCTGAAGCCCAAGTAGTACCTCCTATCGTTGTTCTTGCCTGTGATTAAGTATTCTGAAATGGTGAGACAAACATCACTGTATGAACAGCTAAAGAATCAGCACACTAGGCATTAGACACTATGCATAACTACTACCAACCTACTACTACACAGAAGGATATGCACACTGTGTTAACTCAGAGTCTACTTGGAATCTAGTTGACAACACAGAAATCTGTCAGAAAACCTCACGTGGTGACGGCCATAGCACCTAGCGTGCATGATGCCTGAGTGCTCAAAAGAGCCCAGAGAAGCAGTCCCACTGTCATCCATACATCCCCATCTTTACAGAAAGAGCTTTTCTTAAAAGAACATAAACTGCATTTACTTCCTCCTTCCCCAGCTCAAAAGGAAAAGTGGTGACAGCCAGGAACTCAAGCTCACTTGCGACATGAGCGTGCACAAATTTCCACACACTCAGAGTCTGTCAAGCTCTGCCCCCAGATCTGTCATACGCATAAAGCACCTGCACTCACATAGTACACTTTATGTTTTGTTCTGTTTTTTTCTAAGAATAAGCACTCTCCAGTGGAACTCATGCCCTAGTCTGATACATGTGTACGACCTGGAATCAGGTGGCCTCAGATTCTCTTACAAATAACCTTGTTTGATGCTCGCCTTTGTTGAATGAGGGTAGATGTTCTGTAATTATGTTTTCCTTCTTACTAGGGTGAGAAGAGAACGGCAGTATGAGAAGAGCTGCTTCCTGCAGTGCTGATACCTGTAGCTGAGAATAAACAATCAAAAACTGCTCATTTGCTCTCAGGGTTTTCTTTCAGCATTTTGGTATTTTATACAGACAGAGAAACCAGATGAAACATCTCCATTTGTTATCTTTTTCCCTGTTCCGTTCTCCTGCAAAGCTGCTATGGTTATGCCCTGACAGTAAAATACTGATGTCTGAATATCTGGTCCCCCTCTATTTCATAATCACTGACAGTAGAATTGCTCAGGTTGGAAAAGACCTCAACGATCATCGAGTCCAACCACAACCTAACCATACCAGCCTAACAACCCTCCATTAAATCATGTCCCTGAGCCACCACATCCAAAGATCAGTAAGATCTATAAAATAATTTGTTGAATAATCAAGTTTCATACAGCTTCACAAAACCTACAAGTGGTTGAATTGGAATTACTGGCCTCTTTTGCTATGTCCTTTTCAAAAATGAATACTATGACTGTTCCAACCTAGATGATTCTATGACCAGCAACCTATTCTCATTATTAATGCAACCTCCATTACGCATCCTGAGTTTCCTATTGCTATGAATCTGCCTTCATTCACTCATGTTCCCTATTTCCTTTTTGAGGGAAATACATGAGTATCCTTCCGAAAGGAGCACTGTTTAATCTCACTTCCACAATGATGCACCCAGAATGGAAAAAGAAAAAGCAGACAACTGTCAGAGAAAGAACAAAAGGTCAGAAAACTGAAATCCTTCTGTAACTAATTCTACAGTTAAAAGCAATGAACTCTCAGAGCTGACCCACAAATGTTACTTAAGATCAAATCAGCTGCATTCAGAACTGCTGAGGGTGAAACAGGATGCCCTGAATAACTCCATTCATCTCTCATTTGCTTTTTGTAAAACAGGCAAACTGCCTCTTACGGCACCCATAGCAGGAGCAGCCCAAAGCAGGGCTATGCACCACAGTTCTCACCTCACAGGTAATGCAGAAGTGAGACTGAGGACCCACGAAGAAAAAGGGATACTTTCAAATGGACACTGCTCTAAAAATCAATACATGTTCCTTCTCATTCTAGTGCTCTAGCATAACTATAGGGCTGTGCAGAAAGCAGATCAGCTGGCCTTTTTGGGGACAGAAGGACTTAAAAGCATCAAATCCCACCACCATACATGAGAGATGGTTCTCACTCCTCCAGAGCTGCACTCCAGCTTTGCTGTTCTGTGCACTGTAGTTTTTTTAATTGTGGTGTTTTATATGAAGTTTTGAATTAGGTTCTACGGAGTTTAGCTACTGGTATCAGCTCCAAGAGAGCTTTGTTTCTTTGCAGAAACAAAATTCACAGCAGTTCCTGATACAATAATTTTACAATTCCGCTTTTCAACTTGAAGCCGAATGTGCAGAAATAAACTTGGAGACATGAAGGCAATGGACTGGGTGGAGGGACTGAGCACCAATGATATTCATCACTTCCGAGAAGATCCTACAATGAAAGTTGGAATTGCTCATTTCAGAGAATTAAGCAAAAACGTTTGCTTCCTAATTAAGCCTGAGACCGTGGTAAGATCTTCCTAGATATGCTCACTACTTGCACATCTTGTGTACGGATTTACATAGGGAACTGGTGTGGGGGGCATGGCAGAGCCCTCTTTCGCCATCCCCATGTTGGGGACTTCCCTAGAGGAAGCTGCAAAGTCTGCCAGCTGCACCGCTCACTGCCCTGCCACACTGCTTTCACTGCAGCTTGCTCAGTAAAAGCTGTTAACTACACTGAGCTCTGCATCTGTGCTTTGATGCAACAATACCTAAACAGAAGATTTCATATTCTAGTAATTATTGTTCATAATTACCCAGCATCAAGAGAACATCCCCTTCTGCATCAATCTTTTCCTTTATTTGTGTGGGGTTTTTTTTAAGCTCAAATGCATTTGGACCTGTGACCTCAATATTGTTATGTTTTAGTCGAGATACCTCGATTCAAAAGATTACATGCAGCACAGACCTTGCTGTCCCAAGGAATTCCACCTTATAAACATCTACTTTTCCCCTCCCAGTTACGAAAGACATTTTTTCTCAAAACTCACACAATAATCATGTCTGTGAAAACCAAACCATGAAGGATTAAAGCACTCAACTCTATGCTTATGCTAACGGAAGTAAGATACTTAGCTTAGGCGAACAACGTTAAAGGTGCAACAGCAGCCCTTTAGCATTTCACAGCTGACTGAAGAATTAAGGAGGATACTCCATAGCCCTCTTTAGATTTGCCCGTATATTGGGGAAAGGGCAAAACAGACTGCAAAATGATTGAAATGATGCTATAAAAGAGAGAAGGATATAAATAGGTCTAGGAACACTCATATTCTAATCTGTGTTTTTCTACTCAATTCTGGTTTGTTCTAAGCAAATCCCTTATGAACTGCATGTCGAGACATTTCTATAATGATCTGGTGAACAAGCATTATTTATGGCAAGATTTATGTAACTACCTACACGTGGGAAGCTCAGCACAGTGTATTTTTAGCATCAGATACCACAGGCTTCAAAATAATGACAAAACCTGAATGTTTAAAGAAACCAGATCATAGTGCAGAATTCAGTTTTCAATAATGACCGTTTCAAAGTGTTTCCTCTGTACACAGGAATAATTAAAAGCTACATGGACATTGTGGAAGGTTTCCTATCATCTTCTAACATGACAGAATTATTTGTATGCAGTAGGAAGCTGATATTTTGAGGACTGCACAAAACCCATGACAAGAGGCAGTGCCTGCCCTGGAGAAGCCTCAAACTAAACAAATGGGATCACTGAAGGATAGAGGCGTGAAAGCAAGAAACAAAGAACCGGAGGGATGAAAATCTACTCAGATGCTGTTGGAAAGGCCTGGAACAGGATCAAGCTTTGCAAGTCCCAGCACAGTATAATTCTTCTATGGATTTATCTTTAGCAACCTTCCCACCTGACATATTGCCCTTGCTCTAATGTAGCTAATGATGGTGCCATTCCTAGATTCACATCACGTGCCCTACAGCCTGCATCAGAACCTTGCACTTTAACCTAGAAGTTGCACTGCATGGCATACACAGTGCAAAAGCCACATGACAGTG
Source organism: Pavo muticus (assembly GCA_016647715.1). NCBI lineage: Eukaryota > Metazoa > Chordata > Aves > Galliformes > Phasianidae > Pavo > Pavo muticus. The sequence goes on along the minus strand of JACDJE010000016.1, from coordinate 1,783,545 downwards.
GAGCACAAAACCAATGTGCTTAAATCAGAAAACACCTTGAAAATATTTGGTTCTGTTGTTTGTTTGTTTGGGGGGCGGGGGGGTGTTGTTTTTAAAACAACAAAAACAACAACAAAAAACAGTCAAAAAACAAGAGAAGAGAAAGTCCGCTTAATGTTTAGGCTTCATATTAAAAAGAAAGCTTTCCTATAAAGCCAAAAACACATCCAGTGCATGTGAATTTGTCTGTACAAAAGGAAAAATAAATTTTCCTGTAAGGGCTAACCAGGTATGGAAAGTTATTAAAATAAATGATCTTTGCACAAAAAGAAAAACAAAGAGTGCATGAGAGTGCAGAAGGAAAATGGATCAAAACCAGCTGCATATGACTAAACATTCAATTCAACATGAAATGCAGTTGTACTCTTCAGTTTTCAGGCAAGCTTTGACTTTCACTGTAACTAAACAAACACTAATGATTTGATGTGATTTACTAAGAATTGGTTAAGAAATACAAAGACAAATAGGTATAGTTAGGTTCAAGGGATATATTTTGGTTTAGAATTCATTAAAATTCCTAAAACTGAAGGAAACAATAAACGTAATTTTAGGATTAGGGATAACAATGAACATTTCTTTTTCTAAAGATAAAATTATTTTGGTAAATTAAAGATTATATAGTGAAGACAAGACAAGTGCTCTAGATTCAGAGATGTGTGTGCTTATTTAGATGTTACTGTCATCCAGTAAATGCCTGATGTGCTTTGAATCTCAGCTCTGTCTCTATTAGTTGTTTCTTTCTTTGTGCTAAAATTCAAGGCTCCAACAAAAGGTAAAATGGCCAATGAAGATAAACTTTTTGCTCTTGAGATGATATTATTTTTTTATGAAAAACTGACCATGACTCAACTTGGGCAGTTAGAAGAGGTTCTTAGCTACTTCACTATCCAGCACCTTGCAAGTGAAGTAAGGTTGAAGGGGAACCTGTTCGCTCTTTGCGCTGGCTCACCTTAATGTTTCTAAAATAGATTGCTTGATGAAGCACCCCCAGGAGGCAGGACAGGACTTGGTAAGTCTGGATATGTTGCATATGTTAATAAGCAAGGATACTGAACTAATCTAGAATGTCCAATTTCCTTATAGGAAGAATGAAAAAAGGAACACTTTGGTACGTATAATCCATCTTGTTCTTCCTTATTTGTATTTTGTGGGGAAGGAAGAAGCCTCCTCAGCACGCATGTACTACTTGTGTAAGCTGTTTCATTTACCTCTGTACTCTTTCCTCTCAGCTCCCTTTGTCTTTCTGAGACTTCTCCCAGCTTGACCATTAAGAAGGGCTCAGCAGCAATTCTGCTTGTATTTGTTCTTGCATTCAGTGACTCCACAAACACAGACCCCCTGCTTGCTTGTTTCTGGTTTCAAGCCCTGACATATTGCCACTGTGTTGTAATGGAACACCTATTTGTGGAGCCATGATGGAAAACACACCAGGGAACCAACCCAGAGTAAAAATAAAATAATGACTGGGGGACATGGGCAGGTTTTAAAAAATGGATTAATTGTCCAATCCAACCTACTGCTTGGCCCAACAACTGTCTGTGCTGGCTCGTGTGAGCTGGTAGCATATCACTAAGTAAGAACATGGGTAAGCCGGAGCTGCAAAAATAGCTTAGGTAGCTGCTGCAGCTGGTCACAAAGCCAGTCCCAGGTAAACAAACCTTCACAAACCAGCCACCTAAGGTTCTCCACCCAGTTGCCTGCAAGGAGCAACATATGCCATTTTGGCACAAACAACGCTATTGTTTCAGCTATTTGGTTAGATATTTAATAGATAACAATTTTAAAAGCTTCTCCAACCACTTAATGGCTACATGTCTCCAGCCTGTTTCACAGAGTCTTTAATTCACAGAACACCTCTGAAAATAATCAGTCTGAAGAGAAGATAGAAGGGAAGAGGCAAAGCACTGCATGATCTTGGCTCAAGGCAAGCATGCACTTGTAGAGAACTGCATCCACAGTGAAACTGCTGCCAGAGCTGCAATTACCACCTGGAAAGGTTACTCTGCACCAACACCTGCACTGATGTAGTTATACAGATTGGAAGGTGCTTTATTCTAGCACAGTTTATCCCTCTTCCCACGCAGGAAGTTATTTAAGAACATCCACATTAGAGCTGTCATTTGCTGGGAGGAACGAAACGCAACACACCTAATGTAGCCAAAACCATTTTAAATGTGACTTTAATAAAACTCTAACTATATAACTAGATTATAACTAAATAACTAAGTCTTTAATGGCTAAGTTCAAAACAAAGGGCATGCCAAAATGCTTACAATAGGGCCCACACTTTTATCATAGGTCTGAAACAAGACACTTTGCCATGAAACATAAAGCAAAGCTCCTTTGCACTCACCTCAGGGGTGTCCAAAAGAACACACCACCTTTCTCCCAAGTACTCTTGGGCCAGAATTACAGAATGAGGAAGGAAAGAGAAAGAGAGGAGATTTTCCTCTCTTTTTTTCTTCTCCAAATTTGAGGATCTGAAAAATGCTGACCCCTTCCATCACTACTTCTAGGTTAATTATAAATGAATATTTTTTTCAGTGCAAATGAAATAGATATGCTTTCTTCTAACATTATTTTATTTCAAAACACTGAAAAACAGAAGCACTCGCGATCAGCTCTGGTACCTAAGATAGTCACCTTCCCACAGTATAAGACCTTGAGGGGAAGCACCAAGTTTGCAGAATTGCCTGTATTTCATAAACAACTCTTAAAACAGGAATGCACACAAACACTGTGGACGGTGTTGGAAGACACAACACTCGGTGCAAAACTAGCTAATGCAGCGTTCTGTAGTCCCTAAATTCTTCTACTACCTAGATAAACACATTTTTAAGATTTAACAGTTTAACTAAGTGGCAGCCTAATGACTGATTAGAAAATGCTTGGTCAAAATTCATGATTACAAGAAAATTTTCTAATCATGCTGCAAAGGCAGCAAAAAACACCCAAACAAAAACCCAACTGCAATCTAGCTTAACTGCAAGATAACCTAGACCAGACCCACGTAATGCAAAGAGTTTATAACAGAACTCATTTCCCTGCAGAAAAACACAAGGAAATTTCATTTGAACTGGTTAGCTTACTTACTGGAAGTGCATCTCCTGAACTGTATCTGTTCTCTGCCAAAACTAAATGTTTTGTTGTTGTTGTTTGTATGTGTAGTTTTTGTTTTTTAAAAAATATTTTCTTAAATGGGAACAAAAGCACCGCCCCCAGGAGCAGCAATTGCATCAGTGAGCTACACAGGAAAAGAAATCAGTTGATAGGATACACTTTTCTCCTTCTAGAAAACCAACACTAACTGCCTAATTCTGAAGTAACTGCAGTTCATCTCCTAGCAAATTCTTGTAAGGATTCCCAAATCAGCAATTAGCATCTCTCCCATTGTGCTGCTCTGCCTAATATCTTATGCAAATTATACAATTTATAGCTTTAGATTTAATATGCGGTTGCCTAACTAATGCCACAGGGCAAGAGGAATCTGCTGATTCAGGAATGCATCACTCAACTGCCTCACCCTTGTGAAGCAAGTGACAAACTCATTCCACAGATTTCTCTTCCAGGGAAGAAATATTTGCTCCTGCTGCACCATGCCCACACGAACAGGTGCAGACAGACTATAGCTCCCTCACAGCATCCCAAATCTCAACTCCTCCACTAGTCTGTCTGAGCGCTACAGTAGTCTAGTGACCAAAACCCTTATCGTGCTTACCTTCGCCTCCCCATGTTCAAACAGTGTGCTGAAAGGCTCCCCGAGTGGTGACTAACTCTCAGAAGGTGCTCCTTGGCAAACAAGGAAGCTTGGCATTTTAGACATCAAGAGTAAGTAGGATTGCAGACAAAGCCCTGAATCTCAACAGCAGAGATCAAGAACAGCTGGCTCCAGGCCCCTAGGCTCTATTCATGGCATTTCTTCAGAAACACTGAACTGTGTGAGTCAAACAGGACTATTCAAACAACTCAGGTATCCCCACAGATTTGGCTGCAACAAAACTGCATGCACTAGCTTACAATTCCCAAAATTGCGATGCCATATTCTGGCAGGTTCAGTGATTCCCTTAATACATGCCTTGATGACAATGCTGCATGCAGGCTGCCACGAAGCTAACTATTCATCAGTAAGCTTCATTAATGGTGGGTAGATGTCTGCGCCGCTGACATTTGGCATCTCCACAGGGTGGATTTCACTGCTGGCTGCTCACTGAGACTCAGTCTGACAGAGCAAACACCCCCAGAGCATCCTCAAGCTGGTAAAGAAGGAGCTGGAATATGAACACTCCCCCACATAGGAATCCCGATGCTGCATCTGAAGTTAACAAGCTCAGTAACAGCTGAGATCTCACTTTACTCCTTAGCCCAGGAGACATGAAATAAGCTGGCAGCTGTGCTGCAGCGTGGGCAAAAAGCAGCAACTATTCTGATGGTGGACCAGGCTTGTTAAGGCAACTAGGAGGGTGAGACTTGTGGAGTGCTACCTGTTTGTTCATTTTCATACTTACATGGGAGGTGCATTTTGCAGCATGTGAATTTTCTTCACGATTGTGCTACGCAACAAGGGAAAAAATGAAACAAGATGTTTTGAAAGTCAGTGAAAGGTCCCAGTGTTGTAAGCAATGCCCTGTCCCAGACAAAGCACAACTGTGACCTGGAGGAAGATCTCTCTGATCTTCCAGTAGAAAAGAGGTAATTGACAAACTCCTTCAAGGGTGTTCAGTGATGTTGCGTTCCTGCTGTATAGTATATGAGTATCTCACCAGCTGTGCCACAGTTCTGTCCCCGCACACACACCCTGCCACATTCCACAGAGCTTAGTGTGGACTGCAGAAGAAAAAACGATCATGAAAACATCATCAAGCTGTATTTCTGAAAAAATAACACTTTAGCACGTAAGGCTGTACTTGAATTTCCCATTTAAGAAGTGTAAATAATAATTAATACATAATCCTAAGACTAATCAATATGAAATCCTAAGACTTTATTCACAAGACAGTAAGATCGTTAAAATACTACTGCCAGGTTTAAAATATACGTTGAACTAAAAAATGTTTTTAATCATCACCGTGGCTTCAGACACTCCTACTTCATGGGAGGTGAGAAGCAGAAGACAGGAATTATCAAACCACATGGGACCACAGGTCAAGCTCAGACCATGAAATCTCAGCTTCTGCTCTTCAGCAGTGGGCTTCAGACCAGAAGAAATGTGTGAATATATTGGCTTTGAAAATATCTCAAGTTATGGAATTCAGAGTTCATAAATCGAATTTCTCTCTAGCACCTACCAGTCCTTACCATGCAGTTCAAAGCACAACAGTTTGTAAGTCTTCTAAACACAACTGTGAACATTTCCCATCTTTTTCAATCTAGCTATGCTCATAGTTGATGTTTTATGGAAATTGCACAGATATTCAGTGGAACCCTATCCTGACATGGAGAACATTTCTCCTTTTTTATTTATTCATCGTTTGTTTGCTCGGATTCTATTCCATCTCTGACAGCCCCAACTTCTTCTCACTCTCCCCTTGCATGGCTGTCTCTTGGCCCTGACCATGCCTCTTTTCTCCAACATTTTTATTATTTCTAACACATATTTTTAAATTCAGGAAAGGAGAACTGAAAACAGTCTTCTGGGGAGATAAAGTACTTTGTTTCCATAACTGTACGTTCAGTATCTTTAATGCTATTTTTGGCCACCATAAGATTTTTGTTTGGTTCTGCTGGCATGTTCTCTTTGACCACTGAAGCAGAGGGGGCAGAAATTTCCAGTGAGCTATCCACTTTGATGCTGAGGTCTTTCCTGAGAAGTGAGTCAATTTAGAAGTTAACAATGTGTGACAGTTCATATTATTTTTTTATGGGCCCAAGAGACTGCAATAAATTTGATTTATCATCACACTGATTCTCCACTTAACTTTTGTTAGACCCACTTGATATTCTTGTCTCCCATTGCTTGGAAAAAACTAAGCAATTTGGATTTATATGAAAAATTTTCAACCCTGTGTTCATCTGCCTTTTCCAGACTGGTTAATAAATGCCCTGGAACAGCGCTGGTATGGGACATTTGGCTTGCCACACTGGAAGCAGTTTGTTTATCTCTGTCTTTTGTCTCTGTCTTGCACTTGGTGATGTATCAGTTTACTTAATGTCAGCTCTCAAAGGAGTGATTTTTTTACGGAAAGTTGTCTAAATGCAGAATCCACCTAGCCAAACTTCACCTGACAACTTCAAAGGACTCCAGCGGACCAGACGACTTGAAGGCAGCCAGAGCAACTTGGCCAACCTGTGCCATTTGGGATACATACGATTTCTACTATTCTGTCTATTTTACTCTGATTTAACAAGCAGTGGTTCACTCCTGGTGTACAGAGCTTCAATTGAACACGTTGCTTATATCTCTACAAATGCCACCGGTTCTAAAACATGCTCTAAGTGCATCTTGTCCAGCAAACAGGCTACAACAGGATGCAACAACCTCTTCTAACACTACCATTCTTCCTCCTGACTCTAACACTCTTGTTCTTGCTCCTTCTACCTCAGCAACAGCAAGCAACTGTACAAGAGAGGAGATTTCAGGTTCCCTTTGTGGCTTCCCTTTCTCGCTTCCCTTTCTCTTCCTGCTACATTTCAGGATAGGATTAGTTCTTTGGAAGCAGCTGTCCACTTTAAATTTCAAAGTCAGGCCTTGTTTATTTTAACACCAACATGCCCCCGTCTCTGTCAACCACCTCCTACATGAAAGAATGAGCTTTTATGAGGAAGATGTCAGATGACACCTTCTTGGGTCAAAAGTCCCAGTGTCTTTCCAGTTTGGTGCAGCAGGGCTGAGATGTAACAAAAGTGCTGACAGCCAGAGTACGCAGCGCTGTCACACAGCGCTGCTGTGTGCTGATGGTCTTTGGACAAGGTCCTTCCAGAGAATATTAATTTCATTCCAATTACTTCCCTCCACACTTGTACTTTAATTTTCAGACAAATTAAAACACAGTGCATGAACATGTACCACCCTCGGAGTTAGGTGATGAGACATCAGCTTGCATGTGCTCTTGGGAAAACATCAACAAGGAAGGTTTTTGCTTCCTGAGCTGACATAGTTATTGCAGTAGCTAACATCAGCCCTCAACTCAGAGGCTTTAGTGATGTTTCCACACAAACAAGTGAGTCTCGGGTGGATGATTTAGCACCTTTAAATTAAAAACAGATTTTTCCTTTCAATTTACTATGAGCTTCAAATATAGAGGAAAGTTCCTAAAGTTGACCTATGTGAATATTCTACTCCCTCCTGTCCGACCAAAATTGCTAACTAAAGTAGGCCACAGACCACAGTGACCAGAGTTTCCAAAGGTGAACACATAGAACTATGTACATAAAGCTATTTTCAGGCACTTTAACTGGGTGGCCTAATTTTGAGAAGTTCTGAGTATGCACCACTCCAGAAGTATTCATCCCCCATGACTTCCAAAATGGAAAGTCAGACTACTTGCTTTGCTGTTGACCTACAAGAACCCAGTTTTCTACTCATCAACAGAACTATGATTTTGGATAACATACATCACATGTTGCTTGGCATCAGAGACTAAGTATGGAAGAGTCATATGCATGTATATTTGGAAAAGAGGTTTCTGCCTGGAAAAACGTGGCATTGACAGGGAAAAGACAGGCAGATATGGTCAAGAGAAGGAGATGCATAAAGGTCCCCAGATCATGCCAGCAGAAAACCTGGAGTCCCAGATCATGCTTTATCTATTACATCATGCTGAGCCACTCTCCTAGGCCCAGAAGACATGCAGTTCAAGAAGTATTTCTAAGACAGAGAGATAGAACTTAACAAAAGAGAAACTCTGAGGAGAGAGAATGATGCAGAGTTCTCTTCCAAAATTTTGTGAAAAATCGGAATGACGTACGCAGCAACAACACCTCCTGAAACAGCAAGCAATCAAACAAATGATTTCAAATACACACTGATGAAAATATCACATCTAAATGGTTTTATATTTTTTGTCTGCCCTTAGGGCATAGTTCTTCTATTTCAAAAAATGAGAGAGAAATTCAGGACTCACAACTGGGTTCATACATGAACTCTCTTAGAATCAAAAAAAAAAAAAAAACCAACAGGTAGAAATATTTACAGAAATGAACTCCAGGGTCCGCAATATCTGAAGAAACTACTGAAGAAACTGTACAGGTGACAGAAAAGGAAGCTGAGTTTTGTATGCAGGCACTAACTAGATAGAACACCTAGTGTGTAGCACATTGGTCACAGTTTTGATCTTAATTCCTTTTGTTTAGATTATTATATGTAATATGTATCAGGAACGTTAAAGGCTTTTCATCTTTGAAATAAAAAGGCTTCATTGCCAAGCCAACTCACAGTGATTATCTGCTATCACCTTAAGCGTAATTTAAAAAGTCAGATCTTGAACTCTGAGGCTGTAAGATCACAGCTTTTCAACACAGCATCAGAGAATCTAGTTATCTTTCATGAGGCAGAAGCTTCAAAAAGGCTGACCCAGCTCCCACCACACGCTACCCTGCAAAAGTGAAATTTCTGTTAAATAACGTCCCTAATCTTTCACCAAACATTACAGAATCTCTTCTAGAGCACTTTGATATCAGAAGTCATTCTTCACAGATAAGTAAACAAAGCAATGTAACTGCCAAGAGAACTCAATTGCCATACCAAAAAAGTCTTTTCAGTGATTTATTTCAAGATAGACCTGCCAGCTATGTAGGACACAAGTAGAGAATGCAAACTTTTTTCAAAAGACTTAGAAGTGAAGGTTTCAGAATGACTCTCTCTCTGACCCTGCACTCAAAATAAGAGAGAATAGGAAAAAAAGAGGAAGTCTCAGCCCTGATCAGGCTACTTCTTCCAAAAAAGAAACCACTAAAAATAATGCTAAAATAGCTGTACATAAATGTATGTATATTTTTAGAAGACTGCTCCATTTCCTTCCAAAGGAGATACTACTATCTGAACTGAAAAAAACGGGGTTTCTGCAAGTCACTTTACCCCCTCTTAGCTACATGCTAGCATGCTTGTTTCAAGGTAATCCTGGAGTAGGTTGCCCAGAAGGGCTGTGCAGCCTCCATCTGTGCACATACACAGCATCCAGATGGACATGCTTCTGAGGAACCCGAGGATCCTGCTCTGAGCAGGGGGATGGATTAGGCGATTTTCAGAGGTCCTTTCCAATTTTCATGGCTCTGTGAACCCCATATTCCTGCAAGGAGTGGGTGGTTACAGTGTCAGCCTACGATCTGGAAGTTCAGGTTTAACTCTGTGTTTCACACCAAACTGCACGAGTAACTCTTGCCTACTTGCAGTTCTCCTCCAACTCAGTCCCTTTTCTAGTGACAGGCTGCAATAGCAGAGACAACGTATGTGCCGCAAAATGCCTGTTCCAACCTGTTCTCATGAGGCTGGATTAAAATGCTTTTCAGTCACATGGTTGGCTTCATAAAGAGCATCCTGCAGGACTTTCAGAAAGCTTAACAATGTCCAGGTGCCAGTTTTAGGCGCTTCATAGAGCAATTCCTTTTATCATGCCATATAGAGAATTCACTGTTAAAAGGCATTAACCTGGATATCTGAATTATAATTACCAAAGCAATCAAGCTGTTCATCTAACACCAGGCCCTACTGCTACAGAACACGGTCACCTCAGCAACATCCAACATTTCCGAAGGTGCAGGCAAGTGACCAGAACATGTGTTCATCCACCCTTTAACTGGTGTAAACCTCTGATTATACTTGATTATATTCTTTTCAACAAGCTTGAAATGAAATGCAAACTGAAGATCATAAATAAGGACTATACTTTGTTTGCAGTTCCTCTGAAACATAATTCAAAGGCAAAGATCACCTGAATCCAAAACTGCCCTCTGAATGGTTTTCCAAAGCATTTCTCCCCACACAAATACTGAACTGTCCCAAGCATATGGCACTCCTTTGGAAGAGAGAATCCTTTGCACTGAGCTTAACCCACTACATTCAATCTGTATCCTGTGATAAAATGGGCTCTCTAGTTACAGCTAAATTCTAGGATATTATTCTTGGTAGTGACTTCCTTTCTAAATTCCAGAACAAAAAAGATGCGACTTTAAAGACCTTACGCTATTTACAGATGTATTACTTCTTGTTTGAGCTTTCTAAGTGCTCACTGCATTGGGATATTCCATGACAGCTGCAGAGCAGAAAACACAGTTTAGCAGGTGAAAATTAGGAGGGGAAAAAAACCCACCACGCTGTCTAGAGGGATGCAGCTATTTTGATCTCCTCTACTGCAAATGATTACATGTGGGAATACAGAAGCTGGTCTGCTTGGGCCAGAACAAGAAGTCAGCCAGTTATTCAGCTCTCTTGAGATTTTCCCTACTAAATACAAAGGTGGTTCAAGGTCTCTGCCATATTTCTGATGATGAGAAAGAAATAAGCTGAGCTGTATCTGGGAGATCTGGGGGCATAGCTCACCTAACACTAGAACAGCCTGTGAAAACAGGTGAGACTTTTTCCTGCCTCATTCCTAAATTTTATTAACAGCTTCTCTTGGAAGCTATCAGTTTTAACTGAATAAAATTCGACTTTTTCCTTTTTCTTCCTTAGTAGTTTTCCCTCTCTTTTTTTTTTTTTTTTATCTGTTTGACCAGTGGAGGCTGAAATATGCGCAATTCAAACTCCTTGCAAAAACTGGATGCTCTCCTGAGCATGATATAAGCATAGAGAAAATAAGGACAGTAATATCAATAACAACTTAAGGAAAAAAAAACAAATAAAAAAACCCTGAATCTCTCTGCTGCTAGGAAAAAAAACACCGAAAAACAAAAAACCAACCCCATCTTCAGAGCACAGATTTCCCGCAGTAACTCTTTCCCATTCACATACAGCAATAATCACTTCAAAACAAAATCCTTTTAAACTAATTGAACATTTTCTTGTAAAGCACATGGGAGACTGCTGCTATTAGTCTTCATTTTACATATTTGAGAGGCTCCTAAAGACACTACCGACGGGGCCAGGCAGGTCAGATGCAAATAGTATGTCAATAAAACCCCAAATTATAAAAATGCAAATTGATGAGTTTCCTTCGTGCCCATGAAATAGTAATAGCACAATCATAAAGAAAATTGCAATAATGCCACATTAGTACATAGTTCAAAAATGCAATTTCCCTGAAATGCAGTCATCTAATGTAAGGAACAGTTACTTTTAGAGCTTTTCTAAAACTAAACAGAAAAGCCAAGAAGTCAAGAAAATGGCAGTAAAAGAAGTAGAAAGGGAATGAAAGGCTAACTTAACCTAACAGTTAACACAGTAAGATACTAGAATTATTCAAGTTTAAGAAGCATGACTTCCAAACATAGGAATTTAATCCAATTGAGTCCAATTAAAGGCAACAATGTATGTCAGTTAGCAAGCCAACACCAGTAGGGCATTTTTGCTTCCTCCTAGCAATTAACTTGTGCGACAGGCTTCCAGCATTTCTCAAACATCTTAGCTCTATTAATAATTTTTTTTTTTCAGTTCTTTGAAAAAAAATTTTTTCTTCTTCCATTAATCTCAAAATTCAAGCCTCAGGATTCTTATGACAGGCTGTTAAGTTTGTAGAGACATCTCAATTTACCAGCACGCACAGAAAGAAAACGTTTTCCTGAAGATTTCTGTGAGCACTGTAGTAAATACACTCCCCATTAAACCCACATCATATTTTTAACCAGATGCAAACCTCCTTCGCATGCTTTGAAAGGGAAGGGCACTGGGGTCCAGACTGCAATCCCATGTCACCACAGTCCTTCAGTGTTTGCGCTCCCATGGAGAGAGAGAATTAGAGGGGCCCAAAGCCTCTGCTGGAAACCTCACAGCCAACCTCCAGAAGTCAGCTGCTTCCTTCCCTACAAATCACTAAAAGTCTTCTGGGACAGCAGGTGACTGGCCTACCTTGCATGTATGCCTCTATTTGTCGAATGAGCTCATAAGACTTGGATCGGTCCAGAAGAGTACGAATAGCTGGAAGAGGGTCCAGGATAATGGTTTCTGGATGAGCATCAATATACTCCTGCAAAACAAATATGAAGGGAAAAAAAAAAAAGGCATTAGGTTGGCTGAAGAGTGTGGAAAATAGTGAGATGGGAAAGAGAACAAAGTTAAAACCCTCAGTCAACATCCAACCTTTTTTTTACAAGAGGCAGACGGACACTGGCAATGCAGGATGTGACGAGACAGACTTGATGCTGACATTTGAAACAAAAGCAAATGTGACAGCTAACTGCTTCAGGATGGCACATTCCTCCTGTGGACCCACCATCAGTGGTGAAACCTGTGCTGTAACACCATCAGCTCAGAAATGAGCCAGTGGCAAAGTGCCACAGTAACAGCTGTGAGTAGGGCAGAGAAAAGCAATTAGAAGAAGAAAGATGACACTGCTATCTTGGGGTCAGTCCTGCACTGAATTACTACACATGAACATCAAAACTACCTGAGCATTAAGGAACCCAGAACTACATCTGGGTTCCTTAATGCTGCTATTAAAACTCTCCTCTACCTGTTCTGAATGCTGTGTTAAGAGCTGGTTGATAAGGGCTGGAATTAAAGTAAATGGGTAAACAAGAATCCGTCTTATCTCATCCAAACTAGGACAAACATCTCCAAAGCTAGCATCTGTCTGTCTTTAACCCAACTTCCAAAAGCCATTTTACATTTCCATTCATTTTTTTAAATTTGTTCATGTAAGCACATGGTAACTACTCCTGCAAGTACCACACTTCCATGAACATCCTGCACTGTTTCTCATGGTGTATCAGTTCCTCCTTTGGTAATGTGGCGACAGCCCTTCCACCCTGACCACGCTGGTTCCATGGTGAGCTTAAGCTCCACATATGTCCATCTAGGCCCACTCTGTCTGCACTGATCGCTCACCTCACACATACATTCCTCCTCTCATTGGCCTCCATCTCTTTCACTGCCTTACAAGGAGGAAATTATTTTTCCCTCTCTCCATTCCTTGTCCAGCTTCCAAATCCTCCTGATGCTCTCTTGCTGTTAATGACTATCCTCACTGTTCTGCACTCAGGTATACTCCACACTAGTTTGGCTCAAATTAGCCAATGTATTTCCAGAAGGAGCTCTGGCTTTTTAATGCTTTTTGTAAGGAACTCCAAGGAACTTCATTTATAATGATACTAGCTCTAAATCATATTAGAAGATGATCCAAGAACTAAGCTTGACACAGCATAATGAAGTTTAACAGGAATGAAGGTCTGATCCTGAGGCAATTCAACACCAGGCAATGCTTCAATAGCAGTAAGCATCTCAGCTGACTTTCCAGTGACTGACTGCCCATCTTGCTGCCTTAATGAGAGTCCAAGAGCCCTGCAAGGCAAACACAAAATAACCACCAAGCATGGGAGCTGTTTCCCAGAAGCCATTTAGAGCCTGGGGGACTTAATAGTGTAAAAAGACAACCTCTTCAAACACACACAGGAGACTGCATACAACCTTCCCTTACTGGGGAAAAAAAAAATAAATGGAGGAGCTATTACAAATATGAACTTGAAAATGGATCAGCTGCAAAAGGAGAATGACTGAATCCAAAAGATAGCTTTCAGGAGAGCACAACCTGTCACCCTTCACCATTCAGTTCTTCTCTGATCATCCAAACAAAACAATTCCATGCTTTCCTTTGTTGGATTTACCAAAGACTGGTATCCAACTTCAGACTCCAACAACCCAGACAACAATCTGTTGGATATTTAGACTTTCCTGCAGCATTTTGAAAAGGCCCTGTCCCTGGGCTGCAGTTCAGCTTGACCCAGACAATGTTTATGTTTTCCTCTTTCTAATCTTTGATACAATAAATGCAAACAAGAAAAAAACAGGACTTTCAGCAGATCTTCCTTTGTTTGTATTCCAGGCTTGGTATTCAGTAATGCTCTGTACCAGCCCTGCTACTGGCAGAAGGCCAGCAATGAAACTTGAAATCAAAGGGAGACAAAGTATTTCATGTTCCCTATTAAGTACTTCTGGATATAGCCCAGAATTTTTTTTCAAAAGCCCTTCTTGGGAAGCATATATACAGATGAGAATAGAATCAATTTTACCCAAAAAGGTAACTTTTTTTATTTTTAATATTTTAACAGAAAGTTGATACAGTATCTACTGCAAATATTAGGTCATTAGATGATAAGAAATACTCACTGACTCATTGACTTGACTTTATTACTAAGTAATAAAACTTCAATAACCCTTTGTTTAATGTTAAACAAAAACTGCATATAAAAATGTCAGCAAATGAAACAGTGATAGTGTTTGGATTTGTGTTTTCCTGTGTATAGAAACATGGAGATAACTGCTTATAACAACAAATGGATGTTTTCCAAGGGGAAAACATGTAGAGCCAGAAACAAAATTCATCTAATGACCTTGAATCAGATTCAGACTTAAAACACAAAAGACCTTTCTGCTGTATTGGTCAGTGGTGCCCTCTGTGCATGGACACCTCATTCCAGAAGGAAAGCTATAGGCAAGGTGGAGCTTCAGCAAATATCGATCCCAAAATTGTCTGTCTCTTTAAACCTATGAGATCCCTGCAGTGGTTGGGAAGGATGCTGGTGGCAGCACGGAGCAGTGGGCAGAAACTTATCTGTTCCTCTTCTATTTGTGCTACAACCGAAAGCAAATTTCTGAGCTCTCAGCTTCCCTGGTTTTCCATCAAGAATTCCCCACAGCTTTATTTTGCAAATACCTATCCTCAGGAAGCTCTCCCACTCCAGTTGGCTCTTGGATGAGAGATTTTTAGTTAATTTTGCCTGATTATAAGGTTCTTCCAACACCAGTGTAAGAGAGAGTTACTTTTCAAATGGGAAAAACACAGGCACTGGCCTGTGAATTCAAGTGCAAATAGACTATTTCAACTATGTCTTATCCTGTCCCACCAGTAAGAAAAAAATTACTAAGCTTTGAATGTTTCCTTTGATTTTTCACTTGCCCTTTTCAGCAGAACACATGAAAAGAAATTTGAAACTTGTATTTTCAGAGTATGAAGCTGGTAACTAGGAACAGAATGGGCTAGTATATTAAAAAGAAAAAAATATATATCAAAAAACAGGAAAAATCCACAGCATCATCTCCTCATCTCCATGAGTTATGTACCCAAATCACTTTTTGAAAGTGAGAAATCTGACAAAAGCAATCATTGCAGCACGAACAAAGCCTAACTTCTCACCTTCCAAAATATCTCCCCAATTTCCCTTCATCCCAGTCCCAAGCCCTTCTAACAACAGAGCTCTTTCCAGACAGCTTCATAGGAGAGCCAGAAGTAGGAAACATGGGTGGTGGTGGGGTGGATGAAGAGCAGAATAAGGAACATTTTCAATTTTCATCTACCTGACTGCACAGGCCTAGGAATAAAACTATTTGTGATACCTTTTCAAGAAGGCTGATGCAAAGAGAAACTGTTCAAAAAAGCTCTGAAAGACAAATTAACAATCCTATTGATTTTCCATCACTTAAGGCCACCAATTTGAATGGAACAGACAGAAGGAGCTGCAGTGAATAAAGCTACGCAAGCCCCTGTATAGCTATGACAGGCAGCTATTCTGAGAGTATTTTGCTAAAATCAGAGTTTAACAAACTTTCATTGTCAGCAGTGGCTTATACCAGCCGAAACATGTTCGACTTTCAAAGCCATAAACTTTATCTGAGGGGCAGGAAATGGGGTAGCTTGCTTCTCTTTTTATCAGGATGACAGGAACTAGAACAGCAGCAAGTGAAAGGGTACCTTGGGTACCCTTCACACCTGACTTCTCCCCCATGTTCCTCTGGTCAAGAAGAAAATGCCACAGACTTAAGTGTTGTGTTTTGTGATTTTTTGTTTGTTTGTTTTTTATTATATGAGAAATAAATTATATTCAATCAGCTCAGCCCAGTGTTGTTGCGGGTAGGAAAGGAGACTCCACATTCTCTAATGTAAAGGCTGAACCAAATGGAAAAATTTCTCTGCTTGTCCTTCACACAAATCACTAGGTGCTGCACATGGTCTTCATTTTGGCTTTGGAGGAGATCACTAAGCAGCTGCCAATGCTCTCTGGAGGAATTGTAGTCCAGACCACATCCAAATAGCACAAAGACCTCAGAAGGCTCAGTCCAAAAGGTCTTCTCCAGTTAAAGGACCTCCTCACCATTTTGAGAGTCTGCTGTAACAATAATTTTTTACGATGCAATTGAAAACAGTCATTAAAACAGCAAGACAAAACTGGCATGCAAAGAGGCTTCCCAGTCTGCTAGTGCTCGGCACCAGACTGCAAGTGTTAGTCACAGCCTGCAGAGAGCAGGCACACAGACCCAGCTTCCTCCTAAGCTTTTGCAGAAGAGATGGTCAAGGCTTCTACAATAGAGCTCTGAAACAAGTTACTCATCCAAAGGTCAGAAATGCAGCCTGGCAGACTGTTCCTCCTCCTGAGATCACGGAGCCCTTGCTTTCTGCTTCCTGAAAGATTGCTCCATGGAGCCACCAGTAAGCCAAATGCCAGGCCTCATCTCGATGTTAAATTTATGTTCAGTAGCAGGATATTTAGCATATCGAATTTTAAATTGTTTAGTCAGATCAAGCTCAGCAATAAGGGAACACAGTATTTGCACTATCAGCTCTTTATTAATCTCAAAAAGGAGTTAATAACATATTCTTTAATTATGACTTGGGGGTGCAAGTAGAATGATTTAGATCACACAATGAAACTGTGGACTGAACATACATCCCAGAATTCCTTTCTAATTCTCTACACATTGCATAACAATTCTTTGCAGGAAGATGGCATCCTCAAAAAATAAGTATATTAGATAACTGTTTACTGAATAACCAAGGACTAATGACAGAGACAGAAGAAAGAACATCAAGTTCTGCTCTAACATTCTTGGCTTTTTTATTATTGTCATTTGTGGTTAAATTTAATATTGCTAACTATGAAGCCCTTGAAGGCCAGCTGTATCCAAGCAGTTCGTAAGAACAACACAAGTTTCTTACTGCAGCCCTACAGCAGCCGTTCTAGAGCATGCTTGGCCAAAACTTGCCATTGCAAGCACAGCAATGCTAAATTGGAATTAGGCAAAGTGTCCAAAAGAGACTAAATCTCATCATCACCAGTGACATGAAATGAAGATGAAAGTTTAGAAGAGTCCTTAATGCATGAACACAATTCACCTGCAGAGGAGGCTGGTATGAGACAATGCTCTTTCTCCATAGGGTGCTTTTCACCCAAATTTATTTCTTTATACAGTTCAACTGTTAGCTGAACAAGTTCAACTGTATCAACCCATTAAGTCAGGAGACAGTGAACTATTTCTTCAGCATTTGACATACCCAGACCTTATCCTTGCTTCCATCTGCCTGCACTACTTGCACTTGGGAAAAAAAACAACAGAAAGTATGTATTATTGGGGAGAGAGGTTTTCCAGTGATACAGCTGCTTGCTGATGAACAGATCTGCAGACACCTTGAGGTTGTTCTGACATAGATGTTGCATACAACACAGCTATGTATGCAATAAATTTACTCTCTACAACACTTGACACAGAATCCAAATTTCCAGTATTATCAGAATAAAAAACGTTCAACTTCCCACTAGCCCACTGTGGTGGTCATAGGACCACAGCACTATTTTTGCCTGAATACTGATATTTAATTAAATATTAATTAAAATTACAATGTCCTTTATAAGAAATAGACTTCAGTTCATGAACAGAGGTTGGTAAGCTGAGGCACAGAAAGGCATTTTAGGATGCAAGGGTGGAGAGAGCTAAGTTTCTGACTTGTAGTTGCAGTTCTGTTTTAGTATTTTTGTAAGGGAATGTTTTCTGTTCTTAGGCCATTGCATCTCTTTTCAGGTGATATTACTCTTTTGCAAGTGCTATCAAAAAAGATAGAAAAAGTAAGTCTCTGAACCAAAGAATAAACATAAATATATAGCACTTCTCTCTCACCAATCTCAGAATCCATCCCACACATTCATTAGATAAAAAAACATTTTCACTGAGATTTTCTAACTTAACTTGGTTTAAAAACAAAGCTTCAATACTTAACCTATACAAAAATGATGGATTAATTTATTTAAGTACTAAAAAAGATACACAGAATAACATGAAGGTACATTGTGATTACTTTAAGAAATTTATCAGGACAAGGCATTTAGCTTTAGCAGGTCATTTTACCTCTAATAGTATTCCACTCATGCAGCAGCTGCCACAACAAGAAGAGCCCATTAAGCTCTCAGCCAAAGCAAGGCTCTTGTTGTGAAGTGCTCTGCCTCATTTCATATTGAACTTCACATTGGTGGTTAAGTGCAGCTTTAGGAAAATATGCCCTCCATACTTTGTATTGCTTCTTAAAGACCCCACTTAGATACTTGAAAAAGGAACAGTTTATGATCTTCAGTAATTAAATACAGTAAATTGATAGCTGGAATTCTTATCAAAAATATTCAATATCCACTGATGAGTTCTCGCTCAGCAATAAAAGAAATATGTTTCAGATACTAATTGCACTAATACACTCCGTTCCCAAATGCTTGCACGAATTCCCTATCAACGTGTTCTGCAGGGGACAAAGGAGGTAGTGCAGCATTACACAGAGATGAGCTCTCTGAGCCCTGCTCAAACCGAGACCTTCAGGAATGCAACCAACAACGTAAGGATCAAGAATCAGGAATCTCATGAGTTTTACACAGCTGTGAGCAACTCAACACATGAGCCCTTTTCCCTCTTTGGGCATTATTTTTTCCCATCAATACAATGTGTCTGTTATGAAGGCAAATTTGTTAATGTCGGAAAGAGGGAAAGAAAGACTGCGAGCTTTAGCAGAAGGTCCCTGAAGTTCATCTCTTCACATCCTACTTTGGGCATTTGAAATTTCAAGTGCTGGGGGATGTGGATGCCCAAGGTACTCAGTGATGAGTAGTCATATATTCTTCAGAGAACCGTTCTCAGAGGGCCAGACCCACAAGTCCTACTGTATCTCCTGTGTGAGTTTGAATAACAGACAGGTGGGAGGAAGCAGAGAAGTTTTCTAACTAAAACAAAGAGAATATTTTCTCCACTAAGTACAACATTTTCTGCATTATTAGAAGAACATTAAGCAGAGAAAATAGTACATGATTTCCCAAGATAGCAAAGTTGTGAAAAGTGCAGAATTTGTCTGAGCTGTTCTTCCACCTGACATAAGCATATTCCATAAATTTCATAAAATATCTTACTCAACTTCTCTGTGAAAAAGAAAAGATCAAAACTATCCATCAGAAACGTCACCTTTTAAAATGATAAATGCATCGTCATTCAAACTATGATAGGAATTATTTGGGAAAACAGTTCTCTGTACCACTGTGCCCTGCATATTTCTGACTTAACAATGTTAACTTGGGAAAAAAAAAAAAAAAAAAAAAAAAGCAAATCAGGATGCTATCAGAGGATGAAAATACTGATACTAGCCTTGAAGTTACAGAATTTAGCATTCCAATAAATGGGAAGAATGGACAGGATTGGGTCAAATTATTTTAGTAGCTTCTGTCATAGAGAGAGAGAGATATAAAGGACCCTGGAAGCACCTGTTCTTTGTTGACTGCACTAGTGTAGTCACTACAAACTAATGTTTGAAATGACATTCAAACATTTGGTGGGAAACCAGTTGTTAATAAACTTGCAATGCAGAATGTAATCAGAAGTGAAAGTTCATTTTAGACTGACAAAATGGTGTTTTCTGGACTCAAGGGCTGGGCAGCAGCGTGCCAGAGACCTCTTTTCACCAAACATCATCAACTGCTTAGAGAACAGATTGAATTTCCTGCACCAAGACCATCCTCTTGCTTGAAATGCAGAAGGGCTATGGAAGAACCACATACCTGGAACCTCTGTACCAACTCCAGTGACTGGCTGTCATTCTGGTCTGCTTCGAGGATGACATCTGTCAGTTTATGTATGATCACATCCAAAGGGCCTTGGTCTTCAATGGGTTTGGTGAGGTCAAGCTGAAAAAAAAACAAGAAAAAACTTTTATCAACATATGGAGGATGTGAGGCTCACTGCCCAAGGTGCTGCCATCACACCGAGCATTTGCTTTACACACTGCCTTTATTTTGACATGTTATCCAAATCTCTGACAACTGACATTTCATTGGCTGCCAGGAAACTTTACTCAGATATTCATTTCTCAGCAGTGTACACCTAATTCCATGAAAAGGCAGTGAAATTGCTGCCAAGCACCCTTCCTCCAAAGGTCTTTCTGTGCTTCTTCTCCACCTTGAGACAGTATTTCCTTCTTTGCTCTCCTCTCTGTACTTACACATTTATGCAATGCAAGAAGATTGAGCCAACAAAAATTATCACCACTAATAAAAGGAGCACCTCCTGTGCCCTTTGCCCTTTGAGCCTGCACAGAACAGCACCCAGGATGGTCCTACAGATAACACAAGAGCAAGTGATTCAGGATCTCTGCAATTCCTCTGCTGCAGGGAGAGCTACCCAAGTGGGAGGAGTGCTGCTCCCTGAGCACAGCCAATGCTGTTCAGCAGGATGCTGGGTAGGGGAACACACATTGAGGATGGGGTTGGCAGAAACTCAGCTCCAGACAGCGTGGCTGACACATTAGTGGCAATGTGTCACAGGGCTGGGTCCCCAGTACCAAGACAGAGTTTGCAGAGCACTGAGCTTGGTCTTCAGGGTCTCATTGCCTTGGACTTTTTCTTACAAAGTTTCCCATCCCATGCATTAAGGAAGGTAACAATGAAACAGGATGGACAGAGCTCAAGCACCAGTAAAACTAAAGCAATAGAAACTTTGTAGCCTTATAATAATATGCTAGTTGCTAACCTCACTGATCCCTGGAGCTAAACTGGTTTTCTTCTGTAGGCACTCTGACCCGGGCTAGGCTTGAGCAAAATAAATGGAGTCAAACTGAGACACGATGACTATTCTTCCCAACAGAGCCCATCTCTGCTTGCATATTACAATCTACTACTGCTGCAAGCTACAGGCTGAAGCTCTGGTACCACCTCCGAAGTACTCATGTAGATCCTAATGCAACTAGAAAATAAGGCACATTTTTGGTGGAGAGCAACAGACTCCTCTCGCATGCGAGCAGCAGAGGCTCCCTGTATGCAAAAATGACGTATAGGCAAGGATAAACAGAGCCAATGGGGCTGCTCAGCGGGCCATGAGCTGCGGGTGAGCAGCCTGCAAGAGGGCGGCTGTGCTTGAACCTGTATTTCAATTCCTCCGAGCAGGGCAGCAAGAAGACTGAATGCAGACATAAGTGCCTGCAGAATCAAGACAAAATGAAGTGAAATGCAGCTTAGCTAAGGATGGGGAAGGAGAGGATCTATTGCAAAAAAGTTCCAGAAAATTAGTTAATAGCCTTAAAAGAAATGTCAGATGACCCAACTATTTTTCCTGAGCTTTTTTCATCTGCCTATCACATCTGGAAGGAAACAGTAAAACAAGGGATCCATTTAACTGGGTCAGAAGGTTCCCTGTTGCCAAGATATTAAAATAATAATAATAATAATAATAATTTTCAGGACTTCCACTTTGAAAAACAGTGAGAAGCAAGTAAGTATTGGAGTTTGGTTATCCCACCACGTTCTTATGGCAGTTGCAGCTCAATCTGCAGAGAAACATTAAAAACCAAGAAAACAGTCCTCCCTTTCAGCCTTGGCCCAGGAATAGAAGCAGCCTTCAAGGCACATGCAGGCATTTTCAGCACAGTGTTTCCCAGAAACATAAGACATCCGGGCAAGATAACTTCCTTGCAACAATTGTGTCAGCTAAAACCAATGGGTACATTATTCTGGGAGCATAAACAAAACACACCTATCAAGATCTGCATAGGCAAACTAGAAAGCATTAAAAAGGGCCCTGTAACAGTGCTCTGCCTCCTGCTTTGTGAATAAAACAATCCAGGAATGGCAGCACACTTGAGCAGCTGCTCCTGAGCCGTTCAACGAATGCTTAAGTGGCTCAGCGAGGGCAGCAGGTACATTTCAGCCACACAAACCTTCAAAATTTGATCCAGCGTTTTGTGGATTGGAGGATCAAACTGTTCGCAAGAACAAGTTCTCTGTGTTCTGGGCCACACTGTGGAAAGCAAATATTTCTGAGCCACGCAGAATTTGGAAGTGTTCCACCTTCCTTTTATATACCAAGGAAAAAGAAGTTAAAGAAAAAGGGGAAAAAAAAAAAAAAAAAAAAAAAAAAAAACCTTGGAAGGGGAAAAAAAAGGGGCCTTTTCAAGTGGAGTATCGGACCCAATCACGAGTCAGTGAAAGTACAGTGCAAAATTTCTGCTGGCCCTCTGCTGAGACAAACACTGATTCATTGTTCGTCATCAGCTGGAATTTGAGCCCTCCTACTTCCCCTCTCTTTCAGCATCTCTCTCTCCAAACATCTTTGCATTTGACATGATTACCCAAAGGTTTGTTTTCGAACAGAACTAACACCATAGCAACAGAAGTGAGAGCAAAGATTTATCAGCACCAGTTTGAAAACAGAAACAAAAACTACGGCCATGGTGCGCTTTCTTCTGCAAAGTACGCTACGGTCTGTATTGCCTACTCTGCTTTTTCAAAAAACAGAATTAGGAAAAAAACTTGGGCTGAGTATTGGTTTCATGCCATTGTTACTTACCACCAAAACCCAGCAGAGATGAGGTGAATGACATGGAAGACAGTATCAAAGCTATACGTTATTTCTGGAAAATAGCAGATACGAGGCGTATGCCTTTCCAGATCTTACAAATCCATATAGGGAAGAAAGCAACCACTAGATAAATGCCCTCATCATTAGTCTGCTCACCTTCCAACAGAACGGCTGGCTGGGAGCTAATAAGCACTCTATGCTATAGAAACTTCATAGTTCCCCCCCGTAGTCTCCCCAGAGCATCCACCAACAAGCAAGTTATGCGCACACAGTTCTATCCCTGCCCTTCTCTTCCCACTCCAAGCACACAGCCAACACATTTTACCAAATCATTACACAGTAAGGGAAAAAAAAAAAAAAAAAAAAAAAAAAAAAAAAAAAAAAAAGTTTATTTCCATTAAGCACAGTTTGTTTAAAGCCTTGGGGTTGTTTTTCTCCAGAACACACTGGCAGGCCATCTATACTAAGGGGGATGGGATGGATGCCTGAGAGCATGCCACCGCTCTCCAGTGGTCCCAACTGCAGTCCAGCACACGTGCACTTCTAGAAGCAGAATTTAAAAGTAAAACTAGGTCCAAGTGAAAAAAAGCAGGCTGCATTCACTCACTGTCAAATAAACAAACAAACTGCAAACATCGGATTTAACAAAAAACAAAACAAAACACAGAAACCAAACATTTATCTAAATGATTAAAAATAGGCAAGTATTCTTTATTTGACTCAGAGTTTCCAGTTCATGCTATAATCAACTGTATTTCAGAATCTGGCTCACAGGATAACTTTTTTAAAGCTCTTTTGCAGAAATAATTTTTGCATTGTCATTCGCATGAAATGAAGTCTTAATACCATCCTGGTCTCTGAATTGAAAACAAGATCTGTCCCCTGCTGCATCCCTGAGGAATTTACAACACATTTCTCCACTTCCACTTATCTTCATTTTTTCTCTTAGTATATTTCTATTAAAAAATAAAATCTCTTCTTTAAGCTTTCTGTTCCCAGACTCCAAAGAGCTAACAAACTCACCAGAATGCTGCACTAACTTCTGGCTTTGGTTTGGTTTTTATTTGATCTCCTGCTTAGAAAAGCTATGTGTATTCCTCTGCAGCAGCCTGTTTTGTTGCAGAGGGGAAAAAATCTCACAGAAATTTCACCTGAAGGAGGTGAATGAAGATAAGGAGAAATCACCAGAGATGTTAGGTTTGTTTTGAGCCTTCTCAATAGGCAGACAGAAGACCAAATCATCAGACATTATTCCAAGTGCAAGAAAGTTTAATTAAATGCAACAAGAGGGAAAAAATCATGGAATTTTCTCTCCCTTTTCACAAAGATCCATCAATGCTCTGCAAGACATTTTCAGAAATCAGAGTCCAAAAGTCTCTGTGTGGTTATCTAACAATTTCCTGGCACTGAATTCTGCTGTGAACTAGACATATAGCACCAGTCTGACTTGACCTCTCTGATCCCTCTCTCTTGAGGCTGTAGATGGAGTTTTCTACACCATCTTCTGTAGCCTGCTATTCAAATATTCAGCTAAGGTTGCACTGATCCCAAAACATGCGGAATTTATTTCAAACTTAATTCAGCTTCTTAAACTCCACCAAATGTACACCTTCAGGCTAGTAATCACCTTCTGCTGAGGCAAATTTCTACACTATGTATTATCATAACTTATATCAAAACACTTGTAAAACAAAGCTTTTAAGATTCTCCCATTCTTTCATTTTCCTGCACACCAGTGCTGCACAAGTCAGACTGAAAAACAGTCATGAGCTCTGGGTTGGAAAGCCAAGTCTTCAGGAAGTTGAAAACTGACAGCTGATCTATCAGTATGCTGTTCTCTCCCCCAAGAGCTCAGAGATAAAAGCCTCTAAAAATATCTTAAGAATTTTGGAGAGGGAAGGGAGGAAACAAAAATCAATAGTGTCAAGTTCACTGTTTTTCCTCGTACGAAGTAAATGCAACAAAAATACAGAGCATAGTCTAACTACGGGAGATAAAGTGCTTCCATTTGCAAGGCGCTGGGGTAGAAATCAGGGAAATGGCTGTGCATTTCTACCCACACATATGAGATGTGGACGCAGCCTGGGACAGGAACCCAGCAGCTGGCTGGAGGCCTACTCTCTGCTCACAGACACAGGGAGCTCAGCCTGGTCGTGCGGGAGCTGCCCCGGCCTGGCCCTCCACCATGATGGCACTCTCACAGGCTCTGTGGCCACACAGGGACAGCCAGCACGTGGGACTCCACACTGAAGCCCATGGAAGGTGACAAAGCACATAAATCATGAGGAAAGACGTTGTGTTATCTGGAAGATGAAGAACAGGTATTGCCACCGATATACAGGCTTTCTGCACCTCCTCAAATATTTACATATTCAAACTAAATAAATATTAAAACTTTTAAATATTTAAGAGTTCCTCCTCCTCTCTCTGGCCAAACAAGGAAATTACCTCTGCTGTCCCTGCACAACGCTTACTGCTGCATCTGGGGCCAGAGAACAGTGAGCACAAACCTCTAATGCAGAACTGCCAGCTCTGGCCCATTGCATAGGGCAAACACAATCCCAGCCATCAAAGGCTGCAGAGAACAAGCCAAAAGCTCTCTAGCAGGATCTATTTTCTCTGTCCCTCATCATCCTTCTCCAGTGCTGTGAGCCTGAGCACCATGCTGCAGTGGCAATCTTGGACAGGAAATGCTGCAGTGAGGAGACTTCCCCAGCTCTCCTACTGCCTCTCACTCTGACAGCATAGTAGCACCAACAGCAGCTGCCACAGCAGAGAGGAACTTTCCTAAGCAGGAAGGAAACTTAACTTGAAAATACCGCACCTTTTTGTTAGTCTTCTCAGAACCAAGGAAGCTGAAGACCTGCCGCAGAGCTTAGCTTTCTGCCACTGTAGAATGTTAACTCTGCAGGCTGCCTGCTGCTACTGTGCCCAGCTTGGTTCTAAGAGTACCCCAAAAGGAAAGGGCAGCAGCCCCCACACTGAGACATGCTGCTCACAGCCCCAGATGCCAGCTCCATCCCAAGCAGCAGGATACACCTGAAGGTGAGGAGCAGCATAGAGTAAGCTATGAATCCTGCTGGGTTTCCATTTTCTCAGATACTGAAATGCTAACACCAGAGGAGAAGATTCCAGGTTTAACAGATGGTTTCTCTGCATTTTCTGTCACTGCTGCCAGAGCTGGTTCCTTTGCATTCTGTTTGGCACAAGTTGCCAGAGAGTAGGTGCAAGTGCTCTGCATGTTTCCAGGAGACAGACACTGCCGCTGCCCTGGAGACAGGTATGGCCTCGGGGAAGTCTGGGAAGAAAGAAGCTGCACTCTAGATCAAGAGAGGCAGAGAAATCTCAGAGCTTTTTTTAATTATTATTTTACACTGCAAGTACTAATATACAAGGACATCATTTATGGATGAGTTCTCTAACCACTATGTAAAATCAACAATACTCACACATGCAAGGCCAGGCTGGATGGGACCCTGGGTAGACTGATCTAGCACAAGATGTCTCTGTCCATGCCAGAGGGTTGAAACTGAATGGTCTTTAAGGTCTCTTTCAACCCAAGCCGTCCTATGATTCTATGATTCAAGGCAGTCACTCAGCTCACCAGGATAACATCATCTACTCACTGCAGATTCCTTGACATCCTTCCCACAGGGGCAAGCAGCCAGCAAGTGTTGCCCTGGGCTGTGCAATACAAGTGACAGAGTCATGGCTCCTCCTCAGCCTGCAGAACACTGGAAAAGTGACTCCTTTCTCCCTCCTCAATGCTCTGACCCTGCTCTATGAACCTCATCTGAGCATTACTCTCCTATTAGCACCAATGTTTATCCCTATTAGCACCAATGTTCATCCCTTCACCATCTAATAGAAGAAGAAATACCATGCTTGGTCTGTGGATAAAGCTCTTCACAGTACAAATTTGCTTTCCAGAAAAGTGTATTTTTTTCCATTTTGTTTTTAACCAAGTATATAACTTTGTAACTACATTGTTTTTGATTTGGAGCCCTGCAAAGAAAAAAAATATATATATAAAGAAAGGAAAATAAACCTCGGCTTGGCTTATCTCCTCCTTTTAGGTACAGTATTTTGGCACTTGCAGAAAGTTCTTTCCAGAACTTGCAAAGATGCAGGAATAGCTGTTTCTGAGCACAATACTACACTGCAAGCTCATGTCCCATTAGGGCAGAACTATAGTAAGCAGACTTTAGTCAGTAAGTGGTTAAGCAGCTCAGTCATGTCCACGGATGGTCTGAAAGGCAACTGTTGATTTTCAGCACTGCAGGAAGAATAATCAATGTTACTCAAATCCAAAAAAAGCCTCTTGCCAAGGGTTTCTTCTGAGGTCATAAATACCCTTGTGGATTAGGAAGGGCAGCGGAACAAATCCAGAGATTAGCAGAGGAGAAAAGTTGAACAGAAAATGTGTGACACAGGGGGATTAGTGCTCCGAAGAAGAAAAGTAAGTTATAGAAAAACAAGATCCTGAGTAGAATTCACAGTAGGCGTAACCTGCTGCTAAGACTGCTTTGCTTTATTTTCTGTACGTGTCACATAAATGTTGTTCACATAAAGCTGATTGAAAGACTCTATAGGTGACCCCAATGGAAGAAGAAGGTATGGGAAAATTATAGAGGGATTCAGAAAACGTCTAGTTTCCTTCCTAAACTTAAAACTTCTGAACTGGCAAAAGAGATCCAGAAAGACCAGGAAGACTTCACAAGGAAGGTTTTTAACGTTTCCTTCAGTGAACTGGGTCAGCTCTAGTCCCATTACTGAGCTGACAGCTCTATTAATCAATCATGTGGGAGAGCAGGCACTGCAGAAGGAATGGAAGGGAAATGCCATCCTCGGTGAATGCCTAACTTAACCCAGAACACAGAATTACTGCAGCCCTGCAGGCAGCACAGCCTGAATAAGCAAGGGGAGGGCTGTGGGGGCAGCTCTCTGAAGCTTTTGGTGCTTAATTATAGCACTGAATAAACATTCAAAACATCAAGATTGGACATCGCTGCAAATATTTATTTTATTTTTTTAGTAACTACTGGATACAGACAAAGTTAAAACGAAGGAAAAGTGTACTTCTGAATGTTTCTCTTGGACCCACGTAAACAAGCACTGCATAACTTCCCTCCTTTTGGCAGTGAGATTAGTAAGTAGAAAAGCTGATCTGCACAGAAACATACACCAGGAAGCATGGCTACCATCCTTTATTCTTAGGGCTGAGGAAACCCAGATCTGGACTCGCACCACACGGCTCAGGCTCAGCTTCAGGACAATTCCTCACCTCTCCTTGTCAACCAGCACTGACAGAAGCTGCTCCTGGGTGCAGGACTGCATCTATGGGAAATCACCATTGTCTGCTGTGATCCTCCTCTAAACAAAGCTCCCAGCTGGTAAGCATGAGGCACAGCCAGGCCTCTGCCAGCCTCTCCTGTGAATAACCAGCACCAGAGTATCTGGTTTTCTGAGGGCATTTTCCACCCTAAAAAGGCTCTGGATGATGCAGAGTTGAAGGTGAACGCAGGTATCACTCAGCACACACTTAATCCAGCCTGCTCATCATTTTGCTAAATCCATGTGGTCTTTGTTGTGTTTACAGAATTTAACTATGTGTCTTCAATATCTTTATTGATGACCTGGATGAGGGCATTGAGTGCACCCTCAGTAAATTTGCAGATGACACCAAGTTGGCTGAGAGTGTCGATCTGCCTGGGGGTAGCGAGGCCCTACAGAGGGATCTGGACAGGCTGGATAGCTGGGCTGAAGCCAATGGGATGAGGTTTAATAAGACCAAATGTCGGGTCCTACACTTTGGCCACAGCAACCCCAAGCAACGCTACAGGCTTGGGGCGGAGTGGCTAGAAGACTGTGTAGAGGAAATGGACCTGGGGGTGTTGGTTGACGCTCGGCTGAACATGAGCCAGCAGTGTGCCTGGGTGGCCAAGAAGGCCAATGGCATCCTGGCTTGTATCAGAAGTAGTGTGACCAGCAGGAGCAGGGAAGTAATTGTCCCCCTGTACTCAGCTCTGGTGAGGCCGCACCTTGAGTACTGTGTCCAGTTCTGGGCCCCTCACTGCAAGAAAGACATCGAGGCCCTGGAACGTGTTCAAAGAAGGGCAACAAAGCTGGTGAGGGGTCTGGAGCACAGGCCTTATGAGGAGCGGCTGAGGGAGCTGGGATTGTTCAGTCTGGAGAAGAGGAGGCTCAGGGGAGACCTTATTGCTCTCTATAACTACCTGAAGGGAGGTTGTAGTGAGCTGGGGGTCGGCCTCTTCTCTCGTGCAACTGGTGATAGGACTAGAGGGAATGGTTTCAAGCTGTGCCAGGGAAGATTCAGGCTGGATATTAGGAAATACTACTTCTCTGAAAGAGTGGTCAGGCACTGGAATGGGCTGCCCAGGGAGGTGGTGGAGTCACCGACCCTGGAGGTGTTCAAGGAACGTTTGGATGCTGTGATGAGGGATATGGTTTAGCGAGAACCATTGGTGATAGGTGGATGGTTGGACTAGATGATCTTATAGGTCCTTTCCAACCTTAGTGATTCTGTGATTCTGTGAGAGCAGTAACTGGCAGGGTAGAAAGTTCTCATGCTTGTTATTTGCCCCCTGCCCAAGGCAATTAGGATCTGTTCTGCAAAAAATGAAACAAAATTGAAACACATTACTCTCAAAGTGTGCTCCTTCATCCAAACACACTCTGGAACATTGCTCATGTGACACAACAGCACAAAACAGAGGTGGAGGAAGTACACTGAAATACAACAGGGATAAAAAACGGCTTAAAGAGAGCATCTAAAGTGAAAATAAAAATAGGTAAGGCTATGTTTAATTAAGGAGAAGCCATGCTCAGGCTGATCTACATCATATACCTAAGCTGCAGGAGCAGAAATCAGAAGAGAGACTGGGAAGAGATTACAATATTCCTGTCCATCCTGTTCTAGAGAGTATTATTTATGGGAGAATGAAGTTGCCTTTCAATTACAAAACATTACTTCAGCTTGAAACCATGGCTCCCAGTGAGATAAAATGATGGAACTGTTCCTTCTAATGATGAATTTAATGGCATTTTGAAATGAACATAATCATATGTTCACAAAGATAAAGCAGCCCCAGATTTTTCAAACTGAGGAAGATGACCACGGCTGGAGATCACAGCCATCATGGGTCACCTTCCTATACACTGCACTGGTAGGAAGATACAGGACAAAGAAGCTGAGGGTGGAGCCAGGAGAAAGTGGCTGGGACACAAGGGAGGCTCTAGCACAAGGAAGAGGAAAGTAGCAGGGCTCACACATTGCTTCAGAAAACTCCCTGGCATGGAGGATGTGACCACAGTAGTTAATGGCCAAGAGTTCATGCTTTTCAGCAACCGTGAGGCCTCTCTTCTTTTGCTTTCTCCCAACATCTTTTCCAGGTGAGCTGTCTTCCAACATAGCACCTGCCCAAAATGTATGGAGAACCACTGGCACAGACAGAACATTTGGGGTCAAATTTCTATTAAACAAGAGCGACAAGTCCTGCTGCTGCAGTGCTGAGAAGGTTTGACACTCTCACAGCATTATTTAGCCATAGCCAGATATTAAATGGGAAACAAAACTGTATATGGAGAGATTTGCTCACAAGACTCAGGAGAACAAACACTAATTCTGAGGGTATGGTCCGGATATTTCTGAGCAGGAATAACTAACATGAAATTTACTAATAGAAATATTTGATCAAGCTGGGCTAGCTTAAATTACAGGATAAAAGGGTGTATAGCCAAGCAGGATGACGAATGGATAAATTAAGGAAAGTAATTAGCAAAGACAGCTGAGCTGTGAAAAGCTCAAGGATTTGGATGTGAAAGAGGCTTAACATTTCCTACATACATATAAAATTGTGAAATTTAGGAAATACATAAAGAAAGGAAGAAAAATACAGAACCCCTGTTCAGTAAGTGAAGGTTTATATTAAAAACAGGAATGGTGCCAAATTTTATTCTCATATTTTGCTTCCATTTTCAGCAAGAATAACGATGCTGACTGGGAGCAAAGGCAGCAGCAAAGACAGGTACAGAGATACCAATGTGTACCACCAGTCAAAACCAGAAGTCAGGGAGTGAGATCATCTCACCTAAGTTTAAACAGTCAATAACTACATTTTAAGCTTCTAAAAGTGGTCAAATACCTTGAGGTTTTAAATTCATCTAGTTTGCTATTCTAGTACAAGAGGAATTGTGCCTGAAATGTGCCTGACCAGAGAAGCCTGGCTGAATGGCACAGATGTCAGCTGCCTCTGAAGAGCACAACATGCTTAGGTCAGGGGAAGGCATCCCTCTCCTATAATTGGACACTTACAGATAATAATAAAAAAAAACACTCTAGAAAACAAAATCCAATTAACCGAAGCATGGCATATGAAATCACAGGATGGCAATATAAGGGTTCCAATTAACTGTATCCATTACAGAATGCTTCCCAACTGTTAAATATTTGCGAAAGAGGAGGCGGGGAAAAATGACAGCTACGGACTATGCAGCTGACCTAGTACTACATAAGCTTTTCAACACATTAGAAGACGTTGGAAAATAATCACATCTCCAGAGGTAAATAAATAAAATTAAGCAAACAAACATGGTGAAACACGGCACAGTTCTACAAAAGATGGGTCAGGGCTCTCTCGCTGTATGACCACTGATCCTGTAGACATAAAAAATTCAGCAAAGCTCATCTCTCAGACTACAGTGAAGAATGCCATTAGGCAAACGGAGAAAGATAAAGACTAACAGAAGAACAGGAAGGTGAAAGGGGAGCTAAATACAAGACGACAACTGCTTGCATGCTGAAAGCAGCAGCAGCAAACCAGAGTGGTAAGCACCCTTGGCATTCCTTGGGCGCTAGTCTTGTGACCATTTTATTTAATACCTTCATTAGTGGCCTTACGCACAATAAGTAGATTACTGACAGACCTTAATAATTACCCAGAAGTGTAAGTGACACCACCACTCAGAAAGAAGTATAATGCAGAAAGGTGAATAAAAAAAAAAAATGGGACAAATGGTACAACATGACTAAATACAAAATGAAAAGCTGCACATAGTTGGGCTAACGATTAAAGAAAATAAACAATCCGCCCTTTTCTCAGGGCAAGATGCGAGCATCATTGCTGACATAGGTCAGCGGCAAAGATAAATCCAATTCCACCAAGATCAGAAATGTGTACATCGGATGAGCTTTGCAAAAGGTAAGTTAAAATACAAGGCATTACTGAGACCCCAAATGGAACAACTGCACATAGAATAGGTCATTCACGTCCAGACATAAAAACCGAAACTAAATGCTTGAGAATTCAACCAAGCATTAAAATATATGTGTGTGCGTGTGTATAATATTTATCTCTTGGGGGCTGGGGGGATGGGGAGAGAAGAACTCATCTCAAGAGTCTAGAAACTCTTCCACACTTCTTTTCCCATGGTCATGGGACATAAAAACCACGTAGGAGCACTCAGGCTAATGCAGATTCTTAGAGTGTTACTCACTTTCTGGTAAGAAAATGCTTACCAATCATAATCAGTACTCCTGTACTTAAATGTTGATCTACTTTATCCTGTGAGTTTGTGTTCTGGGGCATGCAATGTGACAAAGAAATCTGCTACCCGGGAACACATATGATCCAGGAGTTCCATAAAGATTCTTCTAGGAACAAAAGGAGAAAGAGGTGCAGAAGTGGAGATCAAGTGGAAAAGCCTCAAGTTTCATATTATTCACTCAACCTCACACTTCACTTCCATTATAAACGGAGTGCTAAGTGAGTAGCACATGAGCAAGAGAAAAAAAAAAAAAAAGACCATCAGAAACCATCATTCAGGGGAAGCAGTTGAAGAGGCACTTTGTCATCTAGCCATAAAAGAAGTCTGGCACCCTCCATAATCCCGAGTTCTCTCCACACTCATCTTGAAATCTTCCTCAGCAGATGGAGAAGGCCTTACTGGACTTCTACAAGGATGCAGCAGGTATTTTTTTTTTCCTTCTTATAATGGGTGCTCCGACTTAAAGGTAAATCAACCACGTGAAATTAGGTCACAATTTAATTTTAATTAGTTAATAACAGTTTCAGATGCCATCTGCCAAGCCTATCATCTGATTGTCGAAGCTTTAAAATGACACTGCCCGCCCCCTACTATTCATTTTCTTTTCCCCTTTCACTGTTTGAAAGGCTCAGATGAACAGGAAAATGACTTCCTATTCAGGGAAGATAGTGAATGCAGTGGTAATTAAATGGCCTAAAAAAGAACAGCTGAAATTCTACTTCTTATTCTTCACTCAACCGTTTTTACAGGAGTCTCAGATGTTTCTGTCACAGCACAAGGTAAAACATCCTCAGAAAATTCTATTAATTGCTGGTATGCCTTCAACAGATGCTAAATCCAAGCCTTAGCATTTTTTAACAGGCGAATATAGGAAGAGAATAGTTAAAATATAAGAACAGTGGTAGAGTGTGAAAAGCCTGTCTGTGTAGCTTATGACCTCATGACAGAGAATACCAGATAAAATTATAGAAAGTCTCTTGTGATAACTTAGTTATCAAAGCATGACTGCATGCTCTGATCCTAAGCCACTTATCTTGGTTGTCAACCAAGTGTCTGTCAAGACACCCTAACAAATTCCTAACCCTCTCTAATCAATCAGAACTGATGTTGTTTCATTTGTTCTCACTTTCTTCCCTTCTCCACCTTTTTGCACAGGCATAGCTCCAGACTCATTCCTGATATCATCCTGGCATCTCTTCTCCAGTACTTTCCCCCAGGCAGGATCCATTCTGCAGCCAACAGGCAGGGCTCAGCCCCGCTCCCATTCCCCCCAGGCATCTCACTCTCAGACATCCCCATCTCTGCTGATGTGTTGTTTTTTTTTTACCTCAGCTCTGCTTTTCACTGTAGTTGAACCTTAAGCTCATAACAATTTCTGCTTTCTACTTCTGGCTCACCTCTGCTTTTCCTCCTGTCCCAGCTCTCTCCAAGTTTCCACCTTTTGTCATTCTCTAAATAGTATCACCTAGTTGCCAGGACCACAATTTAGTAGACATCGATTTTCTCAAGCTCCTTCCCTCTTGCAACCCAGATCTTGCAGATTTCTTCTGTGTTTATCACTCCTTCTAGATCAGAGGGAAGCCCTCTATGCTCACCTTCAATACTCTCAGGCTTATTATCTCCCACATCTCACTCAGAGAGCTAACTTCCACTGGCCACTTCAAAAATCCAATCAATGCCTTTACATTTTCTTCCATATCTCCACTTCCACCTCTGAGAAGTTCTTCATAGGCATTTACAGAGCTCTATCATTATTAGACTTTATGTTCTTTCTTCCAATTCCTGCTTTGCCATGCTGACTACAAAACTGCTGAAGTTGCATGAAGTCCCTATTTCAGAAACAGCCAAAATAAAGGTTCATGATGATAACCAAGACTGTCCTGTATTGCTCCCTTACCTTCCATAACCTATCTGCCGTCCCTTGTCTCACACAGTGAATTCTGCAGGGATGCTTCTTTCCCTTGTCACATTTGTGAAGCGCCCACCAGACTGGCTGCCAAAGCACAAGGGCTTTCAATCACTGGGTACCACAAGCCTGCGTTCCCCTGCCATTTCTCCAGAGGGCTGCCTGACTCCATCTGCTGGCCCCACCACAGACAAGCATTCAGAGTCCAGGACCATCAGCAATGGCAGCAAAGCCCCCGAGCTCCAAATGTACCAAGTATTGATTCCATGCAGGCAACATAACGAGACAAACTGTTGTTCTTCTGCAGATATTAACTCCTGGCTAAATTCAAGCCTTTGATGTGCTTCCATGCTTGCTGCCCTCCTTATATTCAGAATAAGGTTAATTAATCCCACAGAGAAATACACATTGGTGCAACACTGAACCTAAATTAATGTGGCTACACAGCTTCCAGATGGTCAGCAAAGAGACTCAACTACTACAGGCAGAGTAAGATTAACAGGGGCCAGGTGAGCAGAGTGGCACCTCACCTAAAATTAGAGATCTGGTTGGGAAGAAAGTTGTTCATAATAAAAAATCAAACATGCATACACACATTTCACATACTCATATATGTTTTCTTTCTCTTCTTCCCTATGAACTAGTTAACTTTCCCTTATGATATGCCAAAGAAGAAGTCTCCACACATTGCCATTCCAAGCCACGTTCTGATACTCAAAACTTCAGCTGAGCTTCACGCGTTTCCCCCTGGCCTATTCCCACCAGTGCAATCCCTCAGTGCCTGGAGGAAGTGCCTATGTTTTGAGGAGGGAAGGGAGGCTGAAACCCTTATAGTGCAGCTAACAGACACAGCTTCATACTCAGAAGTGCTCTCAGACACTGGCCCTTTGGCCCAGAACACCAACACCGGCTCCTCCTGCTCCTGTCCCATGCACTACTGAAAAAGTGCCTGTCTGATGACAAGATCCTTTCCATGTGTTTCCTGAAGGACTGTTTGGTCTCCACTGTTAGTCTAAGCAAAATATCCTGAAACCCTTTGGGCACAAGTATGCGTGAAACTCCCAGGCCAAATTTAAATTTCCAAATGAATAAACACTTTCCTTATTAAAAATAAAGAAGTGAACAAGCTTTCCATGTCCATCTATGGCAAGATTTACATAGGGATATGCTTCATAAAACTTCAGGGAAAATGTACTTAATGAAGATCTTAATGGACCGTGCTGGGAAAACAAACAAACAAACAAAAATAGTAATTCACACTCATCACATCCCCTGATTTATTGTACCTGCTCAATTCACTAGCATGGAAAAGCTAACTTAACAACTTCAGATGCCCAATAAGTGGAGCTCCTGCAGATGAAGTTTGCCCAGCGCATCGCAGCAGGAGCTGGGAGGCAACTGGGAGAGGCTGCTTCCTGAGCCCCTCCGGCGATTCCTGCAGGAGACGAGCACCAGAGAGCTGTCCAACTCCTGATTCGAGTTACCAGAAGGAAACCCCAAAAAGCACATCTGGATCCTCCAACCATCACTGCACTCTTCATTGTTTCACGCTTCCCTGCAAGTACCCTATGTTTCTCTCATCCCTCTGGCTGGTGAGTATCGCTTTATCCCCAGAACCGTGACCGTGGCCTTCTGCTGCTGGGCAGGAAGCACAGAGGTGTGCGACCCAGCTGGCCTCAGTGGAGGGAATGCTGCCACAGCTCCCATTGTTCCTCTGCATCTGCTGCTGGGAGGAAATAACCCACTCGTCTGGGCTGGAACGGGGAATGCTGGAGAACTATGAATCAGAAATCTGCTTGTGTCAGGAAATTTCAGCCATATGTTGTGTTAATAAACGATTTTTTTTCCATGGTTGTGCAAATAAATAGCAAGTTACCATCATTTTTCCTCCCTATTTCCTCCTATTTGCATGGTGGCAGAGAGATGTAGTGGAGAAAGGCTGAGACCCACACAGCAGAGGTAGACTTTCCTCCTGCCTCTGTCACCTGATGCACAACCGCAGCTGTAAGCAAGCTCTAATGCATACGAGACCTTCACCGCAATGAAAATCATGCTGCCACAAAACAGGAAGTGCTGCCGGATCCACATGCATGTGTTGAATTGCTGAACTCCAGGCCAAGTCCTCAGGAAAACACACAAACCAGGAACAATGGAGGTGTTCTCCAAGCCATGGCTGTAGGCACTGGGAGTGTCCTTCAGCTCTGAGATTCCAGAGCCTACCAAACACTACTTCTTAAGCACAACAGTGGGAACTGATTTGTGAAAGAGACGACTGTTTGGGACTGATTGGAGTGGGTTTGGCCGGGGCGGAGTCAGTTTTCTCCACAACAGCCTGCATGTTAACTGGCGACCAAAGAAGCTTTGGTACCACACTGACACTTTAGCTACTGCTGAGGGGATGCTGCTTGCCATTTAAAGTTCTGCTACGTGATAAAACAGGGGAAGTTTTTCCAAAATTGGTCAGAGACAGGCTGGGCATCGCTCTGCTGGTGGTGCACAATTCCTTTTACATCTTCATGTATTTTTTCTAAACCTTTTTTCCTTTACTCAGTAAACTGCCTTTATATCAGCCCATGAGATTTTGTTCCTCACTTTTGCCCTTTTGGTTCTCCTTTTTTTTTTCTGTTGGAGGGAGCAAGCAGCTAGGGGAAAGGAGGAGATAAGGGGGCTCTAGCTGCTGGCAGAGGTCAGCCCCCCCATGGGTGTACAGACCATCTTCCAAATCGGAGCTCAAGCCATTGTGAAAGCACAGATTTAAAATAATGCTACAAGGTTAAAATCAGAAGTGAAAAACATGTTCTAAAAGATCAGGCTGGTAGAGGCAGTTATTTCTATTGTTTAGGTAACGAAAGTGCTTTCTAAAAGTCCCCTTCCCATCTCTATGCAGTCATCCGCAGTCATTCTTCTGAGCTGGAAAGACATAGCAACTACAAACTTATAACTACATCTTGCATATTTATGGCAACATGACATTTTCAGTTGTGTAATTTAAAAAGTAAACTCATTTCAATATTGATTGATCTTGAGTCTTGACATTCCATTTTTTTCCTGTATTTCATATTTTCCTCCAATTATTTCAGCTGCTCAAAAGTTGTCACATCATCCGAGTAATATTTAAAATACGCTGACTGAATGTTCCCTTTTCTCATGGTTTTATGATTTTTGGTTATTGGTATTCCACATCATAACATCATGTAGTGCACTGGGAGTTAAAGTGTTAATGCTCCAGTTCCAGGTACCTGTCCCAGAAGAGAAGAAGAAAAACGTTCCTCAGAAGACTGTTCACTGTGCTGTTATCATTTCTGCTCAGGGGGAACAGATATAAGGCCTTGGTAGGTCATCTGACCTTCTCTTCTTCGTCAGGCTCTCCTCTCTGCTGCTCAACCGGACTGTGCATCTTACCTCAGTGTTATGGTGAGGCCTATCCACCTTTCGGACACTCTCTCTCATTATATTCGATTTATTAGCTTCAATTCTAATTATATGGTATTATAGTGTGTTATCTTGCACTCCAATACCATATTTAGTAAATTAATTTGTTTCTCCTCAGATTGTTGCCACTGTTTTTAATTATTTTGGGGTCCCCTGTTTCCCTTTTCCAGAGGCGTGGATTTTGCGAAATCCCTCCACCCCACTAGTCACGGAACCGGGCCAAACCAGCCCGTAAACCGTTGACACCTTTCAAACACTGACACAGAAAAATTTCTAATTTGTGGCAAAGAAGACGGCCAAAGGGCACTCCCAATTCCCTAAGAAAATGTGTTGGCTATCTGCTAATCATATCCTAGCTCAGCCACGTCATTTCTCACACACCATCGCTTCCGAATGAGGGCTGACTAAGGAGACCCACGGCAGCAATCCCTTTCCTCACATGGCCCTTGGCCCCTGGCACAATGGTCTCTGCAAGGAAGGAGGTGTCAGGTGTGAGTGTGGGATGGCAAGACTTCCACAGGGAGGAGGGAAGACCTTTGCAGCCACACAGCTGATGCCAGCATTGCAGACATGGGTTAAAGGTGAACACAAAAACCAGAGAAGCTATTGATTTTAATAAGGTGTGTGATTTGAAGCAAATATCAAAGGGTGTATATGGAAGTCTGTCTGAGATACATACATTCTCTGAATTCTAAGTGAAATTTGAGCGCAATAATTTAAGTCGATAAACTTTCTCTTCTGATAGCAGTAGTTTAGCTAAAGACAAAAATCGTTTCGGAACTTTTCGGAATTTGTATGAAAGTTTAGACATTGTCCTCATAATTACTATAAAGCCTAAAACGTGGAGAAGGAAAAACAGCTCCAAGTATGTCATCCTCAGGTCACCAACCTGCACACTGGACTGTTTCTCTTTAGCAAGACCACTTCTTCAACAACAGATCAATGGGAGGAGGTGGGAGATGGAAAGGCTTAAAATGAAAGTGTTATTCAAACTCCACTATATCCTACATAAAACACAACAATACTGACCTAGCACAGATGCAGAAGACCTGGCTGGGTTCCAAAACACAACAACCATTTGTCTTCTTTGCCAGAGGCAAGCAGCAGCTGGGGATGCTGCTCGGGGGATAAAGTAGCACTACACTACAGCTCGGGGATGACTCCCAGGAGTAACATAATACATAAGAATAAAAGATGACAAGTTAGATGAATGCCATTTGAGAACCTTTTCAGAGTGGGCCAAATGTTCTTTAGGAGAAGCAGTAAAATTAAAGATGCCAAAAAATCTGCCAGCACAGTTTTCCAAAATTTACTTGAGAGTGAAAATGAACTGACATGCAAAAGGCTTCATCTGAATTAGCCTGGAAAACCTACAAAGAAACCCCTGAGGGCAGAACCCAGAACGAGAGTTGCCAAAAAGGTATTTTGTGGAAATGAGTATTTTCCTAGGACTGACTGTGTACCCTTTGAAATGTTTCTAAGAGTCTGCAGGGCAATTTCACACACCGCGATAAGAACTTTGAAAAGTGTCTCAAGCATTTCATAACATAGCAGGAAAAAAAGCAAGAACCCAGCTAGAGGTTTTTATTATTTCATTTTGTCACAATACCTGCTCTAAAACTAATTTTCTTCTAATATCTGCAAACCTACTCTGCAGCAAAATCTGCATTTTACGGGAAGGGATTGCAGTACAAGACTGGAATAAAAACACAGAATTCTTTTCAACACTGAACCTGCAAAGCACAAACACTCCATGAAGCCACAAACTGTTGCATTGTTGTTTTTTTTTTTTACCACTGTTCACTCATCAGGTGACTGTTTCAGTAAGAATATACTAAGTGAGAGCAGAAGTGCATGTGTCTCAAAAACAGACCTCTGCGCAAACACACAAGGAGCAGCAATGCAGGAAGCTCTTCGGCTGCAAGGCGTGGGAGCTTAACTAGAAAAGGCTTCTCAAAGTACAAATGGGAGGGAATGTAGAAAAAAAACCTTCTTCTGCATCACAACAGGCTTAATACAATGTAAATTATAGTCCCTAAAGCACCACTAAATCAATACATGATATCACCCTAATGACATGGAATAGAAACGTCTTCTGCACTTTTCAGTGCTGCCAGGAAAAAGAGCACAATGCTGGAAGGCACATGGTGACCAGCAACAAAAAACAGGTTCAATTCCCACAAAAGAAAAGCTAAACAAAGCTGAAAGACCGAAGGCAACATACAGCTCCAAGTTCCCAGGTCACAGCTAAGTTTAGTTGCTACCAGAGTTCTCCTGGGTGGTTAGTTTAAAACTGTTAGCTTACAACAATACAAACAAGTTACCATAAGATAAAGTCAGTGGATTTACAGCTCATCAACAATGCTGAGGCCAGCTAGCTGCGGCGTAACCCAACTTTCACCCACAGTAAGCTTGTGGTACGGAAAGAAGCACTGACATCTGAAAGGTGCCATGTCCTAGAAAGAGATAATGCCTGAGATGAGAAGTATACAAGAAGGATTAATTAGGACTTACATGATGAAAAGGAGAAGGGAAACATACGGGCTGATTAGCAGGAAGACTTTTTGGCAGCAAAGCATTTAGATTATGGAGTAAACCCCCATAGGAACTGCAGAAAGACAGATCTTAGGAACTTTAAAACAACAACCGAAAAAAAACGTACACCGATCAATAGAAAAAAAAATTACAGGGAAGAATCCTGCACTTTGGGGAAATGTAGTGGTGGTTTTTCCACATCTACAGAACCCCTGCCTCAGTTCAGCCAACCGGCAAAGCTCTATGCAGGCCTTTTCACAAGCAGGTCCTCTCCTGCTCTGAAAATGATCTAATTCATTTTGTAGAGACTGCCATGTCCACAAGCAAGGTAGGAGCCCAGTCAGTGTCTTGGGATATTGATACACATTGCTTAATACAGAGGTGTCACTCAAGTT
Organism: Pavo muticus; assembly: GCA_016647715.1. Taxonomy (NCBI): domain Eukaryota; kingdom Metazoa; phylum Chordata; class Aves; order Galliformes; family Phasianidae; genus Pavo; species Pavo muticus. Next base: position 1,742,996 of record JACDJE010000016.1, on the reverse strand, counting down.
GCAACTGGAACATTCCACCTGCTCTGAGGTGTAACAAGCGCTTCCAAAACTCAGCGCATACAAAGACAGCACATCTGAATACAGCAACACATGCAGATCCACTGCAGCTCAAGATCAGACCAGCAGCTGCCCTGCAGCAACGCACAGCTGAGCAACTGCTGCGTTAGCTGTGACCTACAGCTATTTACAAAGGGACATACCAAATGAAACCTATCATGGTGAAATGCTGTGTGTTGTGATGTACGTTGTGGTTCCAGGCACTTCCTTGTATCAACTACCAACAACCAGGATTTTTTTCAGAAGTCCAGTTAATTTCATGAAAGGAACAGAGCTGCTCCCTTCAGTCCAGAAACGTAAGGAAGTATCTAATTCCTGGCAAGTTCCTAGTCTCTACAGCATGTGCACTTCGACACCGACCAGGCTCCCAATGCAGCCAGGAACGCCCTGTGCAAATACAGCCCATGTTCTTTGCTGCCTGATAAGAGTGCACAGGGCACACTGGCTCAGCAGGCAGCAGGGTAAGAATGTATACTTCCATGGCACATCCTGTGTTGCATTTCTACACCACTGGCACCCACATCTCATAAAGATGCTGCAAGAGACAAAGGTAGGTCGTGAAAGGGATGCTCTATCGTATTTATTACCACAATGAGTAAATGACAATCAGACCTTAAGACTCATCAGCCTCATTGAAACCTCTAATCTTTACTGCCCTGCCCTCCTCTATACATCCCATAACCCAGGATAACCCCAGAAAAGCACCAGCCCAGTCATCTCCAAAGTGCACTGGTAATGAGCACTGCACTGTGGGTAGGGTCAACCTTTGGCCTTCCTGCCAACGGTGGCAATTTTAAATGCTTTATTGCCTGCATAAGCAAAGTTGAGGAATAGCTGAAATATGCTGACTATGACTACATTTATCAAGTAATATACAGCAGGAATTCCTTCTATGATTAAACCCAACAAAATACAAGTAGCCATGTAAGATCTCTCTCTGTCTTTTCTATGCCAAGAAAAACGACAACAACAAAAAAACAAACACAAAAGAAAACAGATGAACATTAACCCCCACATCACCATAGTTTACTCTCCACAGCAGATCACTTTCCTCCTCCTCCTCCTCTTTTGCAGCCCCTTCTGGTCACCTCCAATGAATCCGAAGCATCCCATGGTCACTGACACGCCGGCCCAATGGTGCTCACACCCCTATCTTCACCAAAGCAATAGGGCAAAATGCTGAAGCAACCAGGGAAAACAAGCTCTCACCATGCAAAGGGACATGCGAAGCTACAGAACACAAAACAATACAACTCTGTATTAGTTCTGCTGAGAGAAGTGCTTCCCTACAACACCGAGGACCTTAAAACCCGTTTGATCAGTTCCAGTCTCCTAAATCCCTGATGAAGCCCAGAACAATACTGCCTGTTGACCAAAGTAAGGCCCACAGAAATTATGCAAGTTATTCAAAGCTTCCCACATGGGAATGGGAACAAGTATAACTGCTCAGAACACCCACCACAAACTAACTTAAACACCTGGTTTTACTTCCCTTAGCCAGCTGTTTCCTGCTTTCAGTGTGAACAGCAGGACCCACAGATAAACCAGACAGATACCTCAAGGAAACTTCTCCATCTCTCCACCATATTGAGGGCCTGGCTTTCCCAGCACATGCTTCCTCCAGAGCTCTTCACTTCACTCCAACAGGATGCAAATCACTGCAAGGGGCACCTCCATTACCAGCCTTGCATTTGCAGAATGATAAACTAAAGCTTATAAAAGGCAATTTGCCCTAATGCCCTCCTGTTTGATTTGAACCATGATAATGGCGTTACGATAGGGATCAAAAGGCAAGAACTGCAGAAAAGGAGGTGACAGCGCATTCTGCCTTCTCTTTCTGGTAAAGTTTCCAAATCCTTACTCTCCACAAGACGAACTGGAGACAGAAATACAGAGCCTGTCAAGGAGCAAAAAATGAAGATTCACCCAGCAAACATTAAGAATATATACAGGAGAACTCAGTTGTTTTCTTTTCTGCCTAAAATAAATGTCTCAAATAAGTGCTTCAAGTAACTTTCAAGTATTAAAAATAGTTTATGAAACACTGGTGCCTTTAAGCTGTCTCCTTCTAGGGAGAAGTTCCCAGCAAGCACGATGGGAAAAACGAAGACCCAGCAGCAATTCATTTCCAGCTCATCCTATAAATTGCATTTTTACTTCAATCTCTAATTGACCTGAGAGAGCTACACATAAGTTAACAACCTACTACACAAAGGTGATGACAGCACAGTAGCAATTTATTGGACTTATTCTGGACTCCTTGATTTGGTTGGATTTTACTTTTGGAATGCACAACAAGGGAACTTCTTTTTTTTTTTCTTTTTTTAAATAATTTATTTGATTTAACCAGGGAACATAAAAGTTTCTCTACTTCATCCTGTGCCTGCAGGAGGGGTGACCTCTGTTTTCCTGGTAATAAAACTTTTCTTTCCCAGTCTTTCTTTATGTTACACATACCAACCTTGTGACTTTCGGCTGCGATTTCAGAATCAGAAAGTTCTCAGAGTTTTGGAGAAAATGCATGGTATTCTCAAAGCCATGGCTGGGACTGCTCTGTCTACAGCACATGGTCACGTGCTGTAGGCACACTTACATTAGCCTTGGTCTTCCTAGGGAAATGAGCAGCAGCAAAAAGGACAGGGTGACATTGACTTAAGTCCAGATCAACACCATAACTACGTACCTCATGCTCTTCTTCAGATTAACCAGTTTGGGTGGAAAAGATGCCACTATTAACACCCCTAAGAGATAACACTGCTTTTCCAGCTACCCCACTCAGGCACTGCCCCAGGTCCTGCACAAAGCTGCCTCTTCCAGCACAGAACATGCAGATGGGCTGATCTGCACAGGTCTTGCTTGGCACTGACATCTCAGCCTTGCTCACACCACTGGCCCGGTCACTGCTGGCAAAACCAAACTGAGCAACAACCCACCATGGGTGAGTGAAAATGTTAAACCTGATTTCACAATGAGAACTGCCTTCAGATCCTTCCTACTCATTTTCTTAAGCCCTGGTATAGACTCATCAAACATCCTGCTGCAACCCTGTTTGCAAAGATGCACTCTCTCTCTAAACAGAAAAAACAAGCTTGCACCCCCTCATCTCTTCTAAAACACAGAAGAAAAAAGCACATTAACAGTGCCCTTTTTACAGCACAGAGCAGCAATGCCTGCATGGTACTTACTTTAGAGGGGAAGAGTATCTGCAAGTCACCTCACTACTTGGTTTCTAGATTTGCATCTGCTAGGTTTGACTTGTTTCCAGAGAGCCAAAACGTCTCTCTAAATATTTGAAGTATCTAGGGTAAATCTTTTATTAAAGGTAAAAAAAAAAAAGTTCATCCAGAAATTTGTATGACTTGCCTTCTTTCCCCTCCACATAGCTAGTCCATACATGAAGAACACATGTTCCTTTTGGATACGGTATCCAGCTCAGGGCTAAGAAAAAGGTGTAGAGTCACTGAAGCATTAACAGAATTCTTTGTTCTGTAAAGCTACTAGGAAATAAATACAACTTCTGTATATAAAAAGCTGTAATTTTAGCTTTCTTACACTACACTACCAATAATAGTAGATTTACAAACACAAATACCAGAATCACATGGTTTTGTAGAGCATAACTGTACGATAATCTCATTGAGACTTCAAGTCCACTGATGGCACACAAGCTGCTGCATGCGGAATTTAGGATATTCTGGTCTCAAATTAAAAAAGTCCTCCAAAATAGAAAAGTCACCCAAAAGTAGCAATAAAGTATTGCAACTTTATCCAAATGCTCATACAGGGAAAGACACCATGGGAAATCTTCAGCACAAGGATCTGAGAGGTGCCGGAAGCAGGAGTCTCCCATCCCTGCTCACATTATTAAAGACTAGAGCAATCCCAATGGAAGCAGTGTAGTTCATGACAGTCATAAAACTTGCTGGCATTTGGAACTCATTCAGAAAGATTTTCAGCTAACATTTAGGGGGAATGACACAAATGACAGGACTCACACACAAGATTGTTCAGAATGGGCATCTGCATTCTGCATTCATATTTACGCCCAATGGAAACAGCTAGAGCATTTGGCATTTTCCACGCACCTTAATAGCAGCTGTCAGCACCTTCAAAATACAGGCTCATTACTTTGCAATTTAACCCCCAGACTTTTAGATTAGATAACAGTCCAGTACAACCATCTGACCTGTCCTATGGCACAAACCACAGAACCTCCCTTCACCAAGACTTCCAGCATAACCAGTGACCTGTCAAAACACTTAACTTTGTAGAAATAATAAGAAAAACGATTCCAACTTGATTAGCTTCAGCTAACTGGGAAGCTAACTTAAGATTAAGGAATAACTTTAAATGATTATTTTCCCCTGATTAGAATATGTCATTTCCATTGCAATGCTGACAAATGTTATATTCCAACCATTCTCTCTAAGCCATATCCAGAATCTACAGAAACATCATGAAAATGTGGGGCTGGCAGCACACTGCACCTGGTCCCCATCCTGCTTAGGTCTGATATTCAGTAGTGGCCTAGCATTCAACATTCCATAAGGAGACTGATGGCTGCAATGCTACCACAAACATTAGCATGCTCAAGTCTTCCACTGTCTGTCACCACCAAGCACTCCAGCTTCCAGCCCAGGTAACAAATGAGGTGCTGAGTGCTCTGTCTGCCTCAGCCCAAGAAACAAGGTGCTGCAGAAACACAGCAGCGTGAGCTAAAACCCAGCCAGCAAGGAGCAGGAGAGGATGATTCCGACAGGCGGTTCCTCATGCTGGAGGAGTCTTTCCGATTCAACAACTACGCCCACATGAATTAACAGCTTTTGAGCAGGTTCGTGGTCACATACAGGCAAGTGACATGCCTGACCCGCTGTAACACAGTTGTAACTTGGTTCTCTCAGGGATGCTGTGGCTTTCCAATGTGGCATGGAGCTCAGGAGCCTTGTTAAGTCCAGCTGAGAAACAAAGCCTGTCCTCTGCCACACCAGCACAGTTTTGCAACCTCAAAATGAAGAGCTGGCTTACCTCCAGCCAGCTTCAAGAACCAGCACAGGGCAGGCCCCAAAGACATGTCCTTCAGTACAGCCTGTTCTGAACACCCAGCAGAGACATTTGTGAAGGGGAACAAAGACAAATGTGGAGCCAGTGCGAAGAGTGGCTTGAAGTTTGAAATTTACCCTTCTGAATCTGTCCTTCGGGCTTACCCTGCTTCTGTGAGCTGCAGAAACATTCAGTCAAAAGGAAGTCAAGTCCCACATTCAGAACTTAAATGAGCCAGCAAAACTCAAAAAGAGATTACATGCAAGCAATGACTAGCAAGCTGTAAAGTATCCTTGACATAAATACATGCTTCCAATATGGAGATTAAGAAACTTGAACATTTTCGTAGACATGCTACTGCTACATTTTGAGCAACTTATTCTAGAACCATAACACATAAAAAAGTGTCATCCAGTGTTTTCAGTGTTAGTCTTAACAGAGCATATACAGAGTGATTCTTTTAATGGTCTTTCATTATAGAATTAGCTTGTACAGCATCTATCCTTTTACACACTTTTCTTAATCAAATGCATAGCTTTTGAAATAGGTGAAAGGATAAACACATGAGACAGTAGATATTCAAGTATACGGTGGTATACACAGAAGTCAGACAGGAGAGGTAAGCCTGCCACAGAGCTCCAAAAACAAGACTGAAATCACAGGAACACACGGTATGTGCTTCTGTACGTAAACAAGTGCAATAAGAGCACTTAAGTGAAAGCTCTAACCACAACCACTTAACTCATGGCTTCTCATTTCCATCAAACGCAGGTTCTTCAAATCACTGGCTGCTGCAAAGACCTGCAGAAAGGTCAGCACAACTTTAGATAGTCCCCTTCTGCAATGCACAGAGCAAGACAACCAAGACAGGCTTTGCTTGACCTCCGCTGCCACGTTAAACAAACTGTGTGATAACCCTGCCCAAAACAGCCGGCATGTGTAAAGGCATAGCTTGCCCCAGCTCCTTATGGCTGGTTTATCTTAGATAAACCCATGACCTTGACAGACCAGTGAAGTACAATTTTCAACACCTGCAGTGTTATGAACAAAGCAAGTGAGTAGCCTTACAACCTTCAGAACAGCAAGGTATGCTACACCCACAGACCTCAGATTCCCAAGGCTTAAAATATGTTACAGAAACAGTTTTGGTTTTGCAGACTGACAGAGGATTCAATAGACTGCTCTCTTGCTGGACTTTTCCAACTCACAGGGTTACCTTAAGCAGAATAAGTTAGCAATCAATGAAAGATGATGTTCTTTGTTAAGTTTACCTCCCTTTTTCAGCTAAGAACATCACTGCTCGTGCTCAGTACTGTATCTTCATACCCTCCATGCTACAAAAGCAAATTTCATAAGATTGTTTTCTAAAGAAAACAGTAATGTACCCTGTTTTCTCTGCCTTGAAAAGGCTGGATTTGAGGTCACAGGGCTAAGAACTGGAGGGACTGCAGGAATGTGATGATCAACAAACTGAATTCCACCCAAAACTCACCTTCTCTATTGAAACTTAAGTTCATACCCAAACTTTTAAAACTCAGGGAACATAGACATAAACGCAAATACTGCAGTATGGTTTATTCTTCAACAGGTCAAGAAATGGTAGAATTTCTTCAGCCTACATTCAGATCAGAAGGAATAGGTGTGTATGTACATATAGATAGACACACAGGTATATAAAAGCATGTCTTTTAACACTCATCATTTCTCTCGCATGCTACGGGCCAATCAAGCCAAGGTCTATAAACACAATGTCAGCTATATTCCCGCCAAGTTACTGTTGCCTGACAAACACAGATGTGGGGCATTTACTTTGTATTGTGTCCACATCTCAGATCCTAGGGACAAGTTCTGAAAAAGAGAAATGTTTTCTTGCTTGCATTCAGCTTTCACCTCCCAGTGCAAGCTAGGTCATTTATGTCAAGCTACTTATTTGTATCGGTATACAATAATAAACGAACTGAGGTGTGCAGAAATCCAAGACTTAGGAACTTCTATTCCTTAGCTATCAGTTGGTGAAGGACTAGTTAATATTTAACAGATTAAAGTTTGAGCTGCTTTAATATCAAAGAGTTGCTTCCTTTGTAAATACTCAGGAGATGCTCCATTACAACATCTGCAGAACTGACAGGAACATCTGTAGAAGCAGAGACCCATCGCTGCGTCAGGATGCCAGCAATGTAAACGAAGACCAAAAAGTTAAGAATTTTACAGACAGTGCCTCACAGAAACACGGAGCTCTTCAGTACACAAACTGCTTTGTTTTGCTGTAAATTTCTATTTACTTGCTGTTTCTGGGTGTTCCCTTATTGTTTTAAGGTTCACCATACTAACATGAGCATGTCAGAGGCAACTTCACCATGCCATAGGCTGTTGCTAAGTGATCCACTGCAAATACACAAAATTCTTCAGGCAAAAGCATAAACAACCCTAATAGATTCAATGAATAAAGTTGCACCAGATCACCCTTAAGAAAATTCTGAAGAAATTCAAATTCACAATCATCACCAATGATACTTCGAAAGGCTGTCCACTGGAACTCTCTTACTCTGAAGTAAACTCTCTAATAGCTCTTCTTTTAAATATTAATGTGATGGTAATACTACATTAAAACTTGGCTACAGACAGATGTGTCAGGGCATTAATGAAGGATATCTTCAAGACAGCATCTCCATGGACGGACTATTTTCATACACGTACATTTACATTACAATTCCTTACACAAAGCAAAACAGTCAGCACAGCATTACTTGCAACACATATATGCTGTAAACAGAGCTAAGACTCCATAAGAACATTTGACTGCAGTTATAAAAAGCAATCCTCAAAAACTGGGAATATTCAGCACTGCTACAGACTCAGTCAAAAAGATCCAGAATAGATCCAGATGCACTGATCTAATCATAATTAGTTTAGAAGCAACCTAGCTGCCAATAATATCTAGGATAAGCAATTGCAGCATCTAGCAAAAGCAAGCAGAAGAGAACCTGGGCACTGAGCACATCTGCTGGGAGAGACCCGGAGCTGAGGCTGGTCTCCTAGCCCCGCAGGAGCCAGGAGCAACATGGGACAGAGCCACCAGGTCCTGCAGCTGGCACAGGAGCATCACTGCTGGGACCTGCCAGAGCTCCAACCTGCCCTTTTGGCTACAAGCGGGACGAGCAGAGCATGAAGGTGGATCTGCCACCAGAAGGGAGCCAATGCTCTCTCTAGCTCCTTTTTGGTCACTTAGTTCACTAAGTCAGCCGTTAAGGGCTTGAACGGCATGAATTCACCACAGCAGGCTTCAGAACATCTAATCTGCTTTGCCTCCGTTTCAAACTGCTTTGTACTCACAGTTCAAAAGAAAAACTTCTGCTTTCCCCTTTATAGCTGCTGTTCTTTTTTCAACCACTTAAGGACATTTCCATAAAGGAAGGGGTATTACAAGATAAGCTCAACTAGGTCACAAGAACAAACATTTTCCAAGCTCGCCTAAAGTAAAACGATCTCTTTGCAATCAATATAAACTCTCTATGGGCTGCAGTTAGCTTGTCCTCCAATCTTTGTGATCAGTAAGGCAGTGAGCAATCCTAACACAGGAACTCCGTGCTGCTAAGGCTACAGGACAGCAGGGTTGTGCAATTAAGATTCTTGTGCAAGAAAACATTTTCAGATGCACTTAGACCTTTGAGTAAAGGAAGCTTTTGGCCCCAATCAACATTGTACTATGAAAACAAATCTAAAAAGCTCTTCTCTGTTTGCAAATTCAGCCAGAAACTCCTCTGCAACAGTTGTTTCCCTTACACCTCAGTCTCTAAGCTCATGGCATCTTTTCCATTCTCATCTTCAGATGACTCTGTCAAAACGCTGTAAATAACTAGTTTGCATTTGGGCAGGGGAAGTTTTATTTAAAATAAAAACTCTTCACTAACTACTGAAGTAATTACCCACGTTAGAACAAATACTCAAACAAGGATGCGAGATCCATGTAACCTAATGCATCTAGCAACCTTAACTTAGATACAAAACCTCTTCGATTCAAGGAAGAATACCTCTTGGGAAACTAAATGAGAATACTGTAAATTACTGAAGCAATGTCAGGTTGAAAAGCTGTGATCAGTGAAATTGAATGAGGTGGCTTGGATCCTAAAATAACAGCCAAGGAACAGGACAAGTCCTGGATCTATTCTATAGACTGAACACAGGCTTGGGTTTGTTTTGCTTAAAAGCTCAACTGAATCAGAGGGCACCTGGATACTAAGCCTCTTAGGAACAAAACTATTGTTATGGAAGAGTTAGCAGGAGTAGTGCAAACCCCATACTTTGTCAGCAGCACAACATCTTCAGATATTCTAACAGTATCATCCCTGATGTGAATCCAAGCAATAGATACAAATTCCTGCAAACCTGACAGAAGAAGGCTTCTATCTCCAGGCTCCCTCCATAGTCTGTGAAAGGAAAGTTAACTCCAGACCTGAATCCTCTCTTCAGAAAGAGCTGTTCAGAAAGAAGGGCCCTATTTCCATCATTTACTAAGGGGACCACTTAGGACTGATCATCTCTCCTTAGATATCCAACAAATATTTCAATCCATTTATTAATAATTGCTGGACCACCCTCACTCCTGCAATAGCCAACAGAGAACGACAGTCATCTCATCTAGGAAACTGAAGCAGCCGTCTCCTTTTTGACAAGTAATGTGAGAGATTAAAAAAAACAACACAAAAACCCTCTCGAACTTTCCATAGATGTTACCTCATGCTAAGAAGAAACATTTTGATTTACACACTTCCACCTCATTTTAGAGAAACTGTGTTTATAATCACCTGCATTTCTACTTGTTCTCTTCCTTCCTCATCAGACTGAGAAACTCCCACCCTAAGCTATTAACTGCACTGCTTTTGGTCAGTAGCAAATATTCTCAAAAACTATAAGGACAGTGATTAAAAATAATTCATCAAAACGTACACAAGAGCTTCCATTAATATGCTAGCACACAGCAAAAGTTAAGAAACCTTAGGCCTGCTATCTTTAAATACCAATTTTTATTGGCTCATCATTCAATCTTGTGACAGTAATGAACTTATCTCATTTAACTGCGAAGCACTACAAGACAGAGCAAGCATGCAATAAAATGGATCTCCAGATGCAAGCATCTCAGATCACAGCTAAGATCAAAGAAGTAATTTTTGCAGAAGCTGAAGAAAGGAAGAGTCAATAGTAAAAGACGTCCCCACACTCGACTGTTTTGATGATATTGTTCCTATGAAGCTTTTGATTGAAGCAAGTCTTAGCTATGGTGGGAGATGGCAGACACTACTCCCAAGGTGACATCCTTGTCCTTGTGGAACAAAACCCCAAGATTGAAGACAAACTTAGAACTACCATCACAAGAGTAAGCTTGCAGCTCTGCTTGAGCAGGAGAACCAAATTATTTCACTCCCAAAACTGACACAGGACTGTTATTCAGCCGAGAGAGGACATCTCAGTATTAGGATCAGAGGTACAGTCACTCTTGGAACTGAATTAAATCAGCCCCCTTTCCCTCCTACTCCAAGAAAAAAAGACTTCAGAAGAAAAATGTCAGAAGAGCCATATGTCAATGGATTGACATATACTTTGCAGTTTCAGCAAGCCACACATGAGACAGACTGGTTTTAAAAGATACTCCATTTGCCCTGGTTTGATACTATAACACTTGCATCCAGTGAGATGAATAATCTTATTGTTTAATGCAGCTTAACATTAAAAATTGTTCTTTGGTGACCCATGGGTACCACTGCAGTAATGATGATTAATAAAAGCAGTGTTTAACTGCCACTTTGTGCAAAGACTTGACTACACGCTGCAAAATATTCCTAGTCAAAAGCAAGCAGATAGGAAGTTCTATTCCCAAGCATAAGAATCAGTATTTCCTTTAAGGTCTTACTTTTATCCGTACTGTTTCCTGAGGATGCTTTTATGAAGCTTTACATAATATAACTTTTTTTATACAATTTACATGTATAACTATCTGGGAAGATACATGTTAATGGCTGAAAGAGCAGCTACACACAGCAGACTTCAGAAATCACCAGCACCCATTATTTCTCCTCTTCTCTTTTACACACTCATCTTACTCTGCATCTGCTCAATTCAGATATCTCAAAGCAACTTAAATGGCATTCCAGTAAATGGAAAGATATCTTCACTAGAAAGCAGAGACAGACTTTTTAAGAGTGCCCAAAGTGCCTGCAAGAAGTGGGGCATCTCCCCACTGCAATCTCGCTCCCATTATAGTCAGATAAACATTTGGCAGAGCTCCCAGAGTGACTAGACTTCCACCCAAGGCATCCCAGCTCCCAGCCTTCAGCACTGGTAGGCATCACCATCTCATCATGATATATCCAGGAGATGGGAGAAGACAAATGAGCTTAGCAGAGAAGGCTTCATAGGCCAAAGCAGCACAAGCTCAAACTTGAAGGCTACTCACTACAGATTTCTAAATCTTAGTAATGTTTTCACTCAGCCAAGAAATTCTGGCAAGTGACTTCAAAGTCCACACCTCACCCAAAGCTGGTGGGATTCAAAGTCAAAAGAAAGCAATCCAACCAGTCGGTAAGAGAGTGTACATCTCTGAGCCACAAACACTTTCACAGAATCATAGAATCACTCAGGTTGGAAAAGACCTTAAAGATCATCGAGTCCAACCACAACCTAACCATACTACCCAACTCTAACAACCCTCCACTAAATCATGTCCCTGAGCACCACATCCAAACAGATTTTAAACACATCCAGGGATGGTGTCTCAACCACCTCCCTGGGGAGCCTATTCCAGTGCTTAACAACCCTTTCTGTAAAGAAGTGTTTCCTAATATCCAACCTAAACTTACCCTGGTGCAACTTGAGGCCATTTCCCCTCCTCCTGTCACCTGTCACCAGTGAGAAGAGACCAACCCTGCTCTTGCTGTAAGCACCTTTCAGATATTGGAAGAGAGCAATAAGGTTTCCCTCAGATCTCACATTCACTCCCCAGGAATAAAGATCTAACTGCATTTTGATCGACTTAATTCTTAAAAATTAGACAAAGTAAGTGCTTATTTATTTAATCTGTTCAATCCACATGATGGAAATGTTCTGTTGTTTTCTCTCCCTTCCCTGCCCCACCAGATGTATATTTATTCTTCTTCCCCACTGGACCAGAAAGGGCCACGCTGTACCTCCCTGACCGGTCTGCTGATGCAATAGGTAGCAATGTGCCAAAGCCATCTCTCCCTGTTCTGGAACCTGTGTTCCATTCCTGCTGCTCCTTAGGTACCAAGATGGTCTCATGTAGAAGGATCTCCCTTTCTGAGAAGGATCAGAGGCCTGGCATTTGTTTTTCCACAGTTCTGCTAATCCTGGGGGACAAAGCTACAACTTTTTTTTATTACTGCAGCTTTTCATTTTTTGAAGACCCCACTCTGAGGCTCCCCAAATGCTAAGCAGTATCACTGCCTGCTTCCGTGTTATAATCTTCTCAGGATTTTAACCAGCTGCCCTCACCTCCCAGCACACGCAAAGCACCTAGACAACCCAGACTAAGGAGGGTTGGAAGGATTTCGCAGCATCATTTCCAGAAACGCAGTACAGACAAAGCTGGCTGCCATACTGAGGAGAACATGCACTGTAACAAGGGGCTGGCATGCATGTAAAAATAAAACTTTCTTCTCCCTGTACTACAGAGCCAGCTCTCCAACATCTCAATAAACCTGCTTGCTTTGGAAGCTTTCCAGTCACATCTTTCTGTACATGCTGTTGGATATATACTTTATAAGCTCTCCTCTCGTTAGAATGCTGCTGTTCCAAGCTTATTCCATTAATACTTCATGTGAAAATAAACCTCTCTGCATTTCAAGAAAACAACTGTTCCCTGGCAACAATTAGTGGAAACTCTTGCCATTGGTATTTCACTTTGATTGAAGATTTAGGAAGGGGGGAAGGGACCCTCAATTCTCCTTTGCTGTCATGAGTAAAACCCACAGCCCAAAGGACAGTTTTCTTCTCAAAAGTAAAAGATTTCAAATATCTCAATTCCCAGAGGGCTGAAGGGAAAGAAAGGAAAAACAAAACAGCAGCCTAGACCATTGTAACTACTACAATCAGCTGTTCTACACTGAAAAACATGTTGTCCTCCATATCCCATTGCTATTAAAAAATGTGCAGCTTGAAATACAATGACTAATCCCACTTTTATAGCCAACCAACCAGAACATCTCTCCGAGATAAAAGAGAGCATTAGTGCTCATTAGAACCAAAAATACACACGGAAAATAGGAAATCTTAACTATTTTAAAATTTGAAAGAAAAAAAAAATTGAGCTAGAGCTCTAGGAAAGCTTGGGCGCGGAAGTGCTCGAAAGGGCTTTGAAGTCCCAAGAAATATGAAGGCTCCAAACTTTGTCACACAAAGATGGAACTGGCAATTTGTCAGAAGCCAAAGGGCTGCAGCTAATTATTCTGGATTTGCATAGCTTGTGAAACAAAAATAAATGCATGTCCCCATCAGAGGTACTTGTGATGATTTCCACTTCACTGCACATGTTTTCAATCTTACATTCTTCAAAATAAGCCAAACAGATTTTTTCCTGAAAAACAAGGTATATGGAGATGTTCTTTCTTTTCCTCACCAATGCACAGTCATAAGAAATAGAATACTCTACTGGCTGAAGAAAAGCTGACAGTATGCAACTCTAAATTTGCCCTCCATTAATTTTGAGGGGCGAAACTGAACAAAACCAAGCTTTAAAAAAAAAAAAAAGTTCAGAAACTGCTTTATGTTTTAGAAACTGCTCAAAACCCATACTTGCTAGATTCCATTAATAGAAGAGATCTATTTATTACTGTTAATGCCTAATTAGCCAATCACTGCATAACTACAGAAGTAGTCTTCCCCTTGAGACAGCGATGAAAGAAATTAAGAAAGGCTTTTGTTGAAGCACTTAGTGCCCTGGCAGCCTAGTGCCAGCACCAAAGCTGCTGCCTGCCCAGTGGCCTACAGGCTATGGTACTTCTGGGGCTCTGGGTACATGTCACCATGCAAGGCGTCACCACCCCACCGCTGGCTACCTCCTCAAGTGGCTCCAGCTGCAAGAGCCTGGGGGAGCTGACAAAAAAAAAATCGGGATGACAGGGAATAGCCCAGGGTCTGAGCACCCACAGCTCCCCAGACATCTGAGCTGTACCCTGTTCCACGCAGCCCTGTCAGCACAGCTGCCAGAATACCACTGGGGCTGGAAGAGCAACAGCATTCCTGTAGAGCTTGTGTACGGCCTTCAGTCCTTTTTTGTTGGTTTTTTTTTTTTCAGTTCCCTTCTTAAAAATGGAACAGCAGCATTTCCTTACCTCTCTGTGTACAAGCAGGATAAGCACCCTAACACGATGGTGGTGATGCTTACTTAAAAACCAAGAAAACAGCCTGCCACAAGGTGAGAGATTGAGCACAGTCCTCGATCCAGAGAGATTTCTGTTTGGTTTTCCTTCTGATGTAATAATGGTTTGTAGCTGCCCCACTGACTAGGATTTAAGTCTCAAGAAGCAAATCTAGGTCCAAAACACCTCCAAACCTTATGTTGTTACTCAGACTTCTGCCACTGGAAAAGAAGACATGAGGCTAGCCCGATCAGAATAAATCTGAGGCTCCCAAATGTTTGGGTGCATGCTCAGACTTTGGAAATATCATAACTTTGAAAGCTTTTTATTTGATTCATCTTCTGCACTACCTTTTAAGCTAGACAGCTTGATGGATGTTATACAGTTGTACTAAATAACATAACGCATTTTGGCTCCTATGCGCTGAGTTCACAATGAGTGAATGAGTCAATGAGTGAATTCTCACTGATAGAATTTAATTAGGATTTCTATAAAGAATAACAAAGACAACAAAATTACTTATCACCCCGTGAGTTGAGAGGTTCTTTGTTTTCAATATGGTACTTAAACAATTTTTTAACCTCGGACAGAGGGGCACAACTGCTTAGCATCCCACTGCCAGTCCTACTCTTCTACTACTTCTCTTTGGAGGATATGCATGTCTCTGAACTCAGTAAAAACAGAAAACTGGAACTACCCTTTCTGCTATAACAAAGTCTGAGACAAGACAAAACAGAGAACTTGAACACAAGTCACAGAATCTTGATTGCTATCTAACATCAGCTCAGAAAATCTGTACAGTGGAAGTAGCCCTAAGTAAACAAAATAAGAAGATGCCAGATTAGTCTAGGCATGAAGAAAACAGAAGTCATGTATGTGCTTACTTGAAGACTTTCCTTTTGTAGTAGGAAATTAATTCCTGCTCTTGTACAACATCTTTGGAAAAGAATGATCTGTTACCTGTCCACAGAAATCAACACAAGCCAGTCCATTATGGTACCTGGAAACTAGTAATTGAACCTTACCTTCTGACTTGCTACTTCTAACTGGAAAGCATGTATGCATTCAGGAAAAAAAAAAAAAAAAAAAAAAAAAAAGGAATTTATGAAAAGAGGAAGACAGATAATCAGTATTCTGCGTTTTGGGTTACTTGTCTTTTACCATGCATAGAGCTGGCTTCTCTTGAGACAGCTCACACCAGAGCAGGTTCTTTAAAGGAGAAGGAGAAACAAGTCAAAGAAACCCTGCTGCTCAATGCAGGTAAACAACATTCCCCCTGTCAGATAAACTTTGTCCAGCAGATCAGTACCAAGATATTCCCTACCTAAAAGCAGGGCTAGTGGAACAGACAGTACAAAGTGTCAAAAGCCAAGCTTTCTAGGAATACTGAGGGGGAAAAGAGCAGATGTCTAAGATATCCCCTGCTACTAACAAGTACATGCATTAGCATGTACAAAGCAACATGCAGGCCAGCAGTGATAACACATGGCCACCCATCCTGCTCTAGCAGAGCATCAGGCATCAATATTCCAGGTATGCCCCTGGGGCACAGATTCCCAGTATAGGTTAATGAAATAAAGGCATCTCGACAATGCTGTAAAATTCAAAACCATTTAAGTAACTCTACAAAGTCCTGTCTAGTTCTGTCCAAATGTCTCCCAAATGCTCTTCAAATAAATAAATTCTTTCCAATTGTTTTGTGAATATTTAATGACTAGCCATTAAGTCACATGAACATCAGCAAAAAAAACCTAAATAAATAAATGCATTTGTGCATCTTGCATACACTGATACAGCAAAGACTTAACTCAAGTAACACGTTGAAGGACAGCAACTTTAGCCCAAGTGGTAAAACAGAATCTGCTCTCTTTTTTATCTAATCATAGGATCATTTAATTCATTTCATGCAGGCACAGCTTAAGCGCACACAGCAGGAACTAGGCATGTACAACAAATGCAGACATTGGATTGTAAACCAAAGAATGACACAAATACAAGCTAGCTTTCTCCTTGTGCTGTTTGTTGAGGACATACTTTGCATATGTTGGTTGTACTTATCAATCCAGAGGTGCTCTATCAGAACTTATAAAAGAAGTTGCTTCTTAGCTCTGAGCAATAGGAGGTACAAGCAAGGAAGATGCTGCTGTAGTGGTGAAAAGGTACTAGAATTAAGTCTAAATTAAGCCAGTAAAATATGTGCCTTCTTGGCTCATAATACCATGCAGTTCACAGATAACTAGACCTACTAGAAAGACATTCTCCAAGGTTAACTAGTAATTTTTTAAAAGCCTTTTTTGACAAGATTCTTCAGAATCATATAGATTTTTTTTTTTCTTTTGAAGTGTCCCTACTCCCCGTTGGTGTTGAGTCACAAGGACGTAAGAGCAGCATCAACTATCAGTGACTAACACCCATTTCTCCTCTACTGTGGCACGTTCATCGCTGCTACTGGGACATAAGAAATAATAGGACAAGAAGGAATGGTCCCAAGTTACACCAGGGGAGGTTCAGATTGGATATTAGGAAAAATTTCTTTTCAAAAAGAGTGGTGAGGCATTGGAACAGGTTGCCCAGGGAGGAGGTGGAGTCACCATCCCTGGAGGTGCTCAAGAAATACAGAGATGTGGCACTGAGAGACATGGATTAGCGGGCATGGTGGTGATAGGTTGACAGTTGAACTAGATGATCTTAGACATCTTTTCCAACCTTAACAATTCTACAATTCTATGTGTGAGGAACACAACCTCAGACTAGAAAATGAGCATCAACTAAGCAACAGGAAGAGTGAAACCTGCGACACACAGCTCTTCTAAGTACACGCAACAGGCCAAAAGGAAAGAACATGCTTTCCCCTTCTATCTTTTAGGACCACAGTGCTCTGAGTTAGCAGGCACAGCAAAATAGCTGTCATGCTAACATAATTCCTTTCCCAAGTTGGCATCATCCTTTAAGTAACATCTTGTGTAAAATGACTGTTTAGACTTCAGATATAGCTGACTGTCCATAAATGAAGTAAGCACAGACTAATATCACCTTATCAACTATCAGATCTTATTAATTAATAGAGACAAGAAAAGCCGTCTTCATCTCCACTTTCACTTAGACACCTGTTCAAGATGGGCTTGATACGTACTTGACAAAAGGGGACCCATTTCTTTTCCCGAAGACAGTACTGATAGCAGAGAAGTGAACAAAAAAGAAAGAAAAGTAACTGAACAGTTTTTACTCACCTGTACTACTTCCACTCCTCTTTTCCTGAAAAAGAAAAAAAACAAAAAGGTTATTGTTGGAATGTGAGAAAAATGCACAACAAACATTAATGGTAAAAGGTTGCTTCATACTAGAATGCAAACACTAAAAATCTGCATTTGCTGATTCAAATTCAGGAAAGCACTTGTTCAGTTCTATTCTGCCTATGAAGCACCTTGGCAGTTCCTGAACCACGGCCTCAGCAGGGATATGGGACACACACTGAGCAGTTGTCCTGCTGGGACCAATGCAGCTGCCCAGTGGGCAGAGGTGGGAAGTGGGTGATGCGAGGGAGAGAGCATCTCAATTCTCATCATACATCAAAACGCCAAGAACTGAAACTGGTAGAGCCAGCTCAGTCCAACCTACTCTGCTAGTATGAGAATTGAGATTCAGGTACACGCAGCCCAGCAATGTTCAGTCACTGCATTTGACAAGTTATCAAGGGAAACAAACCACTTCTGCTTTAGTCTGGAGAGCAGAACTAAGTATCTGGCACAAAGCCCAGTCATTCCTATTCCATGCCACTTTCCCACTACATGTGGGCTATTTAAATACATTATGAACTTCTCCTCACTTTGAGGACATGGGAATTTAATTTAAGAATCAAAAGCCTCAGCAAGGACATGACTGGAATCTCTTTTTCTCATTCCCACTAACCTCATATGTGAAAATCAAAGACCCTTGCTGGAGAGGTCACAGAGCAGCGCTGCCTGACTGTCCCCAGCACCCTTCTATCTATGAGTGCCTATGTTGCTGTCCACAGCCGCAACTGTTGCACACTGCTGAATGCACAATGGCTCCTCCAGTTTTCTCCCCAATACAGTATGTCTTTCTTTTGGAAGGCCATTACAAAGATGCCCAAAGGGACAGGCAATCCATCAGCATCTATGACATAAATTTTTCCCTTCTTCTACTTCACAAGCCTGGAGTTTCTCTGGCTGAAAAGCAGCGTGCATGCACTGCACAGTCACAACAGAGCTCATCGTTGCTCAGCAAAGAAATTAAAAAGAAAATGAAACTAAGCACCTCTTACAGAGAATTTCAAAGCTCTCTTGCAAATAAAAGTGGCCTGTAAATGGTGGGTGATTGATGTGTTGTCATTAGAATGTGGGAAGCATTGCCGCAGAACGGCACCTGAGGCTAGCCAGATGCATTCCAATTATGCTCTGGGAAGAAAAAGACTCCTGTAGAGAAAGAGTTAATAGCCAAACTGCTGAAACAATGACTTTCACACAGCTAAGCGAGATAAACAAGAAATATTAGGTAGGAAGTGTCGTGTGCTTTTTTTTTTTTTTTTTTTTTTTTTGTAAATGAGTGCAGCAGCCCACTCATGAGGCATTCCAAGTACTGTAAGCTAAGACTTAAAATAACCAAACCAGCTACATTTTTGCTGTGTCTGCCCTGGAGTAAACAGAACAACTCAAAACTGCCATAAAAATACATCAGGCTTCAGCAAGGACTACTCCAGAGCTCCTTGAAGGACAGCGTCTGAGGGAAAAGGCTGCATTTTTTGCCATGCCAACACACACTGAATAAGTTTTGTCCTACTTTAAGGAAGAAAAATACTTGAAAGCTGGTTGCCAAAGCTAATTGAGAAGGAATTGGCCTAAAGGCTTTCTATAATGACCCCAAAATGGACTGCAAATTTACTGGGATTTACTGAAACCGATTGTACTGCATCAGCAGAAGGTAGAAGCCAGCCTACAACTTTTGTTTACACTAACACACAAATAGAGAGAAGCATTTGGTGCTGAAGATGCTGTCACACACTTGGTGGCTATGGGAAGGAGGAAGCGATTAGCAAGGTTGGCTTGCAGCACTGGCTCTTCCTCTTTCTCAGTAGTGGCCTTTCCCCTTTGGTTATCTGAAATATTAGAACTACTTACATTTAAACCCAGGAGACAAGAAACCATAGAAGCATGCACGTTTTGTGGATTAGGTAATTTGGGATAAATCCTCTACCGGAATAGTTTTTTTGTGAAATTAAGTTACTTAAAGAATCAAAGATACCCAAGTAACCAGGACAGCAAGCAGCCTCATGTCTCTGTTAGATCACCACCTGGCAGTGCTGCCAAGCCGCAAGGACGGGCAGGTTGCAGCCATGAGGCACTAAGATGGGTGCTCCACACCCAAGCATGCAGCACCATGTCACCACACTAGCTGTTCCACATCCCATAGGGAAGGGCTTAGGAGTGGAAAGCAAGCTGTTCCCCCACACGAAAAACTCTAAGAACCCCCCAAAAAATCAACTGGCAGAACGAAGCTGACCACAGGCCATAAATAACTCAGCAGCAAGGGGCTGTCTATGAGGGGTATGCAAGTGAGGTGGAGTAGTTGCCAAATTAGCCCATCTGGGAGTCTGACAGAGCGAGCATGTGGCCTGAAACCAGGTCACATCCTGCCTGAGGAAGGGCTTCTACTCCCAGCTTGTCCAGACACCTCCTGGAAGTGGCTATATGGGATCCAAAACAAGACATGCAAGACAATCCCTTTTTTCTGAGGGGAAGAGAATGATCCTCATTAGTTGTATTTCCCTCCTCCTTCCTAAGATGTGACACAACCACATCAAAGCAAGACTGCCTGCCTACTTTCCTTGAGCAAATGCTTGAAAAATAGTCACTCTGAAACAATGTTCCTAGAGGTCACTATTTTTAAAACAGATATAATTCTAAAGAATATCCAGACTGGGACCTTATATCAGCAGGAAAACCAGAAATAGCAAATGCTAGAAATCCCCCGGAGAAAAAGAGAAGAAAAAAATTGGCTGAAATTGGTAAAGCTAAACACCTAATTTACACCAAAGCTTCAATGTCTTCAACTGGTCCAGTCTGTCTAAAGCTATGGAAACCTATTCACAGGCATCACAAATTTCTGACTGGTGCTTTAGCACACCCTTCCTTCAGCACTGAGCTTTCATTTAATCAGACACTACAACATTTCAAGAAAAAAAACCAAAAATGTTAAAGTTATCTGCTACTCTGAATAAAACCCAGAAGCCCATCATGACTT
Source organism: Pavo muticus (assembly GCA_016647715.1). Taxonomy (NCBI): domain Eukaryota; kingdom Metazoa; phylum Chordata; class Aves; order Galliformes; family Phasianidae; genus Pavo; species Pavo muticus. The sequence goes on along the minus strand of JACDJE010000016.1, from coordinate 1,722,267 downwards.
AGTTCTATACCTGAAGCATGTGGACAACTCTAAAACCACACAGAACGGTGATTAAAGTTGGTTACCACGCTACATGACTTATGAAGTTATCTATGATAACTTACATCTATGATTCAGGGAAGAGTTCAATATCAAGTTACTATCAGACAATAAACTGGAGTTTTAGAACTGATCTTCTACCACAGTCTCAAACTATGTGGAACAGTTTTGGTTGTTCGCTTGCTTTAACATCCAAAGTAAACAGTTTGAACTAATTCACCCCAGCATCTCGGACTAAAATACCATAGTGAATGACAGTTAAAAAGAAAAAAATTACTATAATGTCATACATTACAGCCAGGGTTAAATTAAGTAGCGCATTTTTGCTGAGTGACAGATTGAAAAATGGCAAGCAATTTACAATTTGAGAACTAAAAAGCAATCACGATATCTGCTTTAATAGCCTGAGCAGTTATTAATGCATGCAGTGAAGTTCATTTTCTCAGATATGAGGATGTTTCACCTCCAGAAGGCCCCATTTAGAAAAGTAGCAAATAATAACATATTGCTTTGACATAGAACATAAAACATAAAAGCATTTTTTGGTTTCAAAGGGATTTGCATAAATATTAATGAACCAGAGCAAAAACAGCATCCAGTAAGATTTTCCACCTGAAACTATCAGGCACTGAGGACGGCACCCTACAAAAAATACCAAAGCAAAGTGCAAAAATCAGCAAACACCGGCCACCCGCAGCCTCACAGACATCCTGTTTTTCTCTTCCAGGCACAAAGGCAAGCTCAGCTAATTTGCACAAGTTTTTCCATCAGCGGGGCGCCCTGCATTTCTGTCAGGGAATATTTTGAGGATCCATGTTTTTATTACCTTCCCTCACTGATGGACATTCATTATTGCCCATGAGAGAAGCAATCAGACAGCAGCTCCAGAGCGGGAGTACATGCCGCTGGGAGGTGCAGGCTTATAGTCATGGATCACACTCAAGTTAGCTGAAGGCACCTGAAAAGCTACAAGACTTGGAAGTAACATAGGAATTTTGTTTTTGTGGTTTGTTTTTGCTTTGCACCCAATCTATTAAGCAGGGAATTAATCAGAGGTAATTTTGCTAATATAAATCCAGCTATTCCTTTTAGAAAGGTTTTCCTCTTCTTCCATCAGTATTTTTGAAAGATTTATGACTGAAGCTGGTCAGAAGTTGATGTTTGGGATGGGCGGAATCCTTGGTTTTCTGTATCTCTGTAAAGCATCATAGATCCAAAGGAAAAGGGCAATCAAGTATGCCCTTATGGATAGGTAGCCACAGATAGTGTTGTATGTTTTAAGTGTTCTTCAGATAGGCTGAAGAAATGAGACCTCTGACTGCCACTGAGGACCTTTTAAACAGAAAAAAAATCATGGAGGATAGCCACATATGTGCATTTCATCCTTCTTTTTATAATCACATAGAATCACATAGAATGGGGAACAGACCTCATACATCAGACACTACAACATGGCAAGCAATTTTCATGCAGCCATCCCATGTGACAGCTGGGAGAGCCATCTGATCTTCTCCACATCTTCAAAGCATTATATCATCCCATCTACAGCTATAAAACTGCTCCTTTGAACACTGTACCAGAACAAGGTGCCAGGAAATGGATTAGAAAATAGGAGAGCTTTTTGGCAGGGCAGGCAGCAACATCACTCTGGCATTTACCTGAGGCACCACAATGCTTCCACACACCTCCAATTCCCAACACAACACAGGCAGACATTCACTGGCACCTTCCAGAAAAGAGCCAGCTAACCTGTCATCCTGCCAGACCAATGACAAACTGAAGTATCCAGCATCAAGACTTCAGTGGCTGAAACTGCAAGGAGGAGAAAGCCACAAAAGAAAGAAACCAGACACTCTGAGCAGTAACCATAGGGAATATACTACCTTAAGTCACTAAATATTAAGTCTACATTTCAGTAATACAAACTTGAAAGGATCTGTTTTCTTCTATTTTCTTTTTAAACTAGACATTTAAGACACTTCCGTGGTGCTGATCTCTGCATGATGTTCTTGGAACGTAGTGATCTCGGGTTCTGTGAGTCCATACTCACTGTTTTCCCAGAAGAGGCACAAAACCACAGTAATAAGGGGGGGGAAAAAAAAAGAGGCGCAATCATGGGAAGAAGGAACGATTAACAGCTGCACAGAAAAATGATTTAAGACAATGAACTATTCATCCTACCAGACATTCAAAGGCATATTTAGTACCTGGTGGCAATTATGAGCAATTACGCAGGGTTTAGCTTTCAACCATAGGCACATAACACCAGTGAGACCTTCAGACCTTATCAGATCCAGTTTCCACCTATGGCAAGCAGCCACACCACATGCTCTCTCTATAAACTTATTAAAATCATCTTCAAACCAAGCTTCCTTGGCACTGTATCTTACATTACAAGATATAATTTCCCAAAGGTCACAGTCCTTCAAATTTGCACACTAAGTTGTTCCAGCACCACCCTTTGGCTTCAATAAACTGCCTGCCTCCTTAAGCGCTGCAAAAAGCACGTATGCCCTCCCTGTGCCAGGCTCCCTTTGTCTCTCTGTGATCCCAGTCACCCTAGTGTTAATGTGACCCTCTGCAAAAAGCAAACACTTGACCCATCCCTTTCAATAGCCTTTCTAAGGTCACAAGGCACCGGTGATGACTGAAAGAGACTTGAAAAGAGTAGACAGAATCCCAAGGCGGAAGACAATATCAGTACAGAGTACAGATACAGTACCTATCTCCTATATATATTGTAAACTCGGTGCAGAAGCTGTAGGGCTTGTAGAAACATACAGACCTATTCACATTTTATAAACAAAATGAGCAATAACCTCACACCAAAAGGTTTATATTTTGAAAAACACTTGATATTGCATATTAGCTCTCCAGTGCCACAATATGTTCAATTAGGTGTTACACCAAGGCAGAAGTTTTCTACGTGCATTGATAAAACTCCTTGGTACTGTAATATAAAATGCTTTAAGACTGTTATTTCATTCACAAGCTTCTAAAAATTTACATTTTCTATCATTCTCAGCTACTCTCCTCTGATATTAAACCAGTAGTTAAAAATTACCAGCTTTCTTGTTCTCCTGTATCAGGAAGTCATTAGGCAGAAAGAAGAGTTCTAAAAACTTCATTTTCCATTGTCATTGGAGCCCTGGAAATCAGATACGCATATTTTCTCCACGTAACCTGTGACTCGTCATGTAACTTGGGAAAAAAGGGCAAAAAAGTGCATTAATTAGCTGAATGGTAATTTGCTTACATCTGAATTTTCAGATACTGTCAAAATGCAGGAAAAACTATTTCAAACTTCTTAACAGCTATTATGCTAGAGTAGGAAGACAGGCATTAGTGTCTCCTCAACTTTCCTAGTACTAAATTGCAATGTAAGAAACTAAAACCATTCTGAAAGGCTTGCCACAAAAAGGCACACACACTAAAGCCAAAAGGAAGACTCATGTTGACTTGATGAAGACTTCATCAGCATCATGTCTGGGTAATACTGCTAGAACTGCTCCAGACTGAAAGCTAATGGTAAATGGTCCTGCCATTCCTCGTTTGCAGCAGCTGAGGATCCAATAAGCAGGTGATTTTTCAGTTTTCCAAATGACAGGAGTTCACCTTCTGTATTTTACTTCACCAAGGCCACACCAGCACTCAACGCAATGGGTCTACATCCCAAACAATGCAGATCATTAAACTGCTCCCTCGCTGGCCTCTCTGAAAAACTTGTTCCATCACATTTTTCATTGCAAGTAAAAGTGCACATGATGTGCTGGAAAAGCACAACGTACCACTACGCCACTGTGCAAAATGAGATTTAAAAGGATTGACAGAACAATGCCATTTTAAGAAAGTGAACAAGGTAGGATGGTCAGTCACAAACTGTAAAGTGAAACAAAGAGCACTAAATTTAATGAAAGAGTCAGCAACCCTGCTGGCAGTTAGGTACAGATACTTGCTCCCAGGAATCACCCTGAAGCTCTCGTGCCTACACAGCAAGCAGACTTCTCTTGCTCCCCAGTAGGACAGACACACACAACAGTGCACTCAGCTACAAAAGAGCCTGAAAGTGCAGGCTTCCAGGTTCAACTTCGGCTTCAGGATTCCCCCTTACAAAGCATCGCCACTTTGGGAACTTCCTTGTCACAGCCAGGAGAGCTGGCAGCTCACAAATCCCACAGTGACAGACTGACGCAGCTTTCCATTTATGCTGCGTGCCAGCTGCATGGTGATGCCCTTCAGTATGCTTTGCCCCCAGTGACAGGTAGAATTCCTATATTTGCATGGGTCCTTCTAACTTTATGCTCAGGTGCCTTTCAAACAAAACTGGCAAAAAGCATTAAGTCAAATGCCTGTTCTCTCAGGCTGATACCATCAAATCTAAAGTCAGCTCAAGCACAACTCCTCCAAACTCTACCGGTACTTATGTGGGCCCCTGCACTGCTTCTGAGCCCTATCAACACAGCTCTACCACTAAATATTTAACTGCATCATGCAAGATAATCAAGCCTCCTGCCTGCCTCCTTTCAAAGACCACATCTTTTGCAACAGGAATTAAGAGTTAGCAAGAGCTGGAGCAATGCAGATGAAGTTGAATCAAGGTATGCACCTGCACTCCAGCCTACCTACCTGTAAAACTACCCAGAAACCAGAGCCTTGCCTACCTTTATTTAAACTCCATAGTTGAAGTGCTACAGGCAATCTTACTACAGCAGACTGCAGCGCTCACCTGAGGATGCAGTTTGTACTCCGTCTCTCACTGCTGAAGTTTCCTCAACTAGCCACTTGAAAACTATCTCACAGATTTCTTCTTGTACTGCAGAAAAAGCTAGACTGGTCTATTTCAGGTCTAGTAGGTCTATTTCAACTGGAAATTGAAAATGAGAAGGGCAGAGAAGAACATACAGTTTTGTTCCAGCATAGGTAAGGCCATCAAAATGAATGGGGAAAAAACTTCCCCCAGCATCTGTAGAAAAGCCTCTTCTCTAGGAGGCTAACAAAATCACGATGCTCTTATAGATTTCCATCTAGGCAGAGAGCAGCTCAAAAATAAAAGATTTAAGGCAGATGCAAACAAGCATTTTTTTTACTCTGGGCCTTCCTTAAGGCTTCTCCTCGCTGTTCAGTGTGACGCAACATAAAATTACTTTCTTTTCAATATAGTTTTTAATTTTTAACTCACGTACACCAAGGCTGGTAAAACCTGCATACATATTTTATAAGCAGCTTTCTCTGAGAACTCTAACAGCTGTCAACATCTCTTTATTAAAACAGTTGTCTTCCATGTTTTGGTTAACAAATACACTCAAGGCTTCTGGGGTTTTATAAGGCAAGATAAGGTTTAAATAGAGACAGCATGCATTCCTTGCATTTAGACAATACACAATCATAACATACATGAAGACACCCACAAAGTTGTTTCATTAACAGTTTTTGACTTAAACACCATCAATCAGATTTAGGCATCAAACACAATTATTCCCTCTAGTTGCAGATGAGCTACCCAAACCATGAACACTGGTTCACCATTAATAGAAATATCATACTGTTATCAGCTAGCAAGAAAGGCTGAAGAGACAAGACAAAAATTCAGACTCATACACATTAGACAGTCTTTAGTGCAAATATCTTTGCATCTATCTACACACCCAACTATCTATCTATCTCACTAAATCTACCTATAGAAAGAAAGCCTTAGATTAAATATATTGATGTCATGCCCTACTTACAAATCTTCCAATTGCCTGCCCGTTCTATTTGGGTAGGGAAACCAAACTGAAGAAACGCAACACATCTGATCAGCTAACCTAAAATGGGCATAGCCACAGACAGCAGTTGTCTACTTTTTTTTTTTGTTTTGTTTGGTTTTTTTTTTTTTTTGGAAGGAGAAAGAGAAGAGACAGAAAGACAAAAGGTGGACTGGCTCGGTCTTCCAAGGTCACATAACAATTTTGACTGCCCCATCTGTCTTTCCCCTGCAGAAAGCATCTGGTAATTGTCCTCTGAGAGTCTGACCCTCTCAGGGCTTCTCTCAGTTCTAAGCATCTGCTGCAGTCATCTTTAACAACCTTATCATTGGAGCCTGCACACAGCTACCTGGCAAACACATCCAGGAAAACAAACTGCATTAGGAACATTCATTTACTAGAACCATCATCCACAGTTTGTCTTACCTAGATCAGAATCCCCCTGGGCAGCGCATTTGAAAAGCATCCAATTCCATCAACTCAGAGAGCTACTACTGTTACACCAATCAACCCTGACAGCAAAGCCCATTCATGACCACAGTGCCTCACTCAAGCCCCTGAAAGGTCTGCAGAGAGCTTATGACTTTCCCGCAGAGTTGATGCTCAGCCTATTAACATCAATTGGAGGCACTTTTTCTAATAGTGCAGCACTTGAAGATGAAATTTTGCCATAATCCTCCGAATTAAGAGCATCCAGGTGTGAGGTGTGGAAACCTCCTTCTTACAATGCCTGTCTACAAAACATGTAATACGTGGCAAACTAAACTAAAAAACCCTGTACAAGAATGTCTGCTCAATTCTCACACACTAATCAAGGCACAGAACTGCTGAGTTTCTTAAAAAACAAGGTAAAAAGGAAGGTACTTAGAGCAGACTTGTACATCAGCCAGAAGGGGCTGCTTCCACACAGCCCTTTCTGTTCCACTCCCCACCTCTCTCCAGCACACTACTGCTGCCTGCTTACTTCCACAAGTCTTATCTGGATTCCTAACTCCTACCCGAACAAAAGCAGCCTGTTAGCCTTCCAGAAGCTTGGGCCTGGAGCTTGCATTCCAAGCAGCTTCCCATGCTCTCCACACAGCGTCAGCTCAGCACGGACAGCAAGACCAGGCCCTGCTGGCCCTGCATACCAGTGGGAGAACAAATGCATCCCCAACCCTGCTACAAACACGGGGCACTGAGCGATGAGCATGTCTCTGCCAGACAAGCTTTCATACTGAAACGGCTTTTATTCCATTAACCCTGAAACCCAACACTGAACTTCCACTGCAGCTTCCCAAGACATTGGCAAACAGCCCTGGATAAACCTTTTGGAGTTTTACAGAGGCCAGACGTGCACTGAGACGTACATGAGAAATGTGTAATGCAAGCTTTTTTTCACTTGGATCTCTGAAAGAGACTGGGTATTTTTGGCAGAAATTAGAGATTTATTTAAACACAGCAACTTGCCATGCAAAAATATGTTTGTTCATTTCCAGTGAGGCTTCAAGTAAGATATATAGGTGCCTGGGGCTTTTTCCTGCATGCAAAACTTCATTATACAAACAAGACAGTTAAATTAGCATGTCTGCTCACCACAGAAACCTGATTGCAACTTTTTGTTTTTGCACAAAGGATGGCCCCAATGTTTTAGCACACTGCAGCTCAGACATCACATCTTCCTCAAGTGCCATTAGCTCTGAGAATACTTGTGATTTCTCATCTCCTATGTTTACCACGTGACCTCTGTTTGCAAACACAACAAACAAATTTTCTTCTTCATGTATGGAACCAGTGAAAGGAACTGACTCAGCCACAGCTGACAGGAGGACTCTATGCCCAGAAGTTACTGTCAATGCTACCAAACTGGCTTCCAGCCTGATGAACATCAGGATATCACCGGAGTGGGCTTACGGAAAATAATTAATGCAAAAAATGTTCCTAGAAGTCTCTCCACTCTTAGCTCAGCACCTGTTTAGACTCACATAACTCATCCATTCAGTTCCTGGTTTGCTTGCTGCCTTTGACATGCATTTCATGCTTGAGCCTTCTGTTTGGGCTATATCTGAAAGCAGCTACTATTTTAAAGAGAACCGTTTAAGCCCAAAATTAATATCTGCCTAAAAAGCAGTTCCACCAGTTCAGTATTATATGAAACTGGGGTTCACCCTTATTTGTTGTGCACCATCCCCCATCCTGTACTCTCCAAATACTGTAGGAACCATGTCATCAGCAGACAGAAATCCAACTGGAATGCGGAAAGTGCAATCCTGCTGTCTAGTTCCCTTTACGAGAAGAAAAAGGTGCTCAGCAGAAAGCGCATGGTACAAATTAAAAGTGAACTGGATTGCTTTTCTCCACTTGAACATATTCAGATGCCAGTACCAATAAAAGGAATTTCCTTCCCCTGCAACTTACTCCTCTGCTTAAGTTTACATCAACATAGATCAAAGAAATGATTTTACTTTATTTGGAAGCTTCATTAGGCTTGCAATAAAACGAAAGTTTGGCTTCCAACAAGTGATGACCACACTGTTTCAAAACATTCTGTTTATTGACATGCAGCCAAATTCCCTGAGAAGAAAGAGGATGGAGCATTTGACAGCGCTGCAGAAAATTATCTTGGTGCTCTACACAAATTACACATGATTCTAGAAATTGAAATGCGAGCAACATGCAGTAATTGAGCATGATTCTTCTCGTAAGGAAAAAGGATCTAAACTGAGAGATAGTTAGTTAAGGAATTATTTTAATTATATTGGATATAGAATACTACTAATGGCTGATGTTGGAATAAATAGCTTTTTCCCTTAGGAGGGAAAAATAGTTTTCTGCTAGTCTTGCTAGGCAGCAGTAAGAAATCCAACATATGGAACAACATCCTGCCCTCAACCTTTTAGGTATCAAGGCAGTCTTATCAGGAGGACTCAGAAATTTACCAAAAGCTTTGTGCAGTGAGGGATATAGGATCCTTCTGTACAGAACAGCTGAAGTCAGAGAGAGTAAATTTGAGGCTGGAGCAGAGATGAGACAGTAAGACAAAGTCTCCATCACTCAAGATAGTTTCTGCACCCGAAAAAGACAGAACAGGATCTCCGAGAAATCTCCACCCTAGCTGGAGAAAATCCTGTTGCAGTGTCTGGACCACTTCAGAAATGCACATCTGTGTGTATACTGCATATGCATCTATTTTGCCAGACATTTTATCTGCTTTACATTACACTGAACTTTGTTGCTATAGTAAGATTAAAGTTCTCCCTATTTCTCCCAGTCCGTAGGCTTCCTGCTTTGAGCAGCAGCATATGCATAGTTCTGCCAGAACACCCATTTTCTCATTTGCTTCAGTCCCAAAGAACAGCTACTACCTGCTTGCGATCTAAGCTGTTAGACAAAATGCATATCCACCCATAATGCAAAAATGCATTATAGAGTAAGGAAGTTCTTCAACAGAAATCCTGCTTGCTTACAAGAAATTTAGAGCATTCTTCTTGCTGAACCAAGCAATTCCTCCCAACCAGCTTCAGCCCTTCTACCAGCACCACTGTGCCCAGCAGGTCACCTTCAACACCCTTCCTTGGGCTCAGACACACTGCTTATACCACGCATCCCCACACCTCTCTCTTTGCATAGAACTTCTTGCTGCTGATCTCTTCCACACGAAACATGCATACAGCACTCTAATTAATCCTGCCCTTGGTTTTTTTTTTTTTTTTTTTTTGTAACTAGACAGCAGCTGTCAAATCCATTGTTTCCATCAGATGAAGTGTTCCAAGACTACAACTTTCCAATGTTTGGCCAGGGCACACAGGAACTGCTACGCAACCCCCAGAATGCTATTACCTGTTCCAGCTGGACTTCACTGCAGCCCAGACTTGGCCCTGCTGGGAGTCCTGCACAGCTGGGAATAAGGCAATGCCTTGGGCCTCCCCAGGTTTTCCAGAAGCTGCCTCAACAAGCAAAACTCTGCAGGAGCTGTTACTCACACTTTCATTCTCTCTTTCAGAAGAACAGCCTGAGGCCAGCAGTTCAATGGCATCTTTTGCATTTGTTTCCCTTTATGGAATTACCTGGGCTCCCTGATACCTGCCATTGCAATGCTGGTGCCATTACAACATGCCAATGAGTTTAAGAATCTAAAGCTCTTTCAAAAAAAAAGAAAATATATTTATATATATTTCAATTTCTATTCTAATCCACCAAATTACCATTGTCCTTCTCATTGCTAAGGAGGCGGACACCAGCAGCTGATGCAGCCTCTGAGCAGGAGCTGCACAGGCAGACACAAAGGCGCAGAACAGCCAGTTGTTTTCCTCTGGGTTATTTCTGTCCAGCTCCGCCCTGAAACTCACTCTTCAATCCCAACAAATGGCAGCAACTAATTAGAAGGAAAAATGCAAGTTTCTGATTAAATGTTTGATTAAATGTTGATTACATGTTTGATTAAATAGGATCACAGAACAAATTTCCCTTGGACAAGCGTATTCATTTTCTGTTGCTCACTTCTTCTGCTTGTAGACACGAAAGATAAGGAACTCCAGAGATGATGCTATACCACACAGTGGGATTTTCAGACAAGAGGTGACTGTGCAACACAAGGCAAGGAGAAAGCAATGATTCCCCTCCTTCTGTTGGTTGGTTTCTACATGTCATCATCACGTACACACAGCTAACTGCCCAGCTTCTCTTATTAGGGCTTGGATGTTTGACACAGGATCCAGCTCAGAGATTGCCAGAAGTACTTCACTGGAGATACAGTCAGCACAGAAGAAAGGAACTGGTGGAAAGGTTTCAAATTGCTGTAATTCTGAGATGTGTACGAGGACTTGAAGAACTATTATATAGAAAAATAAAGTTCACATTACTCTGTATCTTCAGGCAGTGTTGAAAATGTCTTCGGTAGGTCCTTGAAGAACTACATCCACTGAGCAAAGTGATTTTCATTCATCCCATTTGCTCTCACTTCAGATAGATCAAGTAACAGCAAAGGAGAACAACTGAGCCACATAATAAGATTAGGACTTCTCTACAGAGAAAAATGCATACGTGTACCTCTCACTCTCTTAGCAAATAAAAACATCATTTGGTCAGAGTGTTTTCAAGAATTCCTGTTTGTGAAGGCAAAAGAAAATCCCTGCTCGGGTGTCTGTTCTTATACCCCACCAGCACATCTACCTGTAGCAGCAGGATGCTTTGCTCCAGGAAGCCTTTTTCCCAGCCATCACACTATCATGGCTCCTTGTATGTCAGCCCTCCAGCCAGCTGCGTTTCACAAGGACAAAGTCTCTCCACACCCAGCATCACGTATAGACTTTACACACTCAGTTCGCCTGCTGACAGCACATGGGTGTGAGGCTGATGCCCTCTGCTCCTTGGACCTGCAGGGCTTTGCGCTTGGCCAGCACAATGCCAAGATGCCACAGAAAGCAGCAAGGTGTACAGGCACTATCTGAAAAGTAGAAACTATTCTTTCAACAGAAATGTTCCTCTCCAAACCTTCTCAGCCCTCAAAAAAAGAAGTCATGACAGTTAAAAAAAAAAAAAAAAGATAATTAATAATCTTGAGAAAGTTGCACTATCTTAAAGAGACCATAAATGAGTGTCATCATTTGGACTACACACCTAATTATTTTCTCTAATTAGTTTCTGAAGAACTCAAAAACTTTGCCAGCATAGTAGCTTTTTCCTTTCCAAGAATACTTTGGTCACCTACACTTTTCCTGCCCTGAATCCTAGCTGATATTACCATGCACGCTGCCCAAAGGACATCTTCTCCACTGGCCTGCACGTGCCCAAACCCCAGCCCCATGGATCCCCAGGCAGCCCCAGCCTGCTCTCAGATCTGCAGGGCTGCAGACCCCAGACCCACAGCCCCAAGGCACAGCTCACCAGCAGCACGGCTGGCCTTGGCTCTGCAGCAGAACCCTCTCTTACACCATCCAAGTGCAAAATTCTGGAACCAACAAAAACTTTGTTCAAGTGCTGAAAGTCTAAAGACAGCTTTGTAAGCACAGTCTTTAGGTCAGGCATAACACCAATCATACCCATTATGAATTCCAGGGTGTTTACAACAGCAGCTCTGTGCCCCTAAGCACTTTTAAACCACAGACCCTGCTTGTAGAGGTGCAGTTCAGCTTCATTTACATCACCTTCTTTCTTACTTGGGAATGTTCAGTCAGAGCAAATAGTGGAAAGATAACAGACTACTTCTTCGTGATTTGCTCCCACTGTTTTTTCACTGTGAAGCTCTCCTTTGAAAAATGCTAGGAAGGAAGATCACGACCAGAATTTTTCAAGAAGACTTCTTCGGTGAGTGATTACTTCTCTCTCTCTCTCCCAAGAAAAAAATGAGTCTGTACACAAACAACTGAGAAATGAAAGAAAAGTCCAGAGCTGTATTTCTGGCCATTTAAGGATATGACTGAGAAGGACTGAATAAAACCTTACGTAAAAAAAAAAAACAAAAAAACAAAAAAAACCCAAGGCTTTGATATCGTTAAAAACAGAAAGTTTTTTTTTTTTTTTTTTACAAGCATTTGCCTGCAAAGTATTTCAGTGTAACTAGGCTGTAACTCACGCAGTCTTGCACCCTGCCTCAACGAACTACACACAGGTGCTTCTGAAGACAACCTGTGTGCTCAGCTTGCCATTAAGCTCTACCTTTGCACGAGAGACAGAACTACACAGAGAACACAATATTAGAGATCAAATTTCTTCTCACTTCTTCCTCTTCTTTTTCCCCTCCACTGCCTGGGCACTAGGATTTCCCCAAAGCATTATCTAGTGTCCCTACCCACCTGCAGCAATACATTCCTCGTGCTGTGCCCTAATGGCACCAAGCCAAACACCACTGCCCTGGCTCTTCTCTAGCAGCAGGAATTGGACACACATTGCCAAGCACCAGATCCCTGCACTGATGGTGAACGTGCTAGAAGAGCATGGGCAACAGAAGCTGTGGATGATGTTTTACAGACACTTCACACAGTGCTACTGTTTCTCACTCTGGCTTTGGGTTTTGCAGAATGCTGTGTAAGCTCTTCCTTAGGGCGCTATCCTGAGATGTATGGCACAGGTCTGAAGCTTTAGGATCAACACTGCAGGCTTTGATTAAATGGGAAGCAAACAACTTCCATGAGGCAGAACTAAATGCTAAATCCTCTGATTTTTGCCATCTCTCACTGCAGTTCCTTATCGGAACAGCCAGTCAAGCAGAGCCATGCCAGTGCAGTGCTGCTTTACTTTGGGATAAGGGCAATCTTTCTCTGTTGTTGATTCCATGACAGTGAAAGCAAAATAACTGCAAATCATGTAATACCTGTACAGAGAGATTAACCAGAGTTGCCTGGAAAAGAGCCTGCTAGGAAACTGCTCCTCCCACACACACATTAGGATCTTAGTAGCAGTGGTATTATATCTATCAACTCTTCCACTTGCCACACACCACCTTACATAAACATGCCACAGATGACAGGTACTTCCCAGTAACTATACCACAGAAAGGTTTTCTAAGGTATTTTTGACTAACTAGCTTAACAAATGTTCCAAGAACTGACACAACCAAACAACAGAAGCTACAGAGCCCTATTCTAAAGCAGACATCTGTCCCTCTGGAAACTGGTTTCAGTCCTGTAGATGAGATAACACATGTAAAGCTGAGCCCACCTTAAAATACTAAGATACACCTAAAGAAAACGCACAGCCTCCCTTGCTTCCACGTGGGAGCACCTAGCTGGGGCTCTCATAGGTCCCTGCCTGCTGCCTGCTCCTGCTCAGCCTCAGCTACTCCTGGTGCTGCCTGCCAGTCCCTTCCCAGAGACACCATCTTACTGCTCAGGCATCACTTTTGAAGATGTAGCATATTATTCTATTTCTGAAACAATAAATATGCAGTCTTAAAATCTCCTAGGAGATTCTGAGCTTCATTTAGAGGGGAAAAAATAGTACAGTACTCAGTACAGTGCTGAACAGTAGTTCCTCTACAAAAAAAGGCTGCCAAGCACCTCATCTTTTCATTTTTAAATAAGCACAAAACCAGGCTGCTACACATCCAATACAAGCTTCAGCCGGACAATCATTCCAGTCTTTCAGATGTTTATTTCAAGTAAAACTGTGTATAATAAACACAAAGAAGAAAAAACTTCCTGAAGAATTAGCCACAGAAAACAACCCTGAAGATGTGAAAGAAAATGAATCACTTCTGAGAAGCAATTTTTTTTACTTCACAGCAAGTTGAATAAGTTATACAACACCTTTTTAAGATAAGGTGCTATTAAAGACTCATACCTCATGAGAGGGTTTTTTCCAAACTTCCTGTGTTTAATAATCATTTTGTCATGAAAATTAACTCCTGTTAGCTTGAGCAGATTTAGTATAGGGCTCGCTATCGTAGCTTTCAGAGCTTTCATTTTTTCCTGTGTTTCATGGGGTCCTGTGAATGCTTGGAAAACAACAGCCACATGCTGCATTCACAGGGTTACGGAGACCTTCTAGGAACGTGGGTATTCCCACAGGGGAAAATAGCTTGGGTTGGAAAGGACGTCAAAGCCCACCCAGTTCCCACTCCCTGCCATGGGCTGGCTGCCTCCCATGAAATCAGGCTGCCCAGGGCCCCATCCAACCCGGCCTTGAGTGCCTCCAGGGATGGGGCACCACAGCTTCTCTGGGCAGCCTCACTACTCCCTGAGTGAAAAACTTCCCCCCAACATCTAATCTTAAATCTCCTCTCTTTTAGTTTAAAACTATTCCCCTTTGACTTCTTCCACGGCCTGCAGTGAAAGCACATTTTCCATCCTCCTTATAAGCTCCCCTCAAGTATTGCAAGGCTGTAATGAGGCCCCCTCCGGAACCTTCTTTTCTCCAGGCAGAACAAGTCCAGCATGAAAACAGCCCTCAGCACTACTACTGTCTAGGGAAAAGGACCGATATGTGGCCTCATGACTCCATCTCTCTGCTTCCAAAGTATACGGTGCTTCATTTTCACCATATACTAAAGTGACTGGGCTAGGAAAGTCAGTGCAAGACAACTAAATCTTGACTTGGCAAAAGCTGGGTGATCACTTAACATGTATACGGTGAACTACAAGCGCATACTAGTTAAAAAGGTTTGAGACATAAGAATAATTAAGAGCTAAAACTTTAAAAGCATGATGGAATCCCTAATAACTGTGTTCAAGGCTGCTTCTATAGAAATCATCAATGAGGAACAGTCAAATGTTAATGAGTCAGATTTTTTATTTTAAATGGTGCTTTGGAGCAGATAGAAATGAATGAAGAGCTGCTAGTAAATATCAAGACAAAGCAACAAATACTTTAAATCTCCTTTGAGACCCAACGATCGTAGAGCAAATTGCTACCAGTTCATCCACACATCAACACTGTGGTAGGTTTATACTATAACTGCATTTGACAGGTGGAAGAAGTAAATATTGGGAAATTCACTTACTAGTTTGAGATACAATTATGTGTAGTTCAGAGATAAACCCGATGGTGATTGCAAGACCAATGCTCAGTTCAAGAGACTTTACTCTCGTCTCTCTTGGATTTGAATTCTGTGATTTGGAAACTTCCTTAATACCCCCCACATTCCAATTCTAGGTACAAATGAATGCATGGAAGACAGCAGCAAATACTTAAGCCTATTTCAATTGCTTGCAGCTTATCTATGTAAAGTCGGACTTCATTCATATTTCAAAGCTGTCTGGGCAGCATGTTTCAAAGCCCTCTGGCAGTTAAACCATACATTTACAGTACAGCAGGAAAAGAGCCACCTCTCAGGTTTTGGGGATTTGCCTCACAGGAATGTCTCCGAGTTCCTGAGCTAAGGTAGCCATCCAACACAGACATGAGACAGTTTGAATAAACAATTTAATTTCCTGAAGTTGTTGGGAGGAAGGAAAAAAGCCAGGGAAAGAATTTTTGCATTTGAAGACATACAGAAGATGGGGGTGGAGGGGTTAACCCTTTAATAGTTTTTATTTCTTCAAAAGGAGGTCCAAAAGGACCGAAGAGGAACTCTCATCCCCGTTTTCTTAAAGACATCTCCAACAATTATTTCCTTGAAGCCAAACTGGCTGCTGAAAACACTCCAACACAAACATTACTGCTTTAAAGAGTAAATAATATTTACCAAAAATATTCTCCATCCCAAACCTTCCTTCACTGTAATGTTAGCAGTGCTGCTAGTCTGCTCCATCTTGTTTGAATTAGTTTCCAGAAATTGGGAATCTACGTTGATTTCGAGGGAGATGTGATGGAACAAGGAGATTTTACAAGGACTTCATGCATTTTCCACAAATAAACATTCTGTGTTAAGCTTTCACTATACTATCAGCAACAAGCACGCTAAAAAAATCTATTCTTACCTGGAGCTTTCACACCCACTTATCAGTCACTACAAGAAAAGGTCCTACAAAAACATTTTTAATTACTCTACCAGATACTTCTGAGTCAAGGAGGCATTCAAAACACTTCCAATAGCACTACAGAAGTATGTTTTAATTGCAACCTACTCAATTTTGATTATTGGCCATCAATCACTGTTATCAAGTCATTACACCCCCTAAGCACCTGCTCTCAGTACTTCTTCTGCAACAAAGGAAGAACAAATCAGCAGAGGTCCACATGCTGTTGATTGCAGGTTTCACACTGATCTTGTGCCACTGTGAAGAACTTCAGTTTCAGTCCCCAACTCCCCACTTTTCCATTTAAAAAGAAATGAAACAGCAGGTATATCCAGTCCCCAGGGAATTCAACTACTGAGATTTCGAAGAGCTTCAGAGGATGCTGGATTAGGCCAAGGTCTGCAAACACCTTCAGCACTCTCTGGGATCAGGAGAACTGGAATAGGAGCTTTTGGGCATATCATCCTAAACAAGCATTTTAATTAAGTCTGCTGATGGCAGTTCCTGTAACTTGGAGTAGGGGGCAGGGAGGAAGTACACTTTTCCATAGACCACTGGTACAAAAGCTGATAGACAAAGAAAGGAAAAACATTTTAAAAATACACGTCAAGTATAGCAAATGCTCTACCCATGTTCAGTGGTTTTAGAAACAATTTTTATTTATTTTTAAAAGAAAGCTTTGCTGTCTGGTTCTACAGACTTTTTTCCTGTAAAGGAAAATAAGAGAAAAATCAAAGAGCAAGGGAGAATCACAGAAACTCTCTATTAACATACAAACAGCCAAAGACCGTCAGACTCATGTCCAACCTGCCCACGCTCCTGCCTTCAATGTGGCCAGAGTTTCTGTGCTTTATAGCCGGAGACACAAAAGAAACACCCCAAAACATTAGTTTTCTTCAGTCACCTCTTGCAATTAGAGCTACGGCTCTATTATCATTGTTGTGACAATACTCCAGGAAAAAGCTGAGAAAAAGGAATGGGATTAAGCATTACATGTTAACAGATTACTCAAAACAGAGAGATCGTATCACAGTACAAACACACTGTGCCAGCCCCCTCCCAGATAATACCTACTGTGAGCTAAGATGCAGTACTGTCAGGAAACTGCCCAACACAGTAGCACAACAGTGCAAAAATGAGAAAAAAAGGTTTCACTATAGAAAAGCTGGTGGTTTGCACAATACGTGTGGAAGTGATGGCTGCACCCAAAATTCTGTACTATGCACCCACGTTTATTTTAGTTGAGGGAAAGAGACAAACTCCCCAAACAGCCTTCTGTTCTTCCATTCAACTACTGGCTCCTTCCAGCATCAGTTTGGACTTCCAAGAGCAGACTCTCAGCCGACTCACAGAAGCACTTACATCCCACCAGTATCTCAAAAACTTTCACAATTAAAGCGCAGCAGCTTACCAGACAACAGTGAGATTCAGTGTTACTAATGCATAAAGGAAAATTCTGATTCACCTCTATCTTAAGGCGAAGTGCCGTTTGCAAGCAAGTGGTCCGCTGCTTACAAGCAGCAAAGAGTGCAAGATCGCTGCCTCAGAGCATACATGAAGAGCAGAGCTATGATCATGCTGCATTACCAAAGGAATCAGAAAGTGAACTAGCTAGAGCTCTTGAAACACAGCCACAAACAAAACCAATTCAAGCTTGGTGATAGGTCTATAACCAAAAATTCTCTCTGCTCAACTGAAAATAAAACAAAATTTAAAGAACATATTCTCTCAGCTTCTGAGAACCGAGGGCCTAAAACAGTACCAGAAAAAGAAAGGAAAACGGAGCCTTCTAACAACAAGTCTGTACTTTCTATCCCTCAAAGCATGCTAGATTTTTGGTCCTACAGAGACCAAGAAAAATATCAAAAAACCCTACTCTCTTCAAAATTCACTGCAACGTACACTTTGATCTATTCCTTGGAGTAGAAGGAAAAGTAATACCAAAATGTCAAACCCTAAAGTCAGAATACAACCCCACCCAGTACCTATGCACCTGCAAACATGTCTGTTTTCCTCCAGCAGCCTCAGCTCCTCCTTGAAGGCCACACAACCAGGAACAGCTAAAGGTGAACCAAAGGACTCTGTCTCTCCACCAACTTTAAATGGTAGCAGAAGTTGTGAATAAGAAAAACTTTGTGAGTGACATAGGGTGCTGCTCTGTTTTATATTTTTTTCACCACATACTCTTTGCACGGCACATGATGATGCTCCAACCCTGTGTGCTAGCAATAATACTTCTCCCCTCTCCTGGCAGATACAGTGCAGGTCAACAACTACAAGTACTATTGGGGTTTTTTTGGCCACCATCCTTTCATTAAAACAGCAGACTTTCTTGGTTTCTATTTTGCTTTCCTCCCTCCCATACACTTCTGTACACTTTTAAAGGAGTTTTCTTTCAGCTCTTGAAAACTACCAGATTGACAACTCCTGTGAATTAAGCTCCCTCTTTGTTGGCAATACAAGAGCAGCACCACAGGCAGCCTCAGAACAAGCTCCCTCTGTCCTCCTCTTCCTAACCTCCAACTAGCAAGTACATCTAAATGCCAGGTTTCACACAGCTCTGTCATACCAGAGGGTCCCCAGTGACGTGGTTCACCCAGACCATCTCACACAGGACACCAGCGGCAAAGTCATATGCAATGGAAACATCACAAGATGGCACATTATTGGCATGTAAGTGGGGCTGTTTCCACCAGAGAACACGCCAGCTTTCAGAAGTGCTCCATGGAACCTTACCGTGCAACCTCGTCAGGCAGCACATGTGGACACTTTTCTAACTGCAAGGGGTTGTTAGGTTGCACCAAACCCTCTGCCATTATCTGTAAGTCACAGCACACACTACGTGAAGCTAGAAGCTGGCCTCTAGGCTGTGCCCAGCTTCTAGCTCCTCCTCCCACTCTTGTTCAAGCTTTGTTATTTTTAACAGGGAAGTTCCTTCTCTTTGGGGAACAACTTTTGACTTCTGAGCTTCTTACAGCTCTTTGACTAAATTAATTATTTTTTTAATCAAGATGTTTTAATAAAACAAACATGTATATATATGCTTAAAAATACATAACACTGATTCCTTTAAAGGATTAAAAAAAAAGGAGGAAAAAAAAGCAACTTTGTATTTGTTCGGTCACAACAAATACAGATAGTAGCCAATGCATGCTGAACATTTATTTAATGATCTTATGATACCAGAAATGAAAGCAAGATCAAAAGACACAGTTGAAGGTTTGCACAGGGCAGGGCTATCTGTAGCTATTAAACTCCACATCATGGATGCAGCTGCCACCACCAGGGCCTCCAAACCAGTGACCAGCAGATGGAAAGAGGCTCCATTAGGGAAAATGCATGCATTTGTTCAGCACCTTGCACTGTCTCAGTACCTGCTACAGATCATCCTTCAGACCTGGCTGGTCAGCTGCACACCCAGCTGGCCTCATGCTCCTCCTCAGCGGGTCTGCTTGCTGTGCACCCAGCCACAGGGACCAACCCACACCAGAGCTGCCACACTATTGCCCTCTGCTAACCCCAGCACTTCAGGCTGCGGCACCAGACACTGCGAGGGCAGGCAGAGGGACAGGGCCCTCCACTCTGAGAGAGGGTTTGTCACACAATGGAACAGCTGAGGTCAGCTGAATGATCTACATGCAACCATATCTACATGCAGCTGTACGACATGCAGATGGAGCAAAAGGCCAATGCTTAGTTGTACTTAATTTTTGCGGTGTTCTATTGTATGTTTGTTTTTTTAAACTACAAGGAAGTAACAAGATTTTCATTGCCACACAGGTGTAATAATTAACATACCATTGGATTTAGGTGGTCACTACTTTACTCATTAGAACATAGTACAATGCTAAAAGGCAGTGTTTTACAGCCCACCTATACCTCATGAGGTTCAACAAGTCCAAGCAGAAGGTCCTGCACCTGGTCAGGGCCATCCTGAGCACAGATACAGGCTGAGTGATGAGTGGATTGAGAGCAGCCCTGAGGAGAAGGACTTCAGGGTGCTGGGTACCAAGAAGATAACATGAGCCAGCAGTGTGCGCTTGCAGCCCAGAAGTCCAAGTGGCTGCAGGGAGAGGGAGGGGACTGGCCCCCTCTGCTCTGCCCAGGTGGGGCATCACAAGGAGTTCTCTGTCCAGACCCGGGACAGGGCACAAGAAGGATGTGGAGCTGTTGGAGTGGGTCCAGAGGAGGGCACAAAGATGATCAGAGAGCTGGAGCACCCCACCTGCAAACACCAGCTCAGGGAGCTGGCCTTGTTCAGCTTGGAGAAGAGAAGGCTCCGGGGAGACCTCACTGTGTGTGCTTCCAGTACCTAAAAGAGGCCTAGGCCTAGAGGAAAGCTGGAGATGGACTTTTTATAAAGGTATGTAATGACAGGACAACAAGTAATAGCTTTAAACTGATAGAGTAGATTTAGATTGGATATTAGGAGGAAGTTTTTTACTCAGAGGGCAGTAAGGTGCTGGCACAGGCTGCCCAGAGAAGCTGCGGATGCCCCATCCCTGGAGGTGTTCAGGACTAGGTTGGATGGGACACTGGGCAGCCTGGTCTGGTGAGCAGCAGCCAGCCCACAGCACAGAGTTGGAAGTGGGTGGGCTTTAAGGTCCCCTCTAACTCAAGCCATTCTACGAAATGACGACACTTTCCGCCCTTGTAATGAAACTTAGCTGACAAGATAAAAATAAGCCTAGTCATTACCTCAGTTCTTGTAACCACAAAAGTAATTTAGGAGTGGCGGGGAGAAAGGAGGGCCACGCCAGCACAGATGGGGAAGGAGTGGCACATTGCAAATGGACCTGTATGATATCACTTCCTTCCAGCACCATTAATCACCCCAGACATCATGTGTTCTATCAGCTATTAACCAGTTACCCCAATACACAGATAACTTTATCAAGGCTATGCAGCGAAAGTCTTTACTAAGCACCACACCACAGAATGTGAGACACCCTGTTTCTACAGAACCCTCTGAACTATTTCCTCCTGCATACGTACTATCCATACCTAACATCGGAGGGAGGAATTACTGGAAGTCAAAGAAAAGGAGAACAGTGTTGCTCACAGCTAAAACAGAGTGCAAGCCAGGTCTCTCCAAGTACCAATATTCAGAAAAGATTCCATCAAAGAGCATGCAGAAATGCAGTATGACAGGGCAAACATGGGCCTTCAGAAAAACTGCCAGGAGCATCCCAGCTTCAAAGTTGAAGATTTTTCATTTTGTCTTCTGCTACAGACATGTCTCCTTCAAGTATTTTGTGTGCTGCACCCTAAAGAATCCAGTTTCATGAGGCAATGCCTGGTGACCCAGACTGAATACATAGAACAGAGGCATTACAGAGCAAAAAGGCTGAAAATGGCTTGTTGCCAGGAAGAAAAAAAAAGCCTGTAAGGAGTGTGATGAAGAAAGAAAATTATTCTGTTCTTTTTGAGGAAGGACAGACTTCAAGCTCTTCCAAGTAAGCAAGCATGACTCAGCAGTGAGTGACACAACAAAACAAGATGCATTATAAACCTTTGCCAACCAGCATCCGAGAGTATGAGATTAAACAGCTCAACATGAACTGAACTTGCTTCCAAGTCCAGTGCCTGACTCTGCTAATTGCTTTCCTAAAAGCACAGTTAGATCTAGAAACGTGAACTCCTCTCTCTGGACAGAGCAGGTCCCTGGGAGCCTCCAATGACCTCAGTAAGCTCATAGTCATCCACCACGACCCGATTACAGGGAAGAACAGGCTTCCTAGAAATCCTGTGACCATTTTTAGCAGTGGCAATCACACCTCAGGTAAGATAGCCAGCCCAAGCACTCTAGTTAGGAGAAAAGAGAAGGACAATTAAAGAAGTTTTACTTAGAACTAAAGGATTGCCTCAAATGAAAGTCAATCATTTTGAAAGGCATTTTTAAAATATGCAGCTGTCCAGCGGTGATTTCTGTCTGCAGAGGGAACAGAATGCTAGCTAGTATTTGTGCAGTGCTGGAACAGCATGGAAACATCAGCAGTTTCCTCCTTGATCACATAAAGGGCACAACTCCTTCTGAAGAGAGCTAAATTCCATCAGTACAAAACAAACCATTGTTTCAAGCTCTGAACACTGAATTCAGAAATGAAAAAAAAAGATAACCATACAGGAGAGCATTTGTTCCACAGCACTACAGCAGAGACATGCCCAGCACAGGTGCTTACTTTATCTATTATCACATTCATTTTAGTGTCTTTCACATGCCCTGTTTCCTTGGAACATATTCAGGAATGTCACCTCATGAAAAGGTGTCAAATGTTGAGATAATTAACGCATTATTTGGCCAATATCACGAGACACTGTCAATTGATGCTTCACAAATGCAGTACACTGAGTCAGCAAACGCTTCCAGCAGGCAGCTCCGAAACCCCTCGCAGATTGAGTCCCCATATCTGAAAAAGCTGCTTGTGTTTAGACTGTGCCCAGGCGTCCCGAGACATGACTCCTGAAGCATTAAAGGGACTTCAGACTATTTAATGAACACAAAGAACTTTCCTGGACACCTTCTGATGGAACAAAGCAGCACTGATATCAGGAGAGGTCAGCAACTCCGCCCTGAAATGGGACCACAGCCTCATGTCATTTCTGGCACATCTGCCTAACCGTTCTTAGAAGTTTTGAGCAACAAAATCCACTATCTACCTAGACAATCACAGAACTACTTTTTCTTTCTATAACAGCTTTTTAAAGCTTTCAAAGATTTATCCAGTTCATGTTGAATAACACTATTTTCAAGACCTCTGCTGCTTCCCACTGCTTTCCTTTGGTCACATACCAGTTGATCTGCCTTCTCCCTGAAATGCAGTGCTCCCAACCAAAAGCAGGGTGAAGCAGCAGCGTTATCTGCCCCACACAGAGTGGGTGCACAACGTGCCTGGCAGGCCACGTTACAGCTTATGTACCCCAACACGACTTTCATTCTTTATTTTTTGGCAACAGTGTCAGTTCGCATTCAGTCCGTGATCAGCAGCAGAATCCAGATCTTTCCCTAAAGAGCCACCACTTGACCAAGGCTAGTATTGTTCCCTGCTGCCTATCAGCTCAAACAGGCGGCGGTACGGGGATGTACTGCAGGGAAGACACAGACTTCCTTAATGCAAGGTAAATGATTGTTAGATCATGGAACAGAGTCACCAGGAAAGTGGTGATTGTTACAGTTGCTTCAGCTGCCGTGTGGCCAGGCTCCGTGTTCCCATAGAACAGTTCTACACACACAACGCAGTGTGCTTTTGTGAGAAGGATGCCTGTCAGTCATCGCTTCTGGAGATCAAGAAAATACACATGCAGCCGCTTCTGGGATGTGAAGTATGCACATCTACAGGAAGAAGGAGCAGGAACTCAGAAATACAGTAACGTTTCCTCTAAGAAACGTGAAACTGTTTTGCCACTGTCTTCAACACACTGTTTGTACCATTTCATTAGTCCCAATTTTTGTTAGAGCTTATGTCAAAGGAAACTTCTGATCCATTCTGCCCCAGTTACTTCTCATGATACAGTATTTCAGACTAACACAACCAACAATGGCAGCTATTGATCAATGCACACACAGACTTAAAAGCCATAAAATAAAAAGTTAACTGGCACAAGCCAGATATTCAACAGAAGCTATATTTAGGTGGCTGTGGCAATCTGGGGTTAAATAAAATCCCCTAAATTCTTCTGGGGCAGGGAGAAGAAAATATATATATATATACACGTATATAGACACATATTTCATGGTCTCCAATAAAGAAACAGATTAAATGTGAAGTCTTCAGACCAACACTATTCTTAAATGTATCTTAAAACTCATGTTTAGGTTCTTGTGAACAGACCACAGCAAACAAGGGACTACATTACAGAGTCTAGAGGAGGAAAAGTGAGCCATAGAGACTTATAGTACTTATTGAAGCATTTACCCATTTATGGCACTGATTAACTAAACAAGTGCAAGTCACACAAAAACTTAAATTACACACTAATGTTTTGGTATGCAAAACACATTGGCTTGAAAATTCATTGGCTCAGCAGATAGATCTGGTAGCTGCATCGAAATAGTTTCAACATAACTCAACAACAAAATAAAAACTAGAAAAACCATAGTGACTTGTCATACCCACACAGCCTTCAGCACAGGCAACACAGGCTCTAACAGGAGTTACATGCACAAAGTACACTTCTTTGTGTAAAACCAAGAACCACTGAACTGATGTAGACAGCGGCTCAAGAACTCGCGCTCAAGTTCCAGAGTAGATTCCAGCAGCACTTAGCACCTAGGAGCCCAAACCAGATCAAGTAGCCTTACTTTCACGTGCATTAATGAATGCAATCATGGACAATTCCTCGCGGAAGGATGACAACTGGACTTGTTCACTAAAGACCAAGGCAACAAATCTTCGCTGTAAGGCATTCTGTATTACTTTGCTTACATTACTTCCTCTGGAAGGCAGAATTTGCTTCTCAGAATTTCTAGGATTCCCTGAGAAATTGTTCCTCTCAGGCTTTCAATCTTCTGTGGGAAAAACACAGTGCAATAAAGTCTGACCATAAATAATGTGGACATTAAGATGAACAAGCATAGTTTTGCTGTCTGTCAAACTGCAGAATGTATTGTGACAAATTACAACCTCGGGCAACTCTTTCTTTGCTCAACATTTTCTGCATGCTATAAAAACGATAAACTGACACATCTAAATCTAAACAGTTACACAAAAAAGCTACCACACTACCATGTGAACTTATGAGTTGCACTAGTGAATGGTTTTTTACTCAATATAACTGAGAAGCAGATTATGAATAAGGGGATGACTTTGAATTATTCCCTCTTGGGTATTTCACCTTTTATCTCCGTAACTTACTCATGCAACCATAACCTTATTGCCTCACATCTTCATGGCTCCTGAAGAGGCAATATTAACTGATGACATGCAGAACTACCACCAAGGAAATGGCTTTTAGAGCTTTTAGAGAGACAACAGCCACTTGTAAACAGCCACACCTCACTAATCTGAGCTGGTGCCTAACACACACAACTCATTTTTTGAGCTGATAGACGCATTTTTCTGTACCACTACCACTGCCCTTCTGCGTACTGTACGAACACAAGACTCCTTACTCACAACACCCAAAGAGGCCTGGCAGTATGTCTCTGCATATTCTACCGACAGAAAATAGGGTTATTCACTTACCAGTTAGTAGTCCCTAGAAACCTTGTCTGACTTTTTGGCAGGATCACAGATGTTTATCAGGCCACAGATACTGGTATTTTACCAATAGCAGTTACCTAAAGCTCTGGATCTGAGCCACACCTTGAGGGAGCTGGACACCACATCCCCAAGGAAAGCACACACTGCATTGCCAGAGCAGGCCCTGGCCAAAAAGCTGCAGCACATACACTAGCATGCAGGTGATACTGACCTCAATACAAGGCATGGTGACCCAACAGCTCTCACACAAAAGTACAGGTCAGCTTGGCAACAGCTTCTTTAATAACCTCCTGAGTAACAAACTGAAGGAGGCAATAAGAAGCCCGTGCCAAGTGCCCTTCTCCACACACAGGAGCTCAGTCCCATACTGCAGCTCTCAGCGGAACATCCTCATATTGACAAGGCTAACAGGGGCATACTGCTCCCTGCTGAAACTGCACCACTGTGCACCAAGGAACACGAGATCCTTTCTGCATGGACATGCAGAAAGCAGCTGGCAGGTGGAACCGAGAACTGATGTGGGAAGCAGAAACCAGAACCAAAGGCATGACCCCACCAGGCCTCCCACAGGCAAGGGCTCTGTCTTCCATTCAGCCACTCTCTGAGCACAGCCCTGGGGCTGTGGAAGCATCAGAGTTGCAGTGGGACATAACTTAATTTGGGAACTGCTATCTGGGCTATGAATATGAAGGTAGATACACACAGCCACTGTTCTCACCTCCTTGGTCTACAGCTGAGAGGCTGCTGTGATCCCTGAAGGCAGGACTGCACTGTGCTACAGTGAGAGGACCACAATGCAAGGGAGCTCGAAGGCCTTTGATACAAGGTCTTGTGAATGCAAGACTTAGGCAAAAGTCCCAAACTCTGTTCAGGCAGGAGAGGGGCTGATCCAGACAAATGAATGACCAGAACTTTGTCTCTCCAAACAAAAATTTTCAAAAAAAGAAAGGAGGTGTCTATCCTTTCTACAGCCACAAAATTGCTTGGAAGAATCCTGATGTCAGAATTTAACAGGGAAACTTACTGAAACTCAGCCTAAGTTGCACCTCAATATTGGATAAAAACACAAGGACAGTATTTACGGGGACCTGCCCAGCCTTTGTGGAGCACAGACCTGAAGGCAGAATGGCTGTGCCCCAGAGCAGCACCTGACTGTTGTCCCACTCGTTCTCACATCTCACTTCAAGTAGTACAACAGTGACATCTCAGCTCTGGAATGCTGCTGGAGACGAAGCCTGAAACCACTCTGAAGAAAGCAGTTCAGCACTTACACCGTCTCCCAGAGGATGGTTCAAACTGATTCTGAAATGCCTGTCCCTGATCCCTCCATGGGACCGGTGCCTTACACTGGTACCGGATGCACTGGCAGGCTGCAAGGAATTTAAGATTTTTCTTATCCAAACAATACTCCTGGTCTAAAACCAGCACGCTTCAGGAGTTCATTAGGCGTCTTCTGTTACTTTCCTGGGTTACATAACGGCTTCGCTGCAAAGCCATACAAACAAAACTGAACTTTTTAGTCATCCAGAAAATATATCCCTAGGCAACAGGCAAATAAATTCCAAGTAACAGCCACCATAAAATACATACAGTAGACAGACAGACACATAGTCCACTCTAACACATGAATCACTGTGCAGGAATGAGTATGCTCGCCTTATTTCCTACCGTGCACAATATTCCTGGTAAGACGTATGTTGAGCTTGGCACTACTTTTCCTGCAACAACAAAATCATAGAAGTACACAGGCAATCTAATAGATATTATGCATGGAATACTTGAAGTCTTTGCCTAAACAAATGTAGCCTACCACCAGTATCAATAGAAGTTACCAGGACGGAAAACAGAGCGTCCAAGACTTCTGAGCAACTGGCTCCAGCAGCTGCACTGATGTTTAAACCTCACTTCTACAAATAGGCTAACACTATATGTTTCTTAAAAAAAATAATTGAGGCATGACTGAATGGACGCATCTATCCAACCTCTGCAAATGCTATTCAAAGCAAACTTCACTTGCACAGAGGGAGGCAGGCAGCCTAATCTTCATTACAAAATTAGGGAAGCGCAGCAAGAGAGAAAACTTGAAGGTCCATTTTCATAGCACTACCAGGATTTAGAACAGTTAATATATACATACAGTACACAAAGAAATTGCGTATCTATGTTATGAATGACAAGCGCAAAGCATTTCTGAAGTAGTGAAAATGTGGGAAATAATACAGTCAGAAGAGAAATGAGAACAGCAGAGGGCGGAAAGTCACCTTTGGAGATCCCTAAGTGTGAAGCCCGGCATACGATACCAGAAATGAAAAACAAATTACAAGGAGAAACTTGTTACGTATTTTCTAAGATTCCTCTGAGTTTCTGTTCCTGAAAACCAAACTATATCAAACATCAGCCCTGAAAATGACATTTGCCTTACAATTATTAAAGCGTATTTTTTGAGCAACACAAAAGAAATAAACAAAAAATCTCTTATGCAGACTCAAAACTTATCATTGTTCATCTGGAAGTATTTTGCTTGAGAAGCCCATGAAATTTTAAAAGAAATTAAACCAGGGCTTGTGGCCATTTCTATACTTTAAAAGATGCCGGTAGTTCTGCTGAAGTTTGACAGAGCACATAGAGAATGTCAAGAACGCCATCTGATGTAAAGGCTTCTCCTGCTCTCTCCAAATAGTTTTCTGGTTTCTCTTCTGCCTCCTTTCTCCTTACAGCCAGTGCTGCCAACAGGGATACCAGTGCAGTGGGATTGCTGGTTTCAGCATGACATACTTCCATAAAGCATACCTGAAGTTTCATAAAACGTGTTCTGCAAGGCTTGAACACACTTTGCAGAAACTATAGGAACAATGATTATTTACAATACTTTCGAAGTTCAAACACTACCAAAGTTTATTCCACATTCTAGATATAATAGTGGTAACAGCAAGAAATAAGGAGCTGTTACTCACTCTCATGCATGCGTCATGAGACCTTGGACTTATATAAAGTTTACATTTACAATTAAACAATAAAGTTGACTGTGCAGTATACTGCATTTACAATCCTCAGAACTATCCCGATAACACCTAATGGCAGCCTATCGAACTGCCCCGGGAGCAAAGAACACGGACACGGCTCCATCATCTCCTCCGAGTCCGGGCTCCCCTCCTGGGTTCAGACGCGCTGCTTTACGTAATTTAGCACGACACGAAGGCAAGTTATTCCCCGTCAGCCTCGAGCCTCAGCGAGGTCTGCAGGCGCCCAACCAAGACGCGCACCCCGCCCGCCGCCCAGGTGAGCCCACGGCACGGCCGGCCGAGCCTCGCGCGGGCACCGGCCCCGCCCGCCGGGCTGCGGGGACCGCGCGCGGAGCACGGAACGCCGGGGCGGGCGCAGGCCACGGCCGCCTCCTTACCGGCACAGCTCGGCGAAGGCCTGGAAATTGAGCTTCCTGATCTTCTTCTCGCTCAGCCAGTAGCCCACCCGCTTCCCCTTGAGGAAGGTCTGCATGGTGCCTCTCCGGGAGGCGGCGGGCGCCCGCTCGCGGGGCGGATCGGCCCGGGGCAGTTCGGCTGCTGTTGGCGCTCGGCGTCTGCGGAGCAACGGCTTTAAAAATGAAAAACAGAAAGGAAAGAAATCAAACGGCGATCCCCACCGCGCTGAGCCGGCCGCAGCCCGGCAGGCCCGGCCTCACGGGGCGCAGCGCGGTGCTGCCCGGGGAGCCGCTGCCCGCAGCCCTAGCCCAGCCCAGTCCGCTGCCAGCCCCGCAGCCCCAGCCCAGCCCGGTCCGCAC